>CM045729.1:90674049-90686549 GCA_024760905.1 Plotosus lineatus | reverse complement strand
TCACTGATTGGTCGAGAGCCGAGTTCATTTAGTTTGTGTATGTTCAGGTGATGTAAATGCTAACAAACAATGGCTGCAGCGTCATGTGTAACTAGCCTACTACGTCTACGTACTACGTAAGGACGTCTCGTACTATGGAGAGTGCGCTAAACTCAAAATTTGACTTACAAAAAATGTTTTTACAATTTTTTTTACAGTCAGTTCAAATGAAAAATCGAAAAAAAAAAAACGTAAGGTGAATAAACGTAAAGCGAGGAACGTCTGTATACGAGTACCATAGTATGTCAATCTTCCTGCTTAATCTGTATTGGGCTGTCTATCATGGCTATCTTCCCGTTTTTAACTCGGAAAGAGGACAATTTGATTGAAAGCGGCCACCAGGAGCCGTGTTTGTTTGCATTTTTCTGTTCTTAATGATCACTGGGGTTTGAAATATCAAATCATTTGTAGATGGATGAAGAGATGGATGAAGAGATGGATGACAAACCGGATTGAGGGATCTGCTGCGTCTGAGTCGAGATGGATTTGGATTCCTGTCAGACTCCTGTCTGCTGTTACTGATTGTGCTTCTTCCCACCAGTCATCGAAGTGCTCACGCTCAAGATTTATTCGCTAGAATATCGAATATGCTTGAAAATATCGCTTCACGTCACACCTAACAACACCCTTCCCCGTGATAAAAAGCACTTTCGCGCACACCCACCTACCTGGCTTTCGCTTCTGCACGGCTCGGGATTTCATTCGTTTCTTTGGTTACTTCATTGATTCTGTTGATGAAATGATGTTCTGTGTGTAATGATGTATCATCGAGTCACGTTTACCAGCCACATTCCAGCGCTTTGGTCTTACATGATCAATCAGCAACACAAATCATTTATTCAGTTGATTGTAGTGCACATTCGCACCATTTCCCTCTTGTGTTGAAGCAGAGTGCTTTGATAAGTGGGATTTGTTTAAGAAATGACACACTACCATTAGGTCGTCAGTTAAGGACAGGAAATTATAGTTAATGGATACAAAAACTAAATGTGCAGTTATTTGGATGGAAATTAGCAAGAGATGGTTTGTACCTTCGCGATTCTTTGTGATGCTGTCTGAGCCAATTAAGGCTTTTAAAATGACTAGAAACATGACAGTATGTGAACTGGAGGGATTTTAATATTTTATATATATATATATATATATATATATATATATATATATATATATATATATATATATATATATATATATATATATATATAATATTAAAATCCCTCCAGTTATATATATATATATATATATATATGTATGTATGTATGTATGTATGTATGTATGTATGTTTATTTTTTTATTTTTTGAAAGTGAGATTACTTACTTCTGACTGGATCTGAACTGTTCTATCAGTTGAAAAATAGAGTGAGAATAAATTAGAATGAAAATGCAGTATATTATGTCACTATGTGTCTGGATCAGTTTTACTGAAGCTCACAGTTCTTGATGTTTTTTTTTTTTTCACAAGCTGAAACCATGTTATTTTTGTGAAAGAAACAATATAGATAGGCAGAGGTGGGTGGAAGGTGAGGTGAGGGGTAAAGGAAGTGCAGAAGTGATAGAGAAGATAGCATGGGCAGGAAAATCGATGTAAAGAAATGAAGGAGTCACAGAGTGGGAGCTGGAGTGCAAAAAAAAAACAAAAAAAAAAAAAACAGTGTGAGAGGCAGAACTGAGGTCCCCCCCCCCCCCCAACTCCTTGGACACAATGAAATGGAGACAGAAAGGTTGGGGGTATGTGTGTGTGTGTGTGTGTGTGTGTGTGTGTGTGTGTGTGTGTGTGTGTGTGTGTGTGTGTGTGTGTGTGTAGGTTCATACTTCGAGTAGCCCAGCAGGGTAAATTGTGTTGATTTATCTTGGCTTGTTAATACGCTCATTCCCAAGTCCTTTAATAAAGACATAACATGAAAAAAACACTGTTATGTAAGTGTGTGCCTGCTGTTCGTGCATGCAGGTGCAATGTGATGGCATAATTTGCTTGTCTCTGCACAACATGCACAGTTAAAAACATTATCAAATGTTCACATGCGTATGCCTGTGCAGAGATGTTTATCCACATGTGTGTGTGTGTGTGTGTGTGTGTGTGTGTGTGTGTGTGTGTGTGTGTGTGTGAGTGAGTGAGTGAGTGAGTTTGCGGCAAGAAAAGCATACAAGTTGTTAGCTTTGGGAATTTTACATCTATTTATTTATATTTGTGATGTTAATTGATTATGTATAATCTGTCTTTTGAATCTGACGGTAACGGTAGCGCGGCTAATAAGACGTATTGTTTGCCTGTTGCTGCATGCTTCATAGGCCAAACAGGGTGGGGGTGATTCATTTTAATGTTGTCAGCACAATGCCGTAGATAATGAAGTGCTTGTACTTTGCACCGGTTACCTAATTGTGTTTCTAAATCAAATTGATCACGTTTCATCACTTAGCCCACCCACAATGGTAATTGGTTCATTCTCACTAGCTGCGAGCATGCCGCATTCATTGTAGCGAGCTGGTAAACACGTTTTTCACTGTGTGTATATTTAAACCAATTACAAAGATCTCCTGTGGGCCCTTTGTGACAGAATTCCTCTCAAACTCTGCAGGCGAGAGACTGATACCGATAGGCTACTTCCGCCTAGTTCAGCAGTATTGTTGAAACAAACATAGATTCCTGGGTCCTTTATTTTGTTATTTTTTTTATTAAACAGAAAAAGAAAGGTGTAACTACAGAGAAGTGAAGATTGCTTTGAGGACATAGAAAGCCTGGCTTCTTCTTACTTACATTAAAATACCGCGAGATCACGTTTACCGCAGTGTTAACAGTGTACTATTCACCCGCCTTCGTAAAGTAAATCCAGTCATTCATTTTCTGAAACGTCTCATCCTAATTAGTCGTTGTATCGTTCAAACCATCTCAGCCGAATCTGGGCAAGGGCAGATTACACCCTGGACAGCTTTGCCAGGCCATCACAGGGTAGAAACACACTAACGGCTATGCAGCTACTCGTACCGAAACTCAGCTCCGGTTCTTTTACACGAGCCTCGCACTGTAGACAGTGAGAGACGTGGCTGGCCTTTGATAACCCAGTTAACTGCACTGGGAGGGACAGCAGTGACAAGGACATCACCACTGACAGCATGCATGAAAATCTCCTTGAAAACCTTCACCAAAGACCTGACAGACAGTAACCGATACCTGTGCATCTATTAATAATTATGATGATGGACAGATGACAGATGATTACACCTTGGACAGGTGTTCCATTTTGAGTTGCATGTCTCACTGTGTGAGACTTTGCATAGGAAAAAAGTCTTTAATGTAAAATCTGAGACCTAATTGGATAATGTTTTTCCTGTCTCACCTGGGCTCACAGCTTCACTTTTAACACGTGAATTAATGAATGATACAAAAAAATATATATATTTTCTTTTTCCGGGTTATGGTTACACTCAAGACGATAAAATATCTGAAGCACAGCGTCAACGACAAAACTCAAAGCCAGAGATCTTTCTGAAGATGTCATAAAAATTTGAGTTCCCAGCATCCATCAAGACCTGATAACAGTGGGGCTCGAACCCCTGACCTTGGGATCAGCAACCCAGCGCCCTATCACCAGGCCACCACTGCCATGTATGTGAAACAATAGATTGGCGTTTACGTTACAGTTGCAGTGACTGTTCGAGCTGCTGTTATAGTAATAATACAATTATTGCACTGCTTATTGGAATACTTATTGTTTCTGCAGCAACCCATTGCTACTCATGTACAACAGAATTCTGCTAGTCCACATTATCAGAGCATCTGCCCGTAGTTGTGAGTATGTAGTGAATTTCTCCATTGTGAGATTAATAAAGCTGTATCTTATCTTATGAGAGTGTGAATGTCAATGGTTTTGTGTGTGTGTGTGTGTGTGTGTGTGTGTGTGTGTGTGTGTGTGTGTGCATGCTTGTGTTGTCCTGCAATGGTCGGGCAAGCTGTTCAAGGTGTACCCCATCTTCAACCAGTGTCAGCTGAGAAAGGCACCACATTCCCTGAGACCCAAGTAGAATCGAGTTCCTGTATAAAGAATATGAGTGGCGTTGACCATGCGGACAACGCCAATGTAACCTGGAAGGGTGTGATCAGAATGTATGTCCACTCCAATCTGAACCCAAATGGTGTTTCGTTATTACACTTCTGTGCTCATCACGGTTTGTCCATCACAAATACCATGTTTCAACATAAGGGTGCTCATAAGTGCACTTGACAGCAGGACACAATAGGCTGTAGTTAGATGATGGACTTTGTAGTTGTGTCTCCAGACTTGCAGCCACATGTTCTGGACACTTGGGTGTAGAGAGGAGCTGGGCTGTCAACTGATCATCAGCTGGTGATGAGCTGTCCCCAAAGGCAGGGGAGGCTGCCCTCCCAATGTGGCATGTAGTTAGGGTCTCCTGGGAACATGGAGTCTCCTATCAGAAGGGCCTTTATCTCCAACCTCTGTCAGAGTCAGAGCTGCAATCAAATCCCGAAGGTGGCAGGGGACATGGAATCTGAATGGGCCATGTTTTGTGCCTCCATTATTAAGGCGGCAGAGCTATAGCTGTGGATGGAAGGTCATCAGTGCTTATCATGGAGATAACACTCGAAACTGGTGGTGGACACCGGCAGTGAGGGGCCACCCAGCTGAAAAAGGAGGCCCATCCGGTCAATTTGGCTTGTGGGGCTCAGAAGGTAGCAGACAGCTATCTACAGGCCAAACATGCTGAAGCCCAGGCTCTCACCGATGTAAAATCTCAGGTGTGGGAAGAGCTCAAGGAGCGCCTGGAAAGTGAGAAGTGTGTGTGTGTGTGTGTGTGTGTGTGTGTGTGTGTGTGTGTGTGTGTGTGTGTGTGTGTGTGTGTGTGTTGATCATGTCTTTAAAAGCCTGAGTCAAAAAACAGTAACTGTCCTTTACATGAAAAGCATGATGGGAGATGCAGCTCCATAATAGCCAATGGGAGGCCAGCGGGGCGGGATGTTGGGAGATAGCCAATGGGAGGGAGCTGTGTCATCCCTCCTAGTCAATGGGAGGCCAGTGGGGTGGGATGTTGGGAGATAGCCAATGGGAAAGCAGCTCGTGCATTGTTTGAATGTTTGAATGGCGTGTTTGGCTCATTACATAAGGAGAACTTGTTTTGTATACAGAGACAAAAAAATTGGAATATATATATATATATATATATATATATATATATATATATATATATATATATATATATATATATATGTGTGTGTGTGTGTGTGTGTGTGTGTGTGTGTGTGTGTGTGTGTGTGTGTGTGTGTGTATGGAGAGTGAGCGAGAAAGAGAGAGAGTGAGAGAGAGAGGGAAATACACCCTCCAGAAGTCTTGGTGATCAATGTCTGAGAGCACTGCGGATTATTTGTTTGTTGTTTGGACATTTTGATCTGAACTTTAAAAAGAAAAAAAGCTGGAAAAGTATCAAGGGATTGCTGTTTGGCAACAGGAGCCAGTGTATTTATCAAAGACACACACACACACACAAAAGAAGATTAATAGAGAGGAGGACAGAGTCGATAAACATGATTTCATTGATTGGCAAACTTCTTATCAACAAACCTACCCAAAAGCCCCAAATGTAACATCTGACACTATAATTAAGAGTGGAGGAAGTTCCTCTTAACTCTGTGGGAGGAACACGCTATGCTGAGTGGAAATGCTGCACTGGAATAAAAGACCTCAAGGTGAGAAGAAGCAGAAACACAGCATAAGCTATTGCACAAAAACGACCAGGATCCCACGCCACACCGCAGCACGAAGAAAATTCACAAATAACACGCCGGACTGAAGTCACCTGACCTCGTCATATGATGTTCTACCTGCTCAAGTAATCTTCAGACCATTTTAACAGGTTTTTGGAATCTCCTGATCCTTCAGTCTGAACCTGAGAGACCGAGAGACGGAAAGAAAAAAAAAACACAACAAGAAAACAGAGGAGAGAACTCTGTAAACATCAGATAGAGGACATATGGCTCAGTGAGATAGCAGCAAGGTTTTCACTTTAGCTTCAAATTCCAAGACACGTGACCTCAGGGGAAGGGTGTGTGTCTGAAAGAGAGAGAGAGAGAGAGAGAGCGAGAGAGAGAGAGAGAGAGAGAGAGAGAGCGAGAGAGAGAGAGAGAGAGAGAGAGAGAGAGAGAGAGCAGAAGGGCTAAGGCGAAAGGTGTGTTTGTGACAGTCTTTCCACGTGAGTGATGATCTCATGAGACTGAGCAAGATTGCGTTGAAAGATGTGAGTGTGCGCATGTTGTCTGCAGAGAGCAAATGAAGAACCTCCAGAACTTCCAAACAGCCCCTTGGTCCCACATGCACTTGAACTAAACATGGTCATGATGAGCTGCCGAATTCAAATGGCCTCAGAAGGATGTTGGCACACAGCACTGTCTCTTCTGATAGCATTGTCCTGTTCCTGTTTGTAAATCTCCCCAGTGGTGTGTCTCAGTCTGCGGCACTGCACCGTAAAAAAATTAAATTAAATTAAATTAAAAAAAAAAAAAAAAAAGGAATCATTATGAAATGCATTCGCTGTATGAGAAACTAAAGAGCTGATGGATATTGAATTCATTCATTCATTCATTCATTCATTTTCTGAACCGTTTAATCCTAATTGGGGTCATGGGGAGGCAGTGCCCATCTCAACCGACTCCAGGCGAGGGTAGAGAACACCCTGGATGGCTCACCAGGCCATCGCAGAGCAGAAACACGCTGACAGCGATGCACCTCCTCTTGTCGAAAGTCAGCAATGTTTTTTTTTACATGAACCTCCCACCATAGACAGTGAGAGACACGGCTGGCCTTTGATAACCCACTTAGTGCACTGGGGGGCAACTGCATTTACAATTTCAATGTATCATAAATGATTACTTTTTGTACATCCTTATGCTTATCTTTTCTCACTTTCTATTTCAAGATGTGTTTGGCATCCATAAGTGTGTTCACTCACTCATTCATTCACTCATTCATTCATTCACTCATTCACTCATTCATTCATTCATTCATTCATTCGTTTGCTGAACCACTGAATCCTGTTAGGAGCACTGGAGGTTGAAGCCTCGCCCCGCCGACATTAGGTGGAAGCGAGGTACACCCTGAACAGCTTGCCAGTCTATCACATGACAACACACACAACCATTCACACGTCATTCATCCAGCCATTATTTGCACCACTTCTCCAACAGGGTTGCGTGTGGTCTGGTTCCAATCCCACATGACTACGAACGATAGGTCGGGTATGCACTGGGTAGCCTAGCAACCGATAACATAGAAGTGAACAATTATTCACAGTCAAATACACCGCTGCGGCACGTTGGAGTAACAGGTTGAGCTTCCACGTGTTTTCAGATTGTAAAAGGAAATTCGGCTACAGTGAGGAAACCTACCAGGCACTGGAACAACATGCATTACTCCATGCAGAAAGGCGCTGGATGGCTCTGAGTTTCAAACCCAGAACCTCATGCTGGGAGGCACCACCATTATTCATTCATTCATTCATTCATTCATTCATTCATTTTCCGAGCCGTTTAAAGATAATTTGGCTCACAAGAAGGCTGGTGCCCGTCTCATTTGACTCTGGGTGAGGTCAGGGCACACCCTGAAGAGCCTGTCAGACCGTTGCAATGCACCGCCATTAACTCATTACATTCACAGCCACTGAGCTATAAATGTAGAGAATTTATTTGCGTTGGGGGAATCTAGGTGACATCTCAGCTGACTCCTAGCGATGGCACGTTACACCCTGAACAGCTCACCAGTTCATCGCAGGGTCAACACACACATACAACCATTCTTACCCTGAGCAATTTGGAACACCAAGTTAGCTCCAAGTTAACACCAAGTGCATACCTTTGAACTGTCGGAGAAAAAAAACCCAGAGAAACCCCACACATGCTTGAGAAGAAAACATGCAAACCCTCACAGAATTGCTCTCATTGAGCCTGGGACTCAAACCCAGACCCTTCTCAAACTTACCCTCCACAGCTGTGTTGTACAAAAGAAAATTGGTCACTTTGTTGAAAAATAGTTGTTGACCTAACACGACCTATAAATACCCGAGGAAGTCTGGCCTCTTTCTTAAAAGGTCATACTGGCCTCCGGTTATTCTCAGGTTTCTCCTTTGCGTATGAGATGATTAATGATAGCCCTCCTTTTGCTGTCAGAGTGAGGGATGATTATTTAATTACGCAGGACGTGATTTCACATATAATACTTGAGAAACAAAATGATTGAGGTAGAGGTAATTAAAGGTAGAGAGGCTTTCTGAAAGTGCTTAATCAAGCTAAAGCTTTTCAAGTGTCGGGACGGAGGGAAGGAAAAGGCGAGGAGCCCAAACGGCAAACCGGGAGTCACCTTGAAACTTTGCGATGCTTTCACGTTTGAAATTCAAGGCGGATAACCAGAGCTAGTTGACGATTATTTAACGAACTGGCGCGAGACCAAATAAAACAATTTGCTTTCATCAGCAGACCTCAAGGAGGTCAAAGAATTTCTGAATGAATTGAAGAGCTGCTTTTTGTGCACACTTGGCCCTAAATTCCATCGGGATATATTTGAGGCAAGAATCTTTATCATCACATGGAATCATCACACGGTACATGGTATTCCCTCAGGCCGTTTTATTTATTTATTTTTTTTTTTTTTGCTTAATTTGATCTTTTTCGCTCTTTCTCTGCATGGTAATCTGATTTCTAGGTCACTGGGTAACTGTATCGATAGCCAAGCGACCTGCAGGTCAATTGCAATTTCACTTTTCCTTGCGATTTTCTAATCCGTTCCTTGCACTCCTGTCACTTGCAAAGATTAAACATTCAAGTCCCTGTGATTACGAGGGAAGCTTGACAGGGTGGAAGCCTCATCTCTAGGAAAGGGGGATTGTAATCAGTTCTGGTGCTCAGTTCGGCATGCATGGCAGTTGTCTGCATAGATGATTCTGTTATTGCTAAGATCGGCGCCTTCCTATTAGAATGATACACATATAATTACACAAAGGTAAACTGCAGCTGTTCCTCGGAGGTTCAGTGGAGTCTCGTGAAGCACCGAGGTTAAGGCTGGAATATTAAAGGGCATCAGAGCTAATTTGTCCTGACACCTTTTTAATATCTTTGAATGAAGTCCAATTATTTTCCAAGTATCATCCATTAAGTCTTGGACGTCCACGGAGAAATTACAGAGTTGCAGTTTTATATCTCCTTGAAAAATCCATTTATCCAGCCATTATCTGTCCTGCCTATCCAACAGGGTCGGTGGTAGTCCGGTACCAGTCTCGGCTGATTTTGAGTGCGAGGTAGTGTATGCACTGGGTAGCTCGTCGACCGATGACATAGAGGTGAACAACTATCCACAACATAATGCACAGCTGTGGTGTATGGAATAACCGTTTGACCTTCAACATGCTTTTGGATTGTAGGAGGAAACTTGAGTACCCCGAGGAAACCCACAAAGCACCAGAAGAGCATGCATTACTCCACAAAGAAAGGTCCCTGATGGCTATGAGTTTCAAACCCAGTAACCTAATGCTGTGTGGCAGCCAGTACACCAAAGGCTATCATTTTAAATCGAAGGGCAGTGGTGGCCTGGTGGTAAAGGTGCTGGATCACTGATCCTAAGGTTGGGGGTTCAAGCCCCGCTCTCCACGGGTTATCACTGTTCCCCCAGTGCAGCTAACTGGGTTATCAGAGGCCGGCCATGTCTCTCACTGTTTATGGTGAGAGGTTCATGTAAAAGAACCATTACTGACTTTCGTCAAGAGTAGCTGCAAAGCCATCAGCGTGTTTCTGCCCTGTGATGGCCGGTTCGCTGCCCAGGATGGATTCTGCCCTCACTAAGAGAGAGTGGATACGTGCAAGGGCCAGTGATGCCAGAAGCATGTCAACACACCGGTAACCCGTATAATATCAAATCTTTTATTAGGGTAACGGGGAGGCTGGCATCCATCCCTGCAGACCCCTGGTAAAGGCGTGGTATACCACAAACAGCTTGCCAGTCTGACCCTCACGCAACCATTCACACTTACATCTAGGGGCAAATCAGAAAAGGCAATTAGTCTCATGCGCATGCTTTCGGACACTGGAAAGAAACCAGAGTTACCTGGAGAAAAACCTACACAATCACATATGCGAAATTCCGGGCATGGGACTCAAACCCAAAACCGTAACACTTTGAGACAACAGTACTAACCTCGCCACGGTTTCCCCTTCCTTCAACCATACGCACCATATTTCAAACAGGACAGCGAGGACATTGATTCAGAACATTTATAACCCGGAGCAGCTAGGACATGCATTCACTGCACATTTAAATAATAAAACAGTGCAGCTGGTTTGAGCTGTGAGTGCTAAACCCCGAGAAGAGAAATATTTCTCCCAATAAGGTCAGTGAGAGGAGCAGAGGGGGAGAAAGTAAATGACAGAGTGGGAGTAAGATCAGCAAACGAGTGCTGTGCTGCCAAATAGCTGAGACGATCCGTAATGAATGAGTGTAGCTGAAGGAGTGGCTGCACATGTTTCTGAAGGATAGAGCCAGCATACCCTGAGTGCTTTACAAGGTGTAGCCTCCAGTGATAGCTCTCCCTTTCTCTCCCTTTTTGTTCTTATCGAAGTATCACTCTCTCAATCTCACCTCCCCAGAACCACGTGAAGGTTCTCTATTACTCACTGCTTCTCTCATCCTGCCTCTGCCTCTCTCAACCAACTATTTTTTTTTTCCTATAAGAAAGATAAGGCAAGGTAGGAAGAGTTGTTACCCCCCAACCCCCAACCCCCAACCCCCAACCCCCTCCCCTCGTCTCTTCTTCTATTCCAACCCTCAGCAAGCTCGGCATTTTGACTCCTTCCTCCCCTGCAGCTGAAAATTCCGAGTAATAGTTATTGCTCTTATCTTTGACTACATCTGTGCAATTGTGCCTTCTTGATTCCTCCCCAGTATCTGCCCTAGTTGTTACTCCTTCAAGCTGTGGCGCTCGCTGTGGAGGCTTTGCGAGTGATTGGTACTGCATGTTGTATGATGAAAACCAATGCAATAGCACGATTTTCATAAATTTGGTGTTCGCACTGAAGAAACAATCATCTTTCATTTTGATGCTTGCTCCACATTGAGGCGAAGCTCAGAAAACTGGGTCATCCCAGTGAGACCTGTTTGACCAAAGATGTCCATGAAAGGCCACTACTGGGCCCGACAAAACTTTGCCCATAAAAAGAAGCAGCTATCTGCTCATTCTTATTGCAGTCATCTTGGATCTGACTTATTTTGATGAAGTATATGCATTAAGCATGGGCTGGCATCCATTCTGTGGCATGCTGGTGTATCATTTGGCAGACACTCTTATCTAGCGTGACTGACAATTATCATACAACGGAACAATTGAAGGTTAAGGGCCTTGTTCAAGGGCCCAACAGTGGTGATAGTGGGGATTGAATCGCTGACCTTCAGATCAGTAAGCCATCGCATTAACCCAGGGGTCGGAAACCTATGGCTCGTGAGCCAAATGTGGCTCGTTTGATGGCTGCATCTGGCTGTCAGATAAATCAGGTGGCCTTTCTTAACAGAATGACTAATACATAATTTATCTGTCCTTTAAATAAAAATACAGACAAAAAGCCATCAAATAAAACAAAAACATAAATAAATCTCACACATTTCAATCTATACATCTATTTTCAATGCCGCTTGTCACTGTGGCGCGCAGTGGCAAGCCAGTCCTGTCTGTACTCCAGTGTGTGGGCGGGGCCGATACTTTGAAAGTTTAATTTTATTGGATTATATGCAACAGCCTGCAGGAGTTGTTTTTGGGTAAAAAGGTAAATTTCCCTCGTTTTGATCAGCTCATGTGCAAGAAGCCAAGCAGAGCTAGCAAACAAAATACAAATGGACAGAATGAAAAAACTTCAATGCGCAGACCAGCTGATTGCCAAAACTTGGGACACGCTTCCTGTCACATAAACACTGCAGTGTGAGGCCTGTCATATTGACCATGTTTGGCTCCATGTGCGCACGTGAGCAGTCCTCACACCTGAGAAGCATCAGGACCAACCCCGAGGTCACATTAAACAGATGGAAGCCTAAACGTCTGCATGAAGCTGAACCTCAGCACGTATCAAGCAGACTACAAAGCCATCAGCAACACCACGCAGCACCAGAAGTCACATTAATAGTAAGAAGTACTTTTCTTATTAATAAATAACTTCATTATAACAATGTTGTTTAAAATAAATTCAGAGTCCTATTGTACTCCAAAATTGTTGGTCTCAGTATTAAAAATATATATTTGGCTCTCAGAGGATTAGATTAAATTTTTTTTTTTTTTTTTTTTAATTTTTTTTTTGGCTCTCTTAGTCAAGGCCCCCAGTGCAGCTAACTGGGTTATCAAAGGCAGGCCATGTCTCTCACTGTCTATGGTGAGAGGTTCATGTAAAAGAACCATTGATGACTTTCGTAAAGAGTAGGCCGCAAAGC
>CM045729.1:90511549-90669049 GCA_024760905.1 Plotosus lineatus | reverse complement strand
TATCAAAAAAAAAAAGAAAACACGCGATGTACTGAAGCCGCATGAATTGCAGTGCTAAGTAGTGAGGGATCCCTGTATTCTGCATGCAAAAGAACATGCAGCAAATCACTCATTCATAAAAAAAAAAGGTGAAAAAATTTGTGATCAAGTGTTCAGTGCTGTCATCCACCGTATGATGGTGATGTTCAATAATGTCATCATACCCGATGCAGGTGCCATGGAAGCTCGGGTACAGGGGAAAGCAAATGTTTCAGAAAGACATTGTGGACAACTTCGTTTTACTTTCAATTAATAACTGCATGTAATGTTTATTGAATATGCCTGGGAGGTAAACGGGCCTGTTTAATGTATCAGGGTACTCTGGTACATCCTGACCCGGGCTCTTTGCTCATGAGCCCAATAAGAGTTGTATGAATTTCCTATGGGCTTTCCATCACCGCAGCAATGAAGAAAAAAAAAATACATAGTATAGTGGTTAGCACAGCCGCTCCACAACAAGAAGGTCCTGGGTTTGAGTCCCAGGCTCAGTGAGGGCATTTCTGTGTGAAGTTTGCATGTTCTTGCTGTACTTGTGTGGGTTTCCTCTGGGCACTCAGGTTTTCTCCCACAGTCCAAAAAAATATGTTCATTGGGCATTAATTGCCAGTTGGTAGGTCTGTGTGTGTGTGTGTGTGTGTGTGTGTATGGTTGTTTATTTGTTGGCTCTGGCGAGCTGTTCTGGGTGTACTCAAGAGTTGGCTGAGATAGGCTCCAGCCTCCACACAACCTTGGTGGGAGTAAGCAGTTTGATTTAATGACTGAATGAATGTTTCGCCTGCAGATGTAGATGAATACTATGTGCATTCATCGTGCCTTTTGATGCACCGGCATCTCCCATCCTCTCAAGTCCCACTGTTTCTGGAACAGATCGTCCGTAATCTTGGTTTCGGATAAAGTGATGAATCGGAATAACTAAGCTGAATTTAATGTCATATTTAAAAGATTCTTTGTTGGTCCTTTATATATGTGCATTTCATCCTTCAATCTATATCACTTATTTGTCAGTGTTGCTGAGGGCACGAGCGAGCGTTATCAGGCATGAGTGACAGTGCAGATGGTGCTCGCGGGGGTTAAGCGAGGCATTTATTTGGCATATTCACCCTCTGGTTAATGCATACGGTCGGACCACAACTCAGTGCTCAGCTGACATGTGTCGCAAACGCACTTAATTCATCCTTACATGAGATGCAATGGGCCGTCCTGACATTTCCTCTCCTCAGACATCATCCAAGGACCTCAGGCTATCGTGTTGTGACACTCCAGCGCCTATCAGATGATCACCACAGATAAGTCTGTGTGAGGAAATGTTATCTGATGAAATACTATACGGCCGTGGTGGCAGATCATATGCTGGTAAAAGTTGCTGTAATTTCTGCAGTAATACAGCGCGTTCTGAGCAGCGTGATGCTGCAGGAGTGTGATAAGTGTAAAATCGATCGCAGATTAATGGTCACAGCGTTGCAATTACACACAGACTAAAAGCATTATGAGCGAGTGTACCGTAGTGGAAATTCCTGCTAATACCCTGTCGCGGTTCAAAGCTGGCAGTCACCTTGAGAGTCCAGTGCTGTGGGTTATGTGCATGTATAAGTCTAATCAGGGCATTTTTTACTCTTGGATCAGGTTCAGAGGGATATGGGCTCCTCAGAAAAGCATTTGGTTTATCAGTTATGTAATAAAAGCCGTCATATTATCACTGAACACTTATTAGGTGGGTATAATACATTGACCTTTTCCACTGGGCTATTGTATTGTCTGTAGATGATGTCAGCTTTTAATAACAAGGTAACATGGTTGCCAGATCCTTTCAGATACGTATAGTAGTAAAAGTAATGAGTTATGCAGATTTTGTAGAGGCCTGCGCCCTAGAATAAACATACAGTGTCAACACGAGTTCCGTGTAACAGGGGTTCATGCTGAGTTATAATGTACCTAACAAAACATGACCAGTGTCCAAGTACAGTGGTACCTTGACTTACAGGTGTCTTTTTTTATGAATTGCACCAAAAATCTGCCCCATCCAGCGAGCAAAACTTTGACTTACCAGCTCTGCTGGGGAAATGGCTTTTCTGGGCCAATTAGCCTCGTATTCTTCCACATGTATTCCTCCACGCTCTGAGAACACCTTGTGCAGTGCTTCTCAATTATTTTCTGTGACTCTCCCTCTAGGAAGAAAAAAAAAAAAAAAACCCCAAAACATTTCACATCCCCTCAGAGGAGCCCCTGGTGCGACTATAAAGTGTTTACTGCACTTTGGTGCTTTTTCTCTACACTATAGGGAACACAGTGAAAGCACCATTGCCACCTCCTGAACAGGATGCACCATTACACTTAATTCTAGTACAGTATGGCAAAAAGCATGTTCCCCAGGGTCACCCCCCCCTCCCCCATCCCGGCATTCGATTTGAGAAGCACTGGCCTTGTGGGAGCTCACCGCAAACCTTTCCTTGATGACATCCGTAGCGTGCACATGTACAAAATTCTCCTCCTCCTCCTCCTCTGTTACATACCATCACATACTTGCCCACATGACATCTTCATGCCAACGTGACTTCTTTGCTGCAACTGATGATCGGAAGGGTTAGTTGACTTATTGTTTATTCTTGATTTTGTTATTATTTATTAGTAATTATTATTAATGTTAAAGTACATGTATTATTATTATTATTATTATTATTATTATTATTAAATATGATTGTTTTGACATGTTTCTATTTAATATATTTGGTGAAATGTACGTGTTTGTGTCAGATTGTCTGAGTTTGGGAGGGGGTCGGAATGGATTAATTGGTTTTCAATTATTTCCTATGGGAATTTTTGTTTGATCTAACGAATATTTTGACTTACGAGCTCGCCCTCGCAAAGGATTCATTTCAAAAGTTAGTGTTCTCTAACAGACAATGTTCATAAAATGAGTGATGAGACATGATACAGTTCTGTCAACATGTTTTATACCTTCTCTTTTTTTTCTGAACAGCCTAGTGCTGATTAGGGAGGCTGCTGCCCATCTCAGCCGACTTGAGGCAAGGCCAGTGTAGACCCTTTACAGCTTGCCAGTGCTAAATGTTTAATTGAAAACATTAAATTCTAATTGATAAACACATGTTCAGAAACTGATTCTCACAAGAAAATTGCATTCAGTTGGTGTTCATCAGTGACATCCTCGTTCATTCATATTCTGTAACCGCTTAATCCTAATTAGGGTTGTGGGGAGGCTGGCACCCATCCCAGCCGACTCTGGGCAGAGCACACCCTGGACAGCCCGCCAGCCCATCGCAGGGCAGAAACATGCTCCTCTTGACGGAAGTCAGCAATGGTTCTTTTGCATGAACCTCTCACCATAGACAGTGAGACACGTGGCTGGACTTTGATAACCCAGTCAGCTGCACTGGGAGGACAGTGGCAACCCGTTGAGAGAGGGACTTGAACCGCCAACCTTAAGATCAGTGATCCAGCACCTTTATCACAATCAGTAATATCACTTTACTTGAATGAATCAGTTTTGTATAAACAAAGTTGAAAATGCTGATTTTTTTTTTTTTTTTTTGTATCATTTCCGTATTGTTAAGTTAAACAGGCCTCGCACTGAACCGTGTTAGAACACAATGACATCATCTTTATATAATGACAGTGTTTACCATTGACAAAAGGCCAAAACCATGAGATTTTCAAAGTGTTTGAAATCTGACTGCAGTTCTGAAAACTGTGCATCATCGTCTCGCTGCCTTGCAGCTGCT
The DNA here is from genome assembly GCA_024760905.1 of Plotosus lineatus. Classification (NCBI taxonomy): domain Eukaryota; kingdom Metazoa; phylum Chordata; class Actinopteri; order Siluriformes; family Plotosidae; genus Plotosus; species Plotosus lineatus. The sequence goes on along the minus strand of CM045729.1, from coordinate 90,665,273 downwards.
ATGTTATCACCCTTCACAACCTTTCTGAAGCATGTTCGCATCTGGCTGGCAATTGAATATCTGGTTGGACAGGTTTCTGATGGTGCTTACACTGTGATTTCATGGCATTCGCGAGGTGTTGTTGTTCAGAATGGTTGAAACACATCTGTCAGAGTTACAGTGGTAATGTGTGTTTGTTTTATGACTGATTCGCACTGTGCTTTCACCCATTACCCCCCAATTGTGTGTTGTCATAACGTGGTGTGTTCTGAAGCCTTGGTTGTTGCTTGTGTTTGCATTTACTGATATTCCCAGGATAACCTGATGCTTGATTTACCTACTAATGTCCTCCCTGAAATATTATGCAGAGATAAAACATTTCTAGCTGAAAATTCATTCATTCATTTTCTGAACCACTTAATCCTAATTAGGGTCATGGGGAGGCTGGCGCCCATCCCAGCCGACTCTGGGCAAGGGCAGAGTACACCCTGTACAGCTGGCCAGGCCATCTCAGGGCAGAAACATGCTGATGGCTATGCAGCTACTCTTTATGAAAGTCAGCAATGGTTCTTCTACATGTCTCTCACCATAGACAGTGAGAGACATGGCCAGCCTATGATAACCCAGTTTGCTGCAATGAGCCAGTGTGAGGATTTGAGTGACTTCTGAAAGGGTCACGTTGCGTTGCTAAAAGACGTAGTCTATTCATCGCCAACCAGTAGTGTTCCTGGTATGCAGTGGCAAGTACCTACCAAAGGTGGTCCACGGGAGTACAACCAGTGAACTGATAAGAGTCTCACAGGTACCCAGGGCTCATTAATGTGCACGGGGAGTGAACGTTAGTACATCTGGTCCAAGCCCACAGACGAGCTACAGTAGCACAATCTCTTAATGCTGGCTATGAAAGAAAATACAGTGGTACCTCACTTTACGAAAATCTCACCAAATGAAAAATGCAGGTTACGAAACGCATTTTCCTCAAATTTCTGTCTCTGGATACGAAACACGTTCATGTTACGAAAGCACCATCTTAAAAATTCAAACGCGCCATTCAAACATTCAAACAATGCATGCGCTGCTCTCCATCAATGACATTCAAACATCCCACCCCGCTGGCCTCCCATTGGCTAGGAGGGATGACGCAGCTACCTCTTATTGGCTATCTCCCAACATCCCGCCCCACTGGAATCCCATTGGCTAGGAGGAATGATGCAGCTCCTTCCCAACTACCATAATGCTTTATGTGTAAAGGACAGACTGACTGTTGTTTTATGGTTTATTTCTTGGCTCAGGCTTTTAACCTTCCATAAACATTTGTAAGATTATAACTCTGCTAAGAAGACATGGTCAACACACACGCACACACACACACACACACACACGTGTGCACATACACACGCACGCATACACACACACACATGCGCGCTTGTGTGATTTCTGGTGCGAGTGAGAAGAAGAAACAGTCTCGAGTGATATTGCAAAGGAATATGGCCAAACCCGTCTACCATCGGTACGATATTGAAGCAGAAGGAGGTTTTAAAAGGTCTACTTTTATCATTTTTAAAGGGTTTCAGGGGTAGTATTGAGAGCCTTGAAATGAATCACGTGTTTTACATGTTAAAATGCGATTCAATTTACGAAAAATCCATGTTAAGAAAAAGGCTCTGGAACGGATTAATTTCGTAAAGTGAGGTACCACTGTAATTAGGATCTTTTACTTTTGTGTTGCAGCTAATGGGTGTACCGTGCGTAATAACTATCGGGATGCAGCTATTTCTTCCGAAGTACGCTGAATTGAGAATACTCCAGCAGCAAAGCTGGAGGACAGCGGTGAAGCTGATAATGAGATTTGATATTTGGAGAGTTTGTTTCAATCACGACATTATTTTCTTTGTTTTGCTGAAATATGAGAGTGCTGCTCAAGACATTGACCCGAGATAACGAAAACAGACTCGATGAGACTGAGCGGTCTTGAGAGCTCGAACCCGAGTGTAATACAACAAGATTCAATTGTCCTTTTATAACAAGACTAACATTTTCACACGTCCTTTATTTATTCACCCATTGAACACAGCCGCAGTCTCTGAATACCCAGTGGGATTCATTAACGGCCCTTAACAAATCCATATTTAAAAGATTCACATTTAGGAGCAGGGCAAATCCCCACACAGTGGTGGAGCATGAAGGTGGAGCATGAAGGTGGAGGTTTTTGGAGAGTGTTTGTTATGCTGAGTCCACCGTTCCAAGGCGATGAGACAGGATCCAATATAAATGTGTTTGAAGAAAGAGTGAACTTTGTGTTTAGTAAACGGAGGAATGACAGATCCTTGTTCCTTGAGACTGTTTTGTATTGCATTAAGAGCATGACTGGGTTAAATGGCTCGCTTGGAGATAATGGACAATTTGTTCGGACCGTGAACTGTGGCTCTACACTCGGTTTCCTCCCTAATTCAAAATGTAAAATCCCACACAGCAAGGCAACAAAGGGAAATTAGCATGAATTTGGCTTAGCAAATGTTTCCCCCACCCAAGAACTGAAGGGGACGAGTGTTAAGTTTTTGGCTTTTGGATCCAGTGTCCTTCCCATGTGGAGACAATTGCCAGTGCGCTTCAAAAAGCCGGCTTTGGATGGGATTAGCACCGGTTCTGGGAAGGCGATGAAAGTGAAAGACTTCCCTCGAGCTCAGATTTACCCCCCCCCCCCGGGGTGTGCAGCCTCTAAAATGTGTGAAAGCTTGAGAAGGACGGAGTGCTGATGACACTAAGGCTCTCTGGCATCTAAATGCCTTTGGCTCTCGCAGGACCTTTTCGGGTTCCACAGCAGCCTGGGAAGGGGGAAAAAAAAAAGAGATCTTCAGATCTGGCTGTGCTGCACAGATGTCCTCCTCCATCTCAATGCTGCTAGCAAGTCTCACTAACGAGGCAAACGGGGGACGTCTCCAAGTGGGACGGGCTCCGTAGTGTTTGCTCTGCAAATTTAATAGGGATTTGGACATTTTTACTGAGCTGTTAAATGTGTTAAAGAACAGGGACCATTTTACTTCATAGTTATTTGAAGAATATTGAATTAACAACATCAGTTGGGTTATTAATCAAGAAATTATCATTTATACAGAAGGAAATTGGATCTACAAAGGAAATATTAATCAGGTTCATACAAAAAATATGCACAAAGTTTCATACCAGATTTCAATCTTTGAAAACTGTTCAGTCCAACAATCATTCTTATTAAACATGTGTGATAAGAGTGTTCAGATTTATTCAGAAACGGCCAGTGTGGGGTCACTTCAACCAATCAGTAGCCACACCTTCCACCAGTGTGAACCACTCTCAGAAAGTGATTGCTTTGTGTATTCGATTGTCTCTTCTTCTTTTCCTTTCGGCTTTTTCCTTTTTTCTCGGGAGTCGCCACACTGAATCATCTGACTCGCACGTTTGATTCGGCAGAGGTTTTTACGTCGGATGCCCTTCCTGTCACAAACCCTTTTTAGCGCGGGACAGAAACACGCTGACGACTTTGCAGCTCCTCTTTACCAAAGTCAGCAATGGTTCTTTTACATCAACCTCTCACCAGACATGGCCAGCCTTTCATAACCCAGTTAGGTGCACTGGGGGGACAGTGACAACTGGGGGTGTGTATTCCATTGTCTGCATATTACAAAATCCGAAGCCAGCCTGGGGCCATCTTGGTGAGACCACGCCCATAAATTACAAAACACATGAAGAAAATATAAATATTTACATTCAATGAGTACAGTTCATTTTAACCCCTTTGGGTTTTTTGTTTGTTTGTTTTGTTTTGTTTTGTTTTGTTTTGTTTTGTTTTGGGTTTTTTTTTTTTTTTTGTTCAAATTTCATCTATGCAGAGCGTTTTTTTTTTTTTTAATAGAATTAGCAGTCAACTTATAAGTTATATATAACTTAAACAACAGTAAAATGTACAGGGTGTTCGGGCTGTGCTGGGTCTTTACGACTCCATTCTGTGATCTTAAAGCAAGGTGGGCTCACCCAGATGGCTGCCACCTGGCTTCAAAATTGAAAAACTAATATGCAATCAAGTCCTTTTTTTTTGTTTGTTTGTTTGTTAGTGATTGAAATAATTGGAAGGCATGGCGACTTTGTTTTAGAAATGGAAATCTGCGCTCACACCGGCCCTTTGTGGATGAGATTGGAAGTCTTTGTATTACGGCTTTGGAAGACTCTCTTATCCACAGCGACTTACATTCATTTTTTTTTTTGAATAAAAGTGGACACTTGAGGTATGAGAGCCTTGTTTAAGATCCCAACAATGGCAGCATAGTGGTAGCAGGGCTTGAACCCCAACCTTTGGATCACTAAACCCACTTCCGTCGAACTAATCTAGAAACCCACTTGCAATCCATTTCCTTCTGCTTTGTAAGACGTTCAAAATCTTCAAACTTCTCTCGATTTGAAAACTGAAAGGTTATTTAACAAACAGAGACAATTTTCAACGATCATTTCATAAAGAACTGAACTCATACATTTGCCAGACCGTCTAATCCTGTTAGGTTGGGCGAGAAGCTGGAGCCCATCTTAGCCCATTCTAGCTGTAGATGGGTTTGCGCCATGAACAGCTTACCGGTCCATCATAGGGTGAAAACATGCACACTCACTTTCCTGCCTGCAGCAATTTGGAAGAGCCGGGCAGCCTGGTGTGCATGGGAGACAACAGGATTCCCCCAAAGGAAACCCACACAAGCACGGACAGAATATACAGTCCGCAGAGTAACACCCTCGCCAAGCCTGAACTCGAACTCAGGACCTTCCTGGTGTGAGGCGGACATGACCACTACGCCACTATTCCAGCTGTTTGAAATGTTTGTACAGATTTAAAGCAAACATCACACAGATATAAATAATAATGATAATAATAATAATAATAACAACAACAACAACAAAAACAACAACAATAATAATAATAATAATACTAATAATAATAATAATAACAATAATCGTAATAATAATAATAACAATAATAATAATAACTACGACAATAATAATAATAATAATAATAATAATAATAATAATAATAATAATAATAATAATAATAATAATAATAATAATAATAATAATAATAATAATAATAATAACAATAATAATAATAATAATAATAATAATAATTAAAAAAAAATAATGATAATAATAATAATAATGATAATAATAATAATAATGATAATAATAATAATAATTGTCTTCTTCTTAGTATTCTTTAATTGTTTTGTAATTATTTCAGATTACATGCCTGTATTTTTTATTGATTTATTTATTTTAAGGGAGGTTGTGGGTTTCATGCCTGTTGTAAACAAATGAACAAGAACAAGAACAGCAAACGAGCCTATTCACAGTGAGTGTAAGTGCCAGCACACATTTGTGGTTGAACGTGCAGCAAAAGATCATTTTCTACTTCTGCTTTCAATCCGTACTGAGTGTTGGGAAAATAACACGGCTCTCCCTGACTCCGTTGATTAAAATCTCAATCACATAATTAGGAATGTGAAATGGAATTAATCTAGAACGCAGGCTTGCTTTTGGGTTACATTAGCATAAAAGCATTTCAGATTGCATTTAAATAAAATCCCAGACACATAATCAAATGTGGCACTGTATTAATATCTTGAGAGAGGAACCAGCCACCCTGCACTCTTTTCTCTCCTCTCGCCTGACATGTACACTTTTAACCATACATGTGCTTTCGCTTGTTTCAAGATTCACCACAAACACCATAGAAACACCGTCTCATCCAAAGGTTTTGGAAACCAAACCCAACACCCCCCGTACCCCCCCCCCCGTACCCCCGTCAGTGTTTATTGGAATTTACACAATGCAATGTCTCAGTGAACGATGGAATTAAAGACTAGAAGAAAAATAAGAGTTGAAGGGAGGAGAACATAGAAATCATGGATTTGTTCTGTTTGATACAAAAATCTGCATTTTAGAATCATCACAGGAGCCACATTTTCCAGATATCATACTCAAACACACTTGTTGCCTTCTTTCCACAATTGCAATTAAAATATTGTTCCAGAACTTTCTTCCCAGGCATGGCGAGCAGTCCAGGGTGTAGTCTGCCCTCAGCTAGACTCAGCTGAGATGGGCGCCAGCCTCCCCGCAACCCTAATTATCATTAAACAGTTAAGAGAAATTTTTCATTCATTTTCTGTAACCGCTTAATCCGAATTAGGGTCGCAAGGAGGCTGGCACCCATCTCAGTCGACTCTGGATGAGGGCGGAGTACACCCTGGACGGCTCCCCAGGTCATCACCGGGCAGAAACAGGCTGACGACTATGCAGCGCCTCTTGTTGAAAGTCAGCAATGGTTCTTTTACATGAACCTCTCACCATAGACAGTGAGAGACATGGCCGGCCTTTGATAACCCAGTTAGCTGCACTGGGGGGATAGTGACAACCCTGGGAGAGTGGGGCTTGAACCCACAACCTTAGGATTAGTGATCCAGCACCTTTACCACCAGGCCACCACTGCTCTTCGGAGAAATGAATGAATGAATTTTCTTCAGAACTTCTCACAATGCGCTGCACTTGTTGGTAGTTTTTTCATCACACTTCTGTCCACTTCACCCCAAACCAGCACAATGGGGTGTAAGTATGGAGACTGTGCTGCCAGGGTGGCATGGTGGTACAGTGATTTGCACAGTCAACGTCACATCAAGAAGCGTTCAGGTTTGTTACCGCAGGGGCTTTCAGTGTGGAGTTTGTATGCTTTCGCCGTGCTCGCTGGCTACTGCAGTTTCCTTACATGTGCACAATAGGCTATTTGGCTGTGTCAAATTGCCCCCCCGGTGTGAGAGTGACCAGTTGTTTGTGTGTGTGTGTGTGTGTGTGTGTGTGTGTGTGTGTGTGTGTGTGTTGCCTTGTGATGGTCTGACAAATTGCTCCGGGTGTAGCCTGCCTTTGCCCAGCATTACCTGAGTTAGGCTCCAGCCTCCCAGTGGCCCTATTAGGATTAGGCAATTCAGCAAATGAGTGAGTGCCCGTGCTGCCATTCCATGATTTGAGGTCAACCATTTTCTTGACCTTTACTCCTTTTTCAGGCTATTCACCACTTATATATCAATAAAATGGGTTTGCTCTAAAACTTTTCACCAGCAGTATCATGTTCCGTGTTATCTTGGGTTTCTTGGTGGATGACCACCTCTAAGCAAAGTGATTTACAGGATATTGAGACCATCAGGAAACTCAAATGCACCGCTGTTCACTTCACTCAAATACAGTGGTACAGTGTTTCACGAAATTAATCCGTTTCAGAGCCTTTTTCGTAACCTGGATTTTTTGTAAGTAGAACCGAATTTTACATATAAATTGTGTGATTTGTTCCAAGGCCCCCAACACTATCCTTTAAAAATGATAACAGTATACCTTTAAGGTACTTACTTCGTGTTGACCATGTCTTCTTAGTGGAGTTATAATCTTACAAATGTTTATGCAAGGTTAAAAGCCTGAGCCAAAAAATAAAGTTGCAATGAGCACACTCGAAAAACTCATGAACAAACTGCTGCTCAAGGGAGCTGTGTCATTCCTCCTAGCCAATGGAAGGCCAGCGGGGCGGGATGTTGGAAGATAGTCAATGGGAGAGCAGCTCGTGCATTGCTTGAATGTTTGAATTGCTCGTTTGAATGTTTGAATGGCGCGTTTTGTGCGTTTCATAAGGAGAAATTGTTTCGTAGACAGAGACAAAAAATTTTGGAAAATGTTTTTCGTAACCTGGATTTTTCATTTGCTGGGACTATCGTAAGGTGAGGTATTTGATCAATTGATGACAATTGGTAGAAACAGACCTAATTCGGCGGTTTCATGTTTCATATGTAATCACGTTCGTGTTAAATATGTCACATTATTTTTGTGAAGTGCTTTATTCCGCTACAGTGACGGAGGCAGCTGACTCTGGGCGAAGGCAGGTTATACCCTGAGCAGCTCACGAGACCATTACAAGGCTAGCACACATACAACCGTTCACTCTCACACACTCACATCTCGGGGCAATTTGAAATACACAATTAGTCGAATGGGCAGATCTGCATGTGGGAAGAAACCGGAATACCCAGAGGGAGCCCACACAAACACACCAAGAACAGGCAATCCACCCGAGCTCGGGACTCGGATCCAGGACCTCTTTGTGGTGGAGCGCTGTTTACAAAATGTATGCTTGTTTATGTTTAGAAAAAGTTATTTTTCCGAAAACAAAATGGATTTTATGATATTTGTGAAAGGTTCTAGGGGAGCCAATCCTCATTCAGGACACTTTCTCCAGCCATCCTGGAATTTTTCATTACAGTCTCAGCCGGTCTAATAATATCAAACACTTTTATGGAAGTGTGTGAGATCCCCTGAGCAGAAAAGCACGAGGCCCATCCTTCTACACATCTTCTGTATCATCTACAGAATGAGCATGTATTTTATCACCCTAACACACACACACACACACACACACACACACACACACACACACACACACACACACACACACACACACACACACTGCATCATCAGGGCTGAAGAGTTTCCTGGAGGACATGCTTATGAAGGAAAGAAATTCGGACTGTGTGTGTGTGTGTGTGTGTGTGTGTGTGTGTGTGTGTGTGTGTGTGTGTGTGTGTGTGTGTGTGTGTGTGTGTGTGTGTGTGTGTTTGTTTTTAACACCATGTTTGCACTTCTGTCTTCTCAGGTGCAAGCCAAGCCACCGTGGGAACCATTGTTGGTGAGTCTTTTGTTGTGGGACTCATTGTTGGTGTGAGTTTGCATCTGCTTTTTTTCTGTCTTCTGGAATATTGTTCACTTTATAAGACACTTGTTCTTTCAGCAGGAGAGATAGAAATTGTTTTATAGATCCACAAAGGCTTTTATTGTTGTTGTTGTTGTTGTTGTTGTTGTTGTTGTTGTTGTTGTTGTTGCTGCTGCTTCTGTTTACCACTGCTTGGTTTCATTCGTATCAGAAGATGCATGATTACATACAAATGAGTTGACAGGAACAGCCAATCCAATCCCCTGGCTCCTGCAATGGTGATCACTACCTGTGAGGGGCGTAAGCATGTTGTTCCGACTCTGAGGAACAGTCCAACACACTGAGCTGTTAAGCACTATCCACCTCCTTGACTCTTAGACACCCATGACTGGCTGATGGTCACCAGTGAGTGACAGGGAGGTGAACGTCTGTAACGCCATTCCTCCTTCCTGTGATAGCTCGGCCATTTTGCTCTCATCAACTTTACAACTGGCCGCGTTCGTCGGTGGATTGGAAGTTGTGACACCAGTTTGATATCCCTCACCATGTAAATAACACAAAAATACCAATCACATTTCAGGAGTCAGCCATTGGCTACAGTCAAGTCCACCAAACTTGATTTTATATACAACTTATTTTTAGGAACAAGAACTAGTCACTCTGATTTTTTCATCATCATCATCATCATCATCATCATCATCATCATCATCATCATCATCATCATCATCATCATCATCGTCAGCTTGATCCAGAATCGGGTCGCAGGGGCAGTAACCTAAGCAAAGCGGTCCAGACATCTCTCTCCCCCGCCACTTCCTCCAGCTCTTCCAGGGGGACACCGAGGTGTTCCCAGAAAAAGCCTTGAGAGACATAGTCACTCCAGCATGTTCTGGGTCGACTGCAGGGCCTCTTCCCGATTGGACATGCCTGAAACAACACACCAGGGAGGCGTCCGGAAGGCATTCTGACCAGATGCTCAAGCCACTTCAACTGGACCCTCTCAATGCAGAGGAGCAGCGGTTCTGCAGCGAGCTCTCCCTGGATGGTAGAGCTTCTCATCTTCTCTCTAAGGGAGAGCCCCCCCCACCCCCACCCCACCCCCCACCCAACAAAGGAGGCTCGGTTCAGCCGCTTGTATCCGCGATCTTGTTCTTTCGGTCACTACCTAAAGCTCGTGACCATAGGTCTGATGGTCTGTGTTTTTGTGTGTGTGTGTGTGTGTGTGTGTGTGTGTGTGTGTGTGTGTGTGTGTGTGTGTGTGTGTGTGTGTGTGTGAGATAAGTCACATTTAAAAATGTTTTGTCTAAATCGAGTGAAGGGTGGATATTTAGGGGAGGGTGGTCATGTTCACATATAAAATATGAGTTGTACGTCTTGTATGATATTCCAATAACGTTCGGTTCGCACACGATGGCAGTAAGTTCAAACTTAGCACTGGTGCAAAAATGCCGTACGATACACGCAAGTATATAAAGAAATCCTGTTTTGTCTCCGACATTTGTAGGACTAGTGTAATAAAGTTCATTGTTACAGCATCAGATGACCAAAGTGTGTATGAAATCCACATGAGTATCCTGACACAGCTGGAGGACATGATAGATGTCCTACGTAAAAGAAGACTTTGCATGAGAATATTAGGATCATGCGAGAGTCGAATCCCCTGTCGTAAATCAGTCGTGATTTGTTCGCGTTTTGTTCTCGAACCATTTGCTTTTGTGTTTGCATGTTATCAGCGCAAACAAAATCAAAAATTACAAATGAAGAGGAAACACAGGGAATACGCTGCATACCAGCAAGTCTCAAACTTTTCAACTTGTCGTTTTTCCCTGCAAAGAAACTGAGTAATTTGTGAACTAAATGGCAATTCCGCGACACTCTCAGATATGAGCGACTGTTCAAGAAGAGTTTGAGACGCCTCCATGTCAGAGCCTCGTTTTACGACATCCGGGGAAATTTCAAGCAGGTTTTACACTTCTTGCGATGAGTTCATGAATTAGGAGTCCGAAAGTACGAACAACTGTCCTTCAGCAAAAGTGGAGTCAAGGCAGGCAGATGTTCCCTGTGCAATAATTCATGATTATCATCAGTCGCTTCCTTTAACGAGGTTTTTGTCCCCACGGTCGAAGAGACGATGAGTTGCGGAGCCACATAGTGAGGGGACAGCTGTCTATAAAAACAAAGCCTCATGAAAAATTTACAAATGTTATAATAACAAAGTCAGGGGAAGGTAAATATTTAATAGAGGTCAGGACGTGGTGGATACGGTGCTTTGATCAAGAGGGGAAACGTAGCCGGGCCATCCCTTTACATGCTGTCATAATTAATATGTCATAATGGGCTGAGGATCCTTTACAGAGCACGCAACAGCACTACATCCCATCACGGAATGATGAAAGCTGGATTAGAATAGGTCATAGAAATAGTAATAAAGCATTGTTGTTCCTGTCTTTCATTTTCCTTTTTTTTTTTTCTGAAACCACAGATGACTCAGAAAGCGGCTTCTTCAAAGTGATAATTGGTGGTAAGTTACAGAAGACGTTTAAATAGTTGAATTTTGTTCATGGAGTGTTTATAAAACAGTATGGACAGAACACGCCAAGGTCTCTTAACGTGTGTATGTACATGACTTTAGAGCAGTGCTTCTCAATTATTTTCCATGGCGCCCCCTGTAGGAAGAAAAAAACGTTCCACTACACCCCCCTCCCACCGCCCCGCGAGCGACTATAAATATTCGTATTATTTGTCGATAAAATGGTTATTAGTACACCTCTGCATAACATTGTATCTTTATTAACATTAAAAACAAGAAAAGAAAGACATATAGTTCAACTTACAATAAAGAAAAACTTCATTAACATTGTTTTTTAATCTGAAAAAGAAAAGATTAAAAGTGCACCAATGTGCCTGAAATAAAAAATAAAAAAAATACATCCTTATTTGAACTCATTCAACTGATTTATGCTTTAATGTCTCCGTCTCTCTCCACCTTTCTCTTCGTTCCTGTTAGAAATTTTTCCGTGTTGTTTCTTGAGGGGTTGTTTACTGCACTTCAAATCATTTGCTCGTGCGAAAAACCTCTACACCATACCACGACAATGAGAGCGCCACTGCCAACTAGTGGAGTGGAGGTGCAGTTACACTTAATTCCCATACACTATTCCAGAAAAGCATGTTCCCAGGGTCATACGCGCTCCCCCGGCATCACACCGCACCCCCTCGGTATCATACCGGGCGCGCCCCATTATTTGAGAAGCACTGCTTTAGCGGACAGCGGTAATATATTGTTTAATCATGGGACGTAGCTGTGTTCTCCATGCTAAGCTGCTCACCCAGATTACTCCAGTCTCAGGTATTACAGTGCTATTACAGCCGGCCTTCCACGGCTATGAAGTCCGAGAGCTGATATAAAACACTGTCATTTTCTGATGAAGGAACTCATAAAAGGCCGTGTCTGTGTGCCAGAAACATTAAGGTGCTTCACTCCGAGTGTACTCCATCCTGACCTAATGCTTCCAATTTTCTGCTCCGCGACTTGCGGCAATGTTGTGCCTGTAAAAAGCTCAGCATTTCACTCTAAAAAACGAAGATCATTTTCTGCATTAGATCCCCTTAGCCAGCACAAGAGTTTCCAAAGGTTATGAAAGGCGAAAGAATCAGGATGACTGTAAGGGCCACCCACAGATCTGGATTCACACCGAAAGAAATAGTAATGAGATGCATCCAGATTACTGATTAGATTTGATTCATCTCCACAGGATCTCACTTTAATACTTTTCTCACATAAATGAACCTTCAGCTTACGCTCGCAAAGACCACTACACCTGACGCAGCGGAGTCGTTCTCAGAGTCTTAAGCCGACGGGACACAATGTGTGTACCCTGCTGGGTGAAAAAAGTCGTACACTTTAATATTTCATTTCACCGCCTCCAGCGTTTAATATAGCATTCACCACAGCATTCAGTCATTGGTCGGAATGGTGCCCTCCTAAGCCGACTCTGGGCGAAAGCAGGGTACACCCTGAACAATGGTCTGGGTACACCCGAATCAGTGCAGGACCAACCATCCACGTGCACACTCACGTCTAGGGCTAATTTGGAACAGGAAACTTTTAGCCTACTGTACATGTTTTTGTTCCCAGAGGAAACCCAGACAAGCACAGTGAGAACATGCAGATTTCACACGGCACCATCCCGAGCCCAGGAACCGAATCTTGCTGTGAGGCAGATGTGCTAACCACTGTGCCGCTCTTCATAATGGCATTGTTTCAATAAACATTGACAATGGCACAGCTTTAATTTCAGTCCAGAGTTGCACCAATTTTGATCATGGTAGCGTGCCGGTGGTGGCCTGGTGCTAAAGGACGCTGAATCACTGATCCTAAGGTTGGGGGTTCAAGTCCCACTCTCCACAAGGCTGTCACCATTCCCCCTCCCCCAAGTGCATCTAACTGGGTTATCAAAGGCGGGCCATGTCTGTCACTGTCTATGGTGAGAGGTTGATGTAAAAGAACCATTGCTGACTTTCGTAAAGAGGAGCTGCAAAGTCGTCAGCGCGTTTCTGTCCCTCGCGAAAGGGTTGCGTCACGAAGGGCATCCAGTGTGAAAACCTCCGCAAAATCAAACATGCGATGCGTTGACGATTCGCTGTGGCGACCCCTGAAAAAGCCGAAAAGGAAAAGGAGAAGAGTGGAAACACTGCAAAACATCTTCTCCAGCACAGCTCAACACTCAAACACTTTTAATACCAGTAAGAATCATCTATGGTCCCAGTTCGGAATGGTCATTCGGCTCATTCAGGACCGTAGGTGACTTCATTTCTATTTTGCCACATAATGCTGCGGAGCGTCAACCTGACGAGCAGCCCCAGATCATAACACTGCCTCCAGAGACTGTCGGCCACCAGAGGTGAAATTGGGATGTGAAAATAGAATTAATAGAGATTATTATTCGATCTGCGAGTATATTTGAAAGGTTTTTGAAGAGACCACTTTTCGAGCATAACGATGGTATTTTCTGCCTAAACGTACTGACAGTCGCGTTATTTCACAGATAAATCACTTACACGTGACTCAGCCTTTACTTTTACGATTAAATATAGTTGTGACTTCTACTGTAGGCTGCAAAGCCGTCAGCGTGTTTCCGCCCTGCGATGGCCTGGCGAGCTGTTCAGGGTGTACTCTGCCCTCGCCCTGAGTTGGCTGGGATGGGCACCAGCCTCCCCGCGACCCTAATTAGGATGAAGCGGTTACAGAAAATGAACTGAACTGAACTTCTACTGTGTTTCTCACCAAGTGTGCACATCATCCCCGAAGATGATAAGTCTTTTTTTTTTTCTTTTTTTTTTTCCGGAGGTCGGGGTTCAGTCCTATCTGTCCTGGTTTTAGTAATGTTTTTCATCTGATTTCACTCGTTTCAGTTGTAGTCTCCATAGTTGTCTAATTTTCTCGAGGCAGGTTGTTCTGAAACACAGTATCATTGCTTTCATTACGACACAACACATTTTGTGCCATGATCATTCAACAAAATAGAAGCTACTCACTGCACCCGTTTACATCTGACAACATATTAATCCTGATGCAGTAATTATCCAATCAAATACTTTCTTGAAAGGTTTAGTATATTTTAACACCAAATGCAAGTGTTTGGACAGACACTGTATATTTAAATCCTGAAGCTGTATGTCTTATATCTTTATGATTTCCTTTTATAAATCGTCTAGCTATTTGGAGCTCGTATGAGAATCTGATTACTGCCACACCGGCAGCCACCATCACACCGATCTCTTGTTTTTCAGCCGTCGTTGCTGCAGTGGTCCTGGTCCTCATCTGCCTGCTTGTTGTGCTCTTTCGGTACATGTACCGACACAAGGGTACCTACCACACCAATGAGGCCAAGGGCAGCGAATTCGCCGAGACAGCAGATGTAGCCCTGCAGGGAGATCCAGTTCTTCAAGATGCCATGGATGAGAGCAAGAAGGAGTATTTCATATGAGTCCCAGAGAGACCGAATTCCAAGCCATTGTTTAATACAGCCTTCGACCTGAACAAATTCGACATTTTCATCAGCCTCCCGTCCGATCAAAGCTGGTCACATGGTTGAGATCTCCACCAAAGCTTATATACTCTGCTTATATTTGATCACGATGAAACAAACAGACGTTTAAACAGGACTTTGGGTAAACGTTTTTCCTTGTGGCCAGCTTCGGAGGTGACCCAAGGGTGTTAAACTGAGACTGCGCATCTATTGGTTGAGAAAGTCACAGGGTAATTGTGCACATTTGAAATGAATCAGTAAGTAAATGAGACAAAGACAAAGAGAGAACAGAAAATGACTGTCAAATAGTCAGAGAGAAGAAATGGCAGGAATTGTCTTATCGCGCTGTGATGAAAGATGGACGGTCTTTCGCATGCAAGTAAGATGAAATCTTTAACCATGTTCAGGCTTATTGTCAACAAACAGTGTTTTATTTTCTTATATTTTTAAACGTATAATTTCAAACAGAGCATGGCATGTATCCAGTAAGTAACCCAGCAGTAATACATTGAGTGTACATATGAATGCTTTGAATGAGATCTGCATACTTGGTTCTGAAATGAAGTGATGACGTCGAGGTTAAACCGTACAAAGGCATCCTTTAATTTAAAGTTAATAGTCCATCCATCACTAGACTTAATTGAGCAAATTAACACCATCATAAATTAGACCTACTTGGTTTTAAGACTTCTACGATTGACCTCTTGAAATATGAGACACTTGGACATGAGCACGTGCTCTGTATCGTCTTTCCTCTGTATATATTCTCTGCCCAGAGAGAAAACCAAACTATTTTTGATTGCCACTCGAAATGCATGCTCAGTGGGCCTTGAAAAAGTTAAGTGAAGGCCATTTACTGAATATCGAAGCATTTTTGGTTGGATCGGGGCACTTAGGATGCTTCAGTTCGCCTCAAAATTCATCCTGCTGTTGTCACCTGTCACATTAGCAAAGTAAAGCGAGACGGTTCTTCTGGCAACTGAACACGCCCGAGCCGAAGCGTGATGCCGGCTCACCGCCGGCATGTTTTGCAGATTGAGGTGAGGTGCTCCGGATCATAAAGCATCTTTCACACTTTTTTTTTTAATTATTATTCCATCACTCACTGCTCACTCATGTCCAAATTCAGTGTCCAACCAAGTCTCCTTAGTTCTGGAGTTCTTCTCTCCATCTTAAACTGAACTCCTACATTTTAACTTCATGGTTTATTGTTACTGGTCAAATCTAGTGTGCTGGAAAGCACAGAGTTACACACACACACACACACACACACACACACACACACACACACAACATATGAAAGCCTTAATAACAAAGATTCATTATTTACTTCTGCCTATACATACTTATCAGCAGTGATTGGTTCTATAAGTTATAATGAATATACAGTATGTCTAAACTCTAGCCTCCCACATCTGTGATTACATCTGTAACACAAATCTGTGACTCCTGACATACTGTTTACTCTAATAACCGTGTACCTGCTCCACTCGTCGCACCGTACTTAATTAATCACATATAGTCGCTACTGAGAAATGTGCTGTACTTTGAGCCAAATCATAACCCCAGCTAGTATCAATGGCAATTTTTTAAAACAGGCTTTTGGTTACTGGTTAATCTTTTTTATGTATTTTAAAAGGAAAGATACACATTTGTCCTACCACCAGTGTTTTATTACCGTGCTATAAGTGAATACTGTACTGAGTGTTGGATCACCATTTGTGCCTTTAAGCATTATCAATGATCACTGGGTAACTGGGATTAGGGGTAATGAAGGGATAAGAATAGAATGTGTAATGAAGTGAAAATGACCACTGAAACTCATTCAGGAAGCCGAACCAACGAGAAAATAAGAAGAAGTAGAAAAGGAAAAGGGTGAAGAAGAAGATATAGCGTATGGCGGTATAGTGAAAGTTTCCTCCAGGTTCTCTGTTATCCCTGCCACATGCAAACTGGCTACTCCAAACTGCCCCTAAGGACAAAGGTGAGTGTGAATGGCTGCAAGGACATGTTTTTTTTTTTTTTTTTGGTCCTGTGATGGACTGGAAAGCTGTTTAGGGAGCACTCTGCTTTCACATCCACGCTCCAGCCTTCCTTTGACCCTAAGAGGATGAATCTGACCGTCATATGCATGAATAAATGAATAATAATAATAATCATCATTATTATCATCATCATCATCATCATCATCATCTAATCATCTTCATCACCCAAGGTGGCAATGTTGCAGCGCAGGTGACAAAGTCTCGAGTTAATTACAAGTTGATCACAAACTGAGCTTCAGATTCAGTGCATGCAATCACAAGCAACCGCTCTACCATGATGAATGTCATGTGACTCAAAATGGTTTAAATATGAAGTGAGATTTTGTGTATTTTCAATAAACATGGATGTGCATGTTTAATTTATTAATTGCTAATAAAGGAGCACAATGTGACTCCATCCCTGCTGACAATACAGTTATACTCCAATCTCTACAGTAAACCGGTACTCACCGGCAAACCTCACAAGGCCCAGGTTTTCTATGATTAATTAATTGCCTCAAGGATAGAGTTGGAAAAAAGTCCAAAGCCCCAAATCATAAATAACCTTCTGACCTTCTCCCACGAACCTACATAATTAACAGAACATTGCCTGAGGTTTTCTGCTGCTTTCTTGTTTTTGATGGCAAACTTTTCAGAGACACGAAGAATTCCTGCTTCGCTGCTCGATAGAAGTCAGTTTATACTGTCAGAACCTAAGCTAACACTTTCACACTCGTAGACACCTGAATGGAAATGAAGACGCAAATAAATTTGTGCTGGAAAATAAAATGTATTTTTCTTCCATTTGCGATGCCTCGACTCTTTCTGAGACAAGAAAGTGACCTGAGCATGGAGGTGTCAGAAATAAAGAAGTGCTCCGGAGACACAACTGCGTAATTGGATCATTAAAAACATCTGCATAAGGTGTTTCTTATTCGCTCTGGTTAATGTAGATGGCTGTGCTATGAGAAACTGACCTTGGAAACCATGGGGAGAAGATATGAATATGAATTTTGTATATTTGAATCGCATACACATCACATGGTTCTTTCCTTCCCTTTTTTGGTCTGTTTTTGCTTGGGGTTTTCAGA
Source organism: Plotosus lineatus (assembly GCA_024760905.1). NCBI lineage: Eukaryota > Metazoa > Chordata > Actinopteri > Siluriformes > Plotosidae > Plotosus > Plotosus lineatus. Next base: position 90,647,389 of record CM045729.1, on the reverse strand, counting down.
AAAAAGATGAAGTACCAAATAAGATTTAGAGGTTAAAATAGAATTGCATTGGCCAAAACATGCATTAAAAAAAACAAAACAAAACAAAACAAAAAAAAAACAGATACCGTATTCAACATGATAAGTGCCCAGGGCACTTAAAAAAATTGAGTGGGTGGGTGGTTCTTGAAATGATTACCAGCAGAGTGGAACAGTAAAGTTGCTTATTACCACAGAGGTGGCAAACATGAATGATAACAAAACAGAAAAGAGTTTTACTGGGATTTGTATTATTCATTTTGTATTATCAACCAAACTACTTACATGAAAGCTGAAAATAAACAGAAAACAGTATAATTAAAAAAAATTTTGATTTTCCCTCCGGTGCTATTGCCCCAGGTGTAAAATTGAGCCAATCAACATGAATGTCAACTTTAGCACATGGCATGTTCAAAAGCACATGGCCAGGAAGTACTAAATTTGTGAAGATAGTGAATCAGGTGAAAAATACTCATCATCACTTTCTGATAGGTTCATATCTGGCTCATTGCTCCGTTCATTCAGAACACCCCATAGTTTTGCTGTAGTAGTTTCTAATGGTTCATTTTCTTGGGGATTTATCGGGAGAACACAGCAAAATATTTTCCTGTTTTTTAAAGCACGGTGGAGCGATCAAACGTGTTGTTACTGATGAACATTATAGAATAGACATTCCCAGTGGCAGGGGGTGTTGAAAGACAGTGTAAACTCCCGTTTACAGGCAGTGAATTCCTCATTTTACCGTTACAGAGACTGATCAAATAAAATTGGTAAGTTTGATGTACTATATTGCTCCCAGGACACATGGGCGGTTATTAGATGTAAGATCAAAAACACTGGGGGGGGGGGGGGGGGGGTTTGGAGCAGGGCACTTATTATGTCAAATATGGTATAAGTCACACTGGACTATGAGTCACAAACTCATGGAAACTGTCTACCTTGGCTTGGACATCTGCTGGCAGTTTTTGTGCTATTGTGGTCCTCGCTCTAATAGAGAGGCAGCTACGTTGCATGAAGTGGTAACACCAAGAAAGTCATTGATTTTATCTCCTTGACAACTACCTGAACGAGCACCCATGTGCGAGCTCGTTCCTCTTTAGCTGTGGCCATCTGGCTTTTAGCCCACAATTAGCCTTTTTTGTTTTCTTCATTGCAGTAATAATCTCTGCTTTTCTCCCTCACAAGTTTCACATTCACTCCAAACTTTCTTTCTGCTGCTCGATTACCATTTTCTGCTACATATTTCACTACTTGCAACTTGTAGTCCACAGAATAGGATTTTCTTTTTGAGGACATTTCTTCAGTGGTGGATGAGCAGGTACTGGTACCCAAGCCTAGTGTGCCCTCTTGTGGTTGTGAGAGTAAAAATAACAAAACTGAAATTATCTCCGTTATTATTATGACAAACAGAATTATATGTAATAATTTCACATCTAAGTTGCTTTGGAGTATAAGTTGCACCTTCAGCCAAAATATGAAAAAAGTGTGACTTGTAATCCAGAAAATACGGTGTGTGTGTGTGTGTGTGTGTGTGTGTGTGTGTGTGTGTGTGTGTGTGTGTGTGTGTGTGTGTGTGTATACTAATACACTAGTACACACATACAATTTTTAAGTAACTTACAGTGACAAAAAGTAGAATATGAAAGGGAGGTCAAATTTTAACAATAACAATCCTGTAAATCACATGTTTGAGGTGAAGAAATTGAGGTACACACACACACACACACACACACACACACACACACACACACACACACACACACACACAATTACATAGTATGCAAAAGCAAACTTGTGAATGCAGTCATGAGGGGGAGATCTCTTCCTCACGCCGGTCCCAAACTGGATAAAAGCAGAGGGTTGTGTCAGGAAGGGCATCCGACATAAAACCAATACCACATACAAAATGCGAATGAAAAATAAGAATAACATACCGGATCGGTCGAGGCCCGGGTCAACAAGGACCACCATCAGTGCTGTTAACCAACAGGGTGCTGATGGAAATTGGACTACTGTTGGTCGAAGAAGGAGAGGCGGGAGGCGTGTCCGTAGGCAGAGAGAGACAAGGAAAGGCATGAGTCTAGGACTGAGAGTAGGGACTTTGAATGTTGGAACTATGACAGGAAAAGATAGAGAGCTGGCTGACATGATGCAGAGGAGGAAGGTGGACATACTGTGTGTTCAGGAGACCAGGTGGAAAGATAGCAAGGCGAGAAGCTTAGGATCAGGTTTCAACTGTTTTTTCATGGTGTGGATGGGAAGAGAAATGGAGGAGGAGTCATCTTGAAGGAGGAGTTTGTCAGGAATGTTCTAGAAGTGAAAAGAGTGTCAGACAGAGTGATGAGTCTCAAGTTAGAAATTGAAGGTGTGATGTTCAATGTTGTTAACAGAATCCATGTGTGTGAATGAGAAGGACCCAAGAGGAACGGTGAGGTTACAGGGAGCAGAGATAAAGAAGGTGGAGGATTTTAAGTACTTAGGCTCAACAATCCAGAGCAATGGAGAGTGTGGAAGAGAGGTGAAGAAGCGTGTGCAGGCAGGTTGGAATGGTTGGAGAAAAGGTGTGATGTGTGATGGAAGAGTATCAGCAAGAATGAAAGGAAAAGTGTACAAGACGGTGATGAGACCAGCGATGTTGTATGGATTAGAAACAGTGGCCCTGGGGAAAAGACAGGAGGCAGAGCTGGAGGTAGCAGAGATGAAAATGTTGAGGTTCTCTTTGGGAGTAACGAGGATGGATAGGATCAGGAATGAGTCCATCAGAGGGACAGCACATGTAAGACGTTTTGGAGACAAAGTCAGAGAGGCTAGATTGAGATGGTTTGGACATGTACAGAGGAGGGATAGTGAATATATTGGTAGTAGGATGCTGAGGTTGGAACTACCAGGCAGAAGGTCTAGAGGAAGACCAAAGAGACGATTCATGGATGTGGTGAAGGAGGACATGACGGCAGTTGGTGTAAGAGAAAAAGATGCAGAGGACAGGGTGAGATGGAGGCCGATGATTTGCTGTGGCGACCCCTGAAGAGAACAGCCGAAAGGAAAAGACGAAGAAGAAGAAGAAGAGGAAGAAGAAGAAGCAAAGTTGTGCTCCTGTAAAACTATTCAAAACTGTTCAATATTAAAGGAAAACTTTGTTGTGTGTGTGTTTATTTTTCTAAGCCCTGGCCCCTGTTCCCATCTCTTTCATTCCTGTTTGATTTTGTTTACTTGATGTTTTACTCAGGAAAAAATCGATTGAAATCGATCGACTATTGAGTAAGAACACTATAACCAACAACTGCAAAAAAAGGCTATTAACTGTACCCTACAGGGTAAACAATTGAGAAGACATCTATTTCCAAAGCAGCAAAGGAAATTGTGAATTGAAACGACTTCTGCTTTTGTAAACATCAGAAAAATGGATCTTGTGCAAAAATGGACTATCTGTACTCGGTATGGGACAGAGTGGGAGACAGCAGGAAGAAAAAGAAAAGCAGTGTTGTGTGGATAGTTTACGGGGCTTTTCTTCAGTTTCTGTACAGCTACTGAACTAACTGGTATTATAACTCAATACTGGACTGATCACAATTGTTAAAAAATATGCAGTAAAACAGGGAAATAGAGTCAAAGTTGTTTTTTTGTTTGTTTGTTTTGTTTTGTTTTGTTTTGTCTTGTTTTTTCAAGCAACTAAATTTGGATGTAAGATTCTGACTACTGCATCGCTTCACTCGCTATATCAGCATATCGCGTATGTGGAGAAAAATGTCTGTTGAGAAAAAGCATCAAAAAACAACAACGACAACAGCAACAACAATAATAATAATAATAATAATAATAATAATAATAATAATAATAATAATAATAACAACAACAATAATAATAATAATAATAATAATAATAATAGGGCAGTGGTGGCCTCGTGGTAAAGGCACAGGATCACTGATCCCAAGGTTGGGGTTCAAGCCTCACTCTCTAAATTTGGTAAAAATGTATGTGAGGAAAAACCATCAAAAAACAACAACAACAACAATAATAATCATCATCATATAATGAGCTGTAATTAAGTTTACGATGTGAATAAATACTGTAATCTCATATTTGGATACTTTTACATTTTTTTGCAAGCTCCATTTAACATTTTGGAGTTCGGTCTGAATAATCCAAGGTGTCCCATCTTATCTACAGATCAGGGTGCCGGTTTATACTTCAACCAAGCAACAGCCACGCCTTCCACCTGTTTCCATCTTAAAACAAAAAGGACTAGATTTCACATTCGTTGAAATTTTGAAGCCAGCTGGCGGCCATCTTGATGAGACCACCTTGCCTTAAGATCTCAAAGTGGAGCAGTCGAAACTTACCGCAGCTCAAACCATGTAAGTTTTACTGCGGCTGGTCCGAATACCTCAAATTCATATAACTTTACCAATAACTACACTGATATTTGTAATTAATTCAATATAAAGCCATGTCTAGCTGAACGTTGGCAAAATAAAAGGTTTTAAATTGAAATATATGTCTTGGACGTAATTATTTCAATTTTCCCATCTTTTCATGCGACTTGAGTAGAATTTCAACAGTAAACAGAAACATTCCCGTGCAATCTCCTCTCTCTTTTTTTAAATCAGTGATTAAAACGGATGGAAGGAACTGAACTGAACTCGTGCACCCATGCTGGCCCTGTGTGGATAGGATTGGACAAGCCTGCAGTAAACTTTATGATGTTTTAGCTTTATAAATGTGTTCTAGCGCTGCAGTCAACCGTGATTTCATGGGAAGAGCTCGTGCATTGTTAACCTTTGCTGCTGATTTTATAGAATATATCCATGTTGGTCCTTGAAGCAGAGTGAGGTATTGCTTCAATTTGTCACTTGAATTTAATTGCAATGGCTAATTTTGAGCAAAGTACAAAAAAAAAAAGTCGTAAAATTCCCCAAAATATAATGTGACAGGAGCAATAAATAAATAAATAAATTGAACCTGGGTGATGGGCTTTTATGTTCCCATATGTTGATTAATGCAAACTACTTTTCAGAATAGATCGAAAAAACATGGATCTTTTATTTTTCAGACTGTTATATAAACCAGACTATGTCACCAGCAGAATGGTCAGATTCAGCCAACAAACCGGTTGATATCCTCCTGCGGTGTATGAGAAGAGAATCCTTGGCTTTTAACTCGAAAGTGTTTTCCTGAGCACTGTAAAACTTTATTTTAAATGATGCACCTTAAAGTATACCTTTTATCGTCAACGCACTTCCATCAATTTGAAATATTAATGCTTCTGCATCATTCTGATGCTCGGATGAGTTATTCATTCCAGAGAGGTAATCCAAACTAAAAGCAAATGATAAATATTCCATCTGGGGCGGGCATCATGGCCAAGCTGGGCAATGACAGAAATAAATTTGTGAAAATGGATGTCTGCGGGGTTTTTATTTTTTTTATTTATTTATTTATTTATTTTTTCTCTCTCAGCATCCTGGGTCACAAGTGCTGAGTGAATACATTGCAAGAAAAATATACTTTTGGTGATAAGAAAGGATGAGTGGAAATATGAAGTATACCATGCGTTTCTAAACACAGTGGTAGCTCATCTTACGATAGTCCCTGCAAATGAAAAATCCAGTTTACGAAAAACATTTTACGAAATTTTTTGTCTCTGTATACAAAACAAGTTCTCCTTATGAAACGCGCCATTCAAACATTCAAACGTGCCATTCAAACAATGCACGAGTTGCTTTCCCATTGAATCTCCCAACATCCCACCCCGCTGGCCTCCCATTGGCTATCTCCCAACATCCTACCCTGCTGGCCTCCCATTGGCTAGGAGGGATGACGCAGCTCCCTTCAGCAGCAGCTTATTTCATGAGTTTTTCGAGTGTGCTCATTGCAACTTTATTTTTTGGCTCAGGCTTTTAACCTTGAATAAACATTTGTAAGATTATAACTCTGCTAAGAACACATGGTCAACACGTGCACGCACGTACACACACACACACACACACACACACACACACACACACACACACACACACACGTGTGATTCCCGGTGTGGGTGAAAAGAAGAAGCGTGCTCGTGGCATGCGGTTTAGTGATATCGCAAAGCAATATGGCCAAACCCGTCTACCATCAGTACGATGTTGAAGCAGACGGAGGTCTTAAAAGGTGTACTTTTATCATTTTTAAAGGGTTTAGGGGGTAGTATTGGGAGCCTTGGAATAAATCACACATTTTACAGTTAAAATACAGTTCAATTTACGAAAAATCCAGGTTACAAAACCACTTCCGGAACGGATTAATTTCGTAAATTGAGGTACCACTGTATTGAGGATTGAAAACTTGCTGGGATTATAAGCAATATTGGTTTATCCAGCATTTAAAGGGTTCAATTATTAACTCATCATCTAAATTCATTCAAAGATTTAATCATCATTATCATCATTTGTTCAGCTGTTTTAATCTTATTAGTGTTGCAGGAAGACTGGATCCTCTCTCAGCGAACACAGGGTGAACAGATCGCCAGACTACCGCGGGGCCAAGACACACAATCGTTTACATTTACACTCACACTCATAGCTAGGGGGCAATTTGTAACAGCCAATTAGCCTAATGTGCATGTCTTTGGATTGTAGGAGAAAACTGGAGTACCCAGAGATAACCCACGCAAACACGAGCAGAGCACGCTAATTCCTCCGATTCGCACACTCGCCAAGCCCGGACCGCAAAGCCAGGACCTTTTCTTTTATCTTCATTTCTTACACACAGAAGGCAGCTCTTGTTTTATATCGGTCCAAAAAAGAACAAAACAGACGTGTTTAGTGCAGCATCAATCAGTCCAGTGTTCCCACTTCCTCCTTCTTATGCATTTTCTTCTTATATCTTAATTCCACTGTTAATGCCATTACATCCATCATCTCACAGACCCCTTTCGGTCCGAGCAGAGTCCGTGGCCTACCGCCGCACTATGTTATATTGATGCGGTGCATTTTGGAACTGGGAGTCCGACGTGTGCACCAGCACCACCAATCCTACCGCATTGGACTTGATATGAAATGTCACTGGGGAGAAAGACACTGTCACTGCACCAGCATGTCTTTCACTGATGTTGGATCACACTGCACATCTGTCGCAACTTCTTTGGATTTTCTTTGGTTTTAGTACAGAGTAGCAACAACCAAGACAGTGGCACAGAGTTACGTCACCAGCGTCGTTCCGTCTCATCTCATCCGCGTCGTTATCCACCTCCTCTCAGAAAAACCGACTGAAAAAAACAGCTACTCGCTTTCAACAAAACAGACGTGATTCTCGGAATAAGTCGATAAAGTTGTACTTGATAAAAAAAAAAAAAAAAAAGAAAAAAAAAAAGAAAAAAGAAATCTAATATTCCCATTAAAGCCTTAAATTCTATATTTTTCCCCTCATGTGGAACTTGTCTGAAATTAATCAGAAATGTTGTTAGCATGGAATAGCATCTGGCACTTCTCGCTGACTCACGCTCACCTAAAATTTCAAAAAAAGTTAAAAAATATATATTTTGGATGAATAATAAAATAATCAGGGACCTTGGGACAGCACTGTGGTGTAGTGTTCAGCACGTCCACCTTACAGCAAGTAGGTCCTGGGTTCAAGTACTGAATGTTTCTGAGTAGAGTTTGTTCTCCTCGTGCTTCTATGGGTTTCCTCCAGGTATTTCAGTTTCCTCCACAGTCCAAAAACATGCACATTGGGTTAAGCAGCTGTTCTAGTTTGGCCCGGCGATGAGTGTGATTTATTGGGTATGTTGTCCTACAATGATCTGGAGAGCCGTTCAGGACGTACTCTGCCTTTGTGCACAGTCAGATGAATGATGATGATGACGATGATGATGATGATGATGATGATGATTAGATCCAAAAATTAATTCTGTTAGTTATTTTATTTATTTATTTAGTTAGTTAGTTATTGAACTACTGCTTCGGTTGGGAACAGGCTAAAGTCCATCTCAACGAAAGGTGGGGTACACCCTGAGCAGCAGGACAGATCATCACAGGTCCAACACACACACACACACACACACACACACACACACACACACACACACACACACACACACACACTTTGTAACAGCCAGTAGTCTAATGTGCATGTCTCTGGATTGTTGGAGGAAACCCACACAAGTATCACAGGGAGAATCTACAAACTCCACACAGGAATACTTGAGCCTGAGACGAGAACTCGTCACCGACCTTCTAAATATGAGAGAGACATGCTAACCACTACAACACAGTGCCATCCTGTGGTGCTTTATCATTCATTCATTCATTTTCTGAACCACTTAGTTCTAATTAGGGTCGTGCAGACCCAGGGTCTCAACCGACTCTGGGTTAGCAAAGGCAGAATACACCCTGGACAGCTCGCCAGGCCATCACAGGGCAGAAACGCGTGGCGGCTATGCAGGCTACTCTCGATGAAAGTCAGCAATGCTTCTTTTACACACCTCTCATCAGAGACCAGCCTTTGATAACCCCGGTAGGGGCAATTGGGGGAACAGTCGTGACAACCTGTTGATGGAATGGGCTTGAACTCAGAGCCTTCAGATCAATAATCCAGGACTTTACGACTGGGCCACCACTGCTCCCTGTCACGCTTTAAAAAAAGACAAAAAAATACAGTTTTAGTTTCTTCTTTTTTTGCTGTTGTGGCGTACAGTGGTACCACACCTTACGATAGTCCCAGCAAAGCAAACGAAAAATCCAGGTTGCGAAAAAACATTTTCCAAATTTTTTTGTCTCTGTATACGAAACAAGTTCTCCTTACGAAACGCATACAAACACGCCATTCAAACATTCAAACAGTGCACAAGCTGCTCTCCCATTGATTATCTCCCAACATTCTGCACCGCTGGCCTCCCATTGGCTAGGAGGGATGATGCAGCTCCCTCCCATGGGCTATCTCCCAACACCCCCCCCACTGGTCTCCCACTGTATATGCTCACACTTAATAAGTTTCCCAGGGTGCTGTAATAGAGTGTGTGTGTGTGTGTGTGTGTGTGTGTGTGTGTGTGTGTGTGTGTGTGTGTGTGTGTGTGTGTGTGTGTGTGTGTGTGTGTGTGTGTGTGTGTGTGTGTGTGATCACTGCCACGCCTTAAAATTAAAACTCTGTTTTGGTCTGCTTTTCTTATGTTTACATGTAGTATATGTATTACATTTGTCTTCTTCTTCTTCTTCTTCTTTTCCTTTTGGCTTTTCCCTTCAGGGGTCGCCACAGCGAATCATCTGCCTCCATCTCACCCGATGCTCTGCATCTTCTTCTCTTACACCAACTACCTTCATGTCCTCCTTCACCACATCCATGAATCGTCTCTTTGGTCTTTCTCTGGTCCTTCTGCCTGGTAGTTCCAGCCTCAGCATCCTACTACCAATATACTCACTATCCCTCCTCTGTACATGTCCAAACCATCTCAATCTAGCCTCTCTGACTTTGTCTCCAAAACGTCTTACATGTGCTGTCCCTCTGATGTGCTCATTCCTGATCCTATCCATCCTCGTTACTCCCAAAGAGAACCTCAACACTTTCATCTCTGCTACCTCCAACTCTGCCTCCTGTCTTTTCCCCAGGGCCACTGTTTCTAACCCATACAACATCGCTGGCCTCAACACCGTCTTGTCCACTTTTCCCTTCATTCTTGCCGATACCTTCCGATCACACATCACACCGGACACTTTTCTCCAACCATTCCAACCTGCCTGCACACGCTTCTTCACCTCTTTTCCACACTCTCCACTGCACTGGATTGTTGAGCCTAAGTACTTAAAATCCTCCACCTTCTTTATAACCTGTAACCTCACCGTTCCTCCTGGGTCCTTGTCGTTCATACACATGTATTCTGTCTTACTGAGGCTAATCTTCATTCTTCTCCTTTCCAGGGCATACCTTTACATTTACATACATTACATTTGTCTGATACTCGGTTTATATTTCTGAATAACACTATAGTGATACCCATTTAGTCATTGATAAATAATTAAATAAGTAAATAATTAAATACACACCCAGCATGCACTGCTGTGTCCATACAGCTATGAAATAGTAATAGTCCTTCTGACATCAGAGTTAACCTATCAGCAAGTTCTAGATCATTTCACAGGGATAAATATTGTGGACTCATCTGTATAAATGGAATATCTCCAGCAGAAACTTCACTCCTGGATAGATGCACGAGAAAAAGAGCAAGGACACCTTGTGTGTCTACTATGCATGCTTAAGTCGGAGAAATTCCCGAGTGCCAGGATGCTGGCTGCAAATGTCAGATCACAAATCCTTCATTTCCATATAATATAAAGTATAGATGTGGTTGTTGGTGTCAGATTGAAAACACTGACACTTGCTTACTGAGGCAAAAATGAAATGGTACGATCCCGCCTCAAAGCAACATGCATCGCTTTGCAGTCTCTCCGATCCTCCAGCACTGCTCACCTGGTCCTCCCATCTGTCAGGGAACAAGAAGACATATCTCTGTTCTGGCAGTGAGGTGGTGGAAGAAACTTCCCCGTCCAGTATTTATTTTTATATTAAAACCCCACCCCCTCTGCACTCTTTTTTTGCTGCATCACCTGCCAACAGACTTTTAGATTGATGGTACTCTTAGCCCTGATTCAAACACTGCCAAATGCAGTAAATGTAACTGCGATGGGTTCGTCCAGGATACATACAGTCAGTGGTACAATAGTATTCACTAGGTCTTCTATATAGACTTCAGAATCAACTCTGTGGACTAATATCATGTCATTAGGTCTCCGAGTGTGGGCTGAACACTTCATGTGGACTGAGTATAGCCAAAGCAATGAAACTCGGGAGCGACAATATCAATGGGATTCAAGCACTGCAGCATTGATGGAAAAGCTATGTAGAAAGCAGGGGGACTATGATGAAAATTGAACTAAATTTGGTTAAATTTTCGGCGGTTAGCATGCCAACGTCACAGAAAAAAGGTCCTGAGCTCAAGTCTTGGGTTTGGGCTCAAGTCTTGGGTATGGGTGTTACTCCGATGCTTGCATGGGTCTCCTCCCACAGTCCAAAGGCATTCACACGAGGCTAACTGGCTATTCTAAACTGAACCCAGGTCTGACTGGTTGTGTGTGTGTGTGTGTGTGTGTGTGTGTGTGTGTGTGTGTGTGTGTGTGTGTGTGTGTGTGTGTGTGTGTTGGCATTACAATGGTCTGGGGAACTGTTTACCGAGCATTTGCCAAATGTTGGGCCTAGATAGGCTCCTGTTTCCATATGATCCTAATACAGTACAGTGCTTCTCAATTATTTTCTGTGGCGCCCCCCTTAGGAATCAGACCCCGGCCCCGCCGCCAATATAAATAGTTTTATTTGTCCAAACATTGTTATAAGTAATCCTCTGCATAACACTGTATCCTTATTAACATAATAAATCCTTACTATCATTATGGAATACAAAAAAAAGAAGAAATATAGATCAACTTCCAACAAAGAATAACTTTATTAACAATTGTTTAGTCTTTAAACAAAAAGATTTAAAGTTCAACAATTTGCCTGAAATGAAAAAAGTATCCTTATTTAAACTGTCAATATTTTCTGACCAACAATTTGAACCATTTGATACTGAAAAATAAAATTAAATAAAATCAATAAATAATAAATTCAACTTGCTCAGCAATATTAACTCAGGAGCACAATATATAAAACACTTTAACCAACAAAACAAAATGAATAAAACAATTTGTATTATTATTATTTTTTTTTTCCAAATGATGAAGTCCAGATTAATGGCTATAATGAGCACATTTCTCAGTGTACAGCTTTTCGAAGCCAGGTTTAAAGCCCGATACTGAACTCTCAGCTCCTGATCAATGCTGAACTGGGACCTGGACTTATTTCCGCAGCAGTGACGTCATCCAGCATGACAGAGACCGTGTGTGCTGCAGGTCAGATCAGTTCCTCTGCTGCGGGGTTTTCTGCACTGAGCAGTTTGGTACTCCACCTTATCTGATGTTAACAGAGCTCGCTGGTTTGTTAGAATATCATTCAGAAAGCGGGATGGTTGTTGGCAATATTCGGCACGTTTTCGCTGAAAAAACTCACGCGACTCATCACGTGATCTCTTTCGGTGTGATGTCTTTAAGTGACGCCTGAATTTATTTGGGTTCATGCTGTCCGCCGCCAATGTTTTAAGACACAGTAAACACGACGGTCTTTCCTCGTTGCTCACTTCAGCACAGTGAAACCGAGTGCGACATCCGCTTCATCATACCTCCTCCACTTAACTTCTGGGAGACTTTTTTGTCTGTCACTGTCTCCTGTCTCTCTCCACCTCTCTCTCCATCCTTGTTAAAAATTTCCATGGTGGGTTTATTAACTTTACTTCTTATTTTACCTCTGGGCACACTCTGACAGTGAGGAAGCCACTGCCACCTGCTGTAGTGGATGTAGAATTACACTTTATTCTAATATGGCAACCCCCCCCCACCCCGACATCACCCCCACCCCGACATCACCCCCACCCCCAGGAGAACCTCTGCTGTAATAGGATTAAGTTGTTGTGCAAATGAGTGATGAGAGTGGTCAAATTTGATCTTTGTATCATGGTTAGCCTGTAAACTTTTCAGTCCTCCCTTCCAGTCTTATCTACTCTTCTTCTTTTATTTATTCAAAACCCTGATACTAAAGAAAACTTTTCAAATGATCAGCAAGATATTTATAGGCCATTGTAGGCCAGAAACATGTTGACAGCTAACCCATTTAGCTGCTGTTTTGGGGGGTGCAGTGACAACCCGTTGATAGTGGGGCTTGAACCACCAAGCTTAGGATCAGTGATCCAGCACCTTTACAACCAGACCACCTCTGCCCCTCATTCAAAGCAAAGAACATTCAGGATAAACTTTAAATTTTATTCAAGAATTTACCACACAATAAAAAGCAGATGTGTGCATCGTTCAGATTGTAGATTTAGTACAGCTTGAGGCCACAGCTATCCGGATAGAGCCAGAGGAACGAAGGCCAGTGATGGATCCATTTAGGTTACTCTATAGTCCAGTAATGAGCTTTAATGTGAGCAGCCATAGGGATCCATTGAAGTGAGATGAAGAGGTGTAACAGACATTGCTCGGTTGATTGAACACAGCAGGTCGCAGGCGTCTCGGATCATCTGCCATGGATTAACAGTGAAAGCTGGTAAAGTGGCAGTTAAAGAGATGCAGTAGCCAAGATATGAAATGATAAATACCTGGGTGAACTGATCTGATATATATATATATATATATATATATATATATATATTTTTTTTTTTTTTTTTTTTCTTTACACATTATGCAGAACAAGATGAGGAGTTCACCCATGACGCGGTGTCTAAAAATAAAGCTAATAATGGTTGGTGCACTTGATAGCGATGATGTACTGTATAATTTGGTCCAGTACTAAATGTAAAGACTAGTTTGGTTCTTGGTGATCAGCGACTGAAGCTAAAGCTGACATGAAAACTGAAATTAACTGGCAGTGGTGCCCTAGTGGTATAGGGTGCTGGATAGCTGGTCCTAAGGTTGGGGGTTCGAGTCCCACTCTCTACAAGGTTGTCACTGTCCCACCAGTGCAGCTAACTGGGTAATCAAAGAATCAAAGGCCGGCCATGTCTCTCGCTGTCGATGGTGTTAGGAATGTAAAAGAATCATTGCTGACTTTCGACAAGAGTAGCTGCATAGCCGTCAGGGTGCTTCTGCCGACGATGGCCTGGCAAGCTGTCCAGGTTGTACTCTGCCCTCGCCCGGAGTCGGTTTGGATGGGTGCCAGCCTCCCCGCGACCCTAATTAGGATTAAGTGGTTACAGAAAATGAACTGAGCTGGGATCAGTAATGAGTAAAGTAAAGGTAAAGCCCTGTGGGCTTTTCACACCCGAGCCGAGTGGCTCATCACGGCGGCGCTTATCCCCGGTTTCCATAACGTGAAGCTACCAGGAGTTCAACTCCTCCTGGATGGGACGCTAGTCCATCGCAGGTTATCTTCCCAGTATATTTATACTGCTGGGTGAACAGAGGCACACTTGTGGCTAAGACCTTGCCCAGGGGTTTTAGCACAGTGGGGGGGTCTAACTGGGATTTGAACACGCAACCTCCCGATCATGAGCGCAGCACCCCAACCACCACACCACCAGCCCCACAATCAGTAATGTGTAGTCCAGCGTTAACTCGTCTTCCACACTCTTTTGTTTGATTTTTTTTCCAGATTGTCTCCCATAATTTAACAACTGTCAGTTCCATCCATCATGTGTATACCTCCACAGTACACGACCACTTTGCATGTGAAAACAAGCACATGCTCTCTTGCCTGCATTTTCCGAGCTGCTGCGCATGCATATTCGGGGCCAGTGAGATGTACTTCAGAAGAAAGTGTTATTTTACTATCCACCCCATTGTACGCTTGTGTTCAGGGAAGTGAGTACATCCCATCCGGCCCTCGGCCAATATGTGTCCATGGCTGCCTATCATGGTTGCATTAACCAGGACTTGAAGCCATGTACGGTACAGTCACTTACCAAGCATAGTGTGTATCCTCCGTGGTTGAACTCTTGATACTTCGTGGGATTTAGACAGGGTCCACAGAATTAAACAACACGCACCACGGCGCCTCTGCAGAACTTCCACCGAACAACGTGAGAATGCACAGAGAAATGAAAGAACTACTGCTGCGGATACAAATTGAACTGGAAATGGAAACGACACAGATTTAATTACGACTGCCCATAAAATGAGTCTTAAAATATAAAAAAAAAATGTGTTAGACTTTGCTAAATTATTTTTAAATTTTGTTTTGTTGCCAACAGAAGTCACATAATCCACTGAAATTTGTTGATTCAAGTCCGGTTTCCAGCAAGATGGTTCCAAACACCTCTGTGTGGAGCTGGCGATCTCTCCTCGTGCTTACAGGGGTTTGGTAACTGGGCGCTCCAAATTGTGAGTGTGAGTGCGGCTGTGTTGTGGGTGTCGGCCCTGTAGTGGCCTGGGAGACTGTACCTTGCCATTGCCTGGTGTTGTGTGAGACAGGCTCCAGCCTCTCCGTAACCTTCATAGGATTAAGCGATTCAGCAAATAAGTCTGTGAGTGAGTCCATTCATTCATTTTCTGAACCACTTAATCCTATTTAGGGTCACGTGGAGGCTGGTGCCCATTTCAGGTGACTCCGAGCGAGGGGAGAGTCCACCCTGGACGGCTCGCCAGGCCATCGTCAGGCAGAAACACCCTGACGGCTATGCAGCTACTCTTGCCAGAGTCTCAATGGTTCTTTAACATGAACCTCTCACCATAGACACTGAGAGACATGGCCGGCCTGGGATATCCCAGTAGGCTACACTGGGGGGGGTGACGACAGTGACAACCAATTGAGAGTGGGGCTTGAACCCCCAACCTTGAGATCGATGAGTCAGCACCTTTACCACCAGGCCGCCACTGCCCTTAAGTGAGAAATTATACCTTTATTTCCAGAGATTCATTATTCATTTCAAACTGTGGTGCAGTAACAATGTTTATAATTCAATTCTGCAGTACTTCAGGAAGCCGCTTCCCACCTCCTCGTGAAACACTGATTTCGAATCGCCACTGGATGGCTTGTTTGGTTCCCTCCTCCTATTTATGGTCTTTCTGCTCTCTTTGCTTAGTCTGCTGTGTCTGGTTTACTAAAGGCTCCACACCAAGTACAGTAGTCGGTGGACCAGGATGGGTGGAGATACTGCAGTGCAAGGGGGAGGGGGAGGAGGAGGGGGGGTTAATCAGAAGGTCCAGCATGACCCGACAGACTAGTGCGCCCCCCAAAAAATTCAGCGAAAACCTTGTGATTGTAACCAACATAAATAGCCCAGGGGAACAACTTAAATGTGTTGTAACCTCATTATTCGACACTCTGGCGTTGTCCAACACGGCTATTTAACACTCTTACAATATTTATGAGCCGAAAAAGTGGAAAAAGCAGAATATCTCCCCTCTAAGTGGCACACGAGATGACGAATGTTTTTTTTATTGCCTTTTTAATTATAGCTCGAGGTGTGCTTTGTTAAAGTGCTTAAATGTGTGCTACAACAGCACTGAATGGGTTTGAACTGCGACTAGTGTTGTTTTCATGACACTTCAAACCTCACTCATACAACACAGGAATTATTTCAGTTTCACCTGATGTGCTTACAGATGTTTTTAACTTGCATACATTATATAATACATATTATTGCAAATGAACTAAAGTGGGCGGCATGCACTTATAAGGGCAGAAACAAGCTGACGGCTATGCAGCTCCCCTTGACGAAAGACAGCAATGGTTATTTTACATGAACCTCACCAGAGACAGTGAGGGACATGGCCAACCTTTGATGACTAAGTTATCTGCACTTGGGGGCGCCATTCTCGGTATTGTTTATACACTTTCAAAGCCCATAGTAACCATGCCTTCTTTCCTTCATTCATTTTCTGGGCCACTTAATCCTAATTAGGGTCGTAGGGATGCTGGGGTCCATCTCAGATGACTCTGGACAAGGGTGGGGTACGTCCTGGACAGCTCACCAGTCCATCCCTGGGGCGTCACTCACACAAACATTCATACTCATATTTATACATCGGGGCGATTTGGAATGTTAAATCAACCTACTGTGTATGTTCGTGGAGTGTGGGAGGAAACCGGAGTACCCGGCGGAAACACACGCAAGCACAGTTAGAACATGCTCCACACAGAAATGAACCCAGCACCTTCTTGCTGTGAGACCGCTGTGCTAACCACTGCGCTACCGTGCCGCCCCATAGTAAACATACTGTCATTAATAAAAGCTTAATGCTGTTGTCAGTGTTTGAATTCATTTCTGAGTCGATTGAACTCATAGTCGTGGAAAGAAATGAATTATTGTGTGATTTATGCCGTCTGCTGATACACCACCCTCCGTGGAACGCAGCTTTATAGAGTGACCTTTATACAGAAACTCGTTGAAGCTGAGGTGGCCGGGGCCTGGGCTGCTGATGCATACAATACAATTAAAAATAGTTGAAAACATCATCCTTACAGGCATCATGTAAGGAAAAAAAATCATACCGAAAGAGCTGGAGGGTTAGTAAAGCTCTGTAGAGTAGACCTGCAGTGCTGGTTTTTCAAAGGTGCTATTTGAACTCTGCAGAGATGCTAGCACACTGTGCTATTATAATTCATGTCGACAATTCAGAAGCATACTGGGAACAAATCCAGCAGCGCAGTAGCAATGCACTTACTTACCCAATAAAAGCAGTATGTCAAGCACTCAGGCTGGTGTTGCTATGCAATGTTGTTTTCAGTTGTGATTCCAGAATATTTCTACCAAGCGTACAATGAGGCAACGAACAGTAAATGCACGTATGTACAGCTAGCATAATGTTAGCATCGCCATGCAAAAAAAAAAAAATAAAAAAAAATTGACAGATCCATGTAATTGCTCCAAATTTCTACATTACACAAATAAAAGACTCACGTTCATGAATTTGCTGAGGTACTTATTCCTACTAGGGTCTCAGAGAGCCTGGAACCTATCACAGCCAACTCTGGGCACAGGCAGGGTACACCCTAAAGCAGTGGTCTCCAACCTTTTTTGCACCAGAGACCAGTTTTATGTATGAAAATGTTTCCGCAGACCAGTTCGAGTCTACTCCATAGACTTGTTTTGGCGGCTGTCACCGCTGTAAACCCCGCCTCATAAGGATATGTGGCTGGAAACAGACGAAGGGCTTTCAGTGCTTCTGTGGCAATGTCAAGAACAGTTGTTTTTCAAAATAAGATGCGGAAGCTCTATTTAAAAAAAAACTAAAATTTGTACATGAAAGATTTTGTTTGCGGACCGGCATCAAATGACCCGCGGACCGGTACCGGGGACCCCTGCCCTAAAGAACTCACCAGAGCCAACACATACAACCATAGACCTAAAGGTTCTTTGGAGCAGCCAATTAACATGTCGATATATCAAGCATACTTTGGACTGTGGGAGAAAACCAGAGTACCTGGAGGAAAAACCCCTGCAAGCCAGGGGAGGACATGCAAACGACACAGAAACACCCGAGCCCAGGACTTGAACCCAGGACCTGAACCCAGGACCTTTCAGCTGTGAGGCAGACATGTTAACCACTAGACCACCATGTATACTCCCATCTATTTATATATTATTTAAACCACTCACTCTCTCACACACACACACGTGCACACACACACACACACACACACACACACACACACACACACACACACACACACACACACACACACACACACACACACACACACTTTAATATTGTTATCTTTTCAGAATGTCTGTCATATCTACTAAAAATCCTTTAATTCTTCCCAAAGTCAACAAACGACATTTATTGGCCTCCGTTTGAAGAGAAAGCAAGTCATTTGAGTCTGCAGTGCTTTTCCGCAGAGTTAAATTTGAAAGGTAGCACGTTTAAAGGCCTCGCCATTGAAGCTAGTCTTTGATTCGACAACATCTAGCTTGCTGTGCATCAAACAGCCTCGGTAAGCTTTCAATGCTTTCAACACCAAGAACTAAAAACCATGTTGCCAACTTATTTCCTTCCAGTCTTATCATTCATCAAATGAGAAGATTTCACTCTCTTTTTTTGTTGTATCTGGTCTGGGGGTGAGGAGGAAAGGGGGCGTTGGGGGGGGGGGTAGTGGTGAGGTTGCGAAACATTGAAATAAACCTCAAGAAAGCAATTTGTCTTCCACAAGTGGCTTAGCACATCGTGGGATTTGCAAAGAGATGGCGAACACTCAATCTTAATAGATGTCATGCGGAGCTCATTGCTGGAGAAATGCGAAGTGCAGACAGGACACTGAGAGACGTTACGGCTTTGTGTTTAATTCCTTTTACGGCTGTGGGATAATCTGTCTTCTGATCCCCGGTGAAAAATTATGATACTGCACCATTTGAAAAAAAAAAAAAAAAAAAAAAGGTGGAAAAAACCCTGCATAACTGTAGAAATAAAAATAACTGTAGAAGTGTGAAGTGGAGGAGTGTGGCGACGCATTCCCGAGCTAGGCGGTGCCGAAGTGTGTTTCTGGACAGATGGCATCTGAAGAGGTCGGTGTATGTCACTAATTTGTGTGACAATGCATTCCGAGTCATTTTGAAGGGGGCAACACATTCGTTTAAGTAGTAATATTTATTTATTTATCTATTTACTTACTATTTATGTACTTTATTATTTATTTAGATAGTCATTTATGATTGGCCAGTTAAGGTATCCAGTGGTCTGTTATTTCCTGAAAACAGGAAAAAAGGTCCTGCTACAGAGTAGGTCTGTTCATTCATTGATTTTCTGAACCGCTTTATGCTGATTAGGGTCACAACGAGGCTGGTGCCCATCTCAGCCGACTCCGGGCGAGGGCAGAGTACACCCAGGACAGCTCGCCAGGCCATGACAGGGCAGAAACTCGCTGACGGCTATGCAGCACCTCTTGACGAAAGTCAGCAATGGTTCTTTTACATGAACCTATCACCACGGGCAGTGAGAGACATGGCCGGCCTTTGCTAAGCCAGTCAGTGCCCTCTCTCCAGACTAGGTCTTTAAATCAATTTTTTTTTATAGTACTGGAGTTCTGTAATAATTTACATCAAGCCTGCCTTTTTTATGAAATAAATTCATTGAAGATTATGCAAGATCCTGCCACTGCATTTCAGATAATGTGTTTGGATGTTTGTTAACCTTTTAGAACTTCATGTCTCTGCGTGAATATAATTTACAACATCAGATTTTTACACAGGTCTGAAAAGTAGATAAAAAGAACCTAATTGTACAAATGAGAAAAAAAAAATATTTATTGAGGAAAATATAATTGAAGATAACATTTGTGTATATATATATATATATATATATATATATATATATATATAATGTGTGTGTGTGTATGTATATATATATATATATATATATATATATATATATATATATATATATATATATAGAGGATTTTCTGAGTAGATCCTTCCGTAGGAGAGTGCTCAATACTTTTTGGTAGAGCAAATAACAAAAATAAAGGACAGGACAAAGACTTTCTATTGAAACTCCATTTATCACTACAGATCTGTTTCGAGGGGTGGTGAAACCATCCTCTCTCTTCAGGTGATTATAGAAGAATCTATAATCATATATATAATATATATAATATATAATAATATATATATAATATAATATATAACATATAATATTCTTCTATAATCACCTGAAGAGAGAGGATGGTTTCACCACCCCTCGAAACAGATCTGTAGTGATAAATGGAGTTTCAATAGAAAGTCTTTGTCCTGTCCTTTTATATATATATATATATATATATATATATATTTAAGGACACTTCAGCCATGAATTTGGACGAAGGGACGGTGCAGCTCAGGCCCCTGCCACCACACGTTTTCTTGCTGGTTTGGTTCTCAGTCGATTCAGTGGCCTTTAGATCCCAAAAGCAGTTTCTCTGACCGCTTTGCCATGGCTGCCCCCAGCCTTTCTATCGGATTGAGGTTCGGACATTAATTTGGTCAAGCTAAAAAGATTCCTTTTATTTTCCTTTAAGCATTCTTTGTTACAGCAACTTGTGTCTTTTAGATCATTGTCCTGTTGCGTAAGTCTTTTCCTTCACAAAATATAACCTGATGATGAAAAGAGTTCTATTTTGTTGTCCCCAATTTTTTTTCGAATTTTTCCATTTCCCATCTTGTCCATGTGATCTGTAACAAGCAACACAAGGGCAGCAATGTTCTTTCTGGAGAGCAGTGGCCCTGTCACGTCCATCAGTTTGGTTGAGTGTTTGCCTTTAAATGGCCTGAAGAACTTTGTTATTAGTTCATATGAAAACAAGCCTTTATTAATTAAAAAGAGTCACACAGGGTTCCTTTCATTTCTCCTGGAGAATTGTAGACCTTGCTTGGATCGTGGATTGATCTTTGTTCTTTGGCCACTCTCGGTAACGATCTTGAATTTTCTTCGTCTATCTAATGGTGAATTTATGGTCGATTTATGGCTTTCCTGGTCGATTCGCACCAACAACTCTTTTTCTGAAATGTTCACAAATCTCCTTTATTCATGCATTTTTTTTTTCAATATGTGTTGTGAAGGTTTGACTTTGACAAATCCTTGTAATTTAAATAAAATACGAACTCACCTCTGATCATCAACTGATGGAAATCACTTTACTCTCACTTTTAATCCTCAAGTGAAAGTTGAGGTTCACATACCTTTACCACCCAAAGCGATGTAAGATGTGTCTTTTTTGTCAGGATTTTGTGATAATCTGATGATGTTGTACTCTGGGTTTACACTCGGACCATGATGTCCACAATCTCCATGATTCAAAAAAAAAAAAAAAAAAAGAAAAAAGAAAAAGAAAAGAAAAGAAAAGCTTGAAGCTTCGTGATTTCCCAGCATACTGGGAGCATTGGTTGGGGTATGAAAAGGATTCAGAGTGTATCCAAGACATGAAATCTAAAGGGATTGTGTTTCCAAGTTCATCAAGATCTCCTGCTATGGCATATCAAAGTCTGTTCTGCTGTACTACGAGTCGCACTTTCTAGCAAGATTGGCTTCAAATATAAAAATTCACAATAGAGTGGTACCTTGTCTAAAAAATTTAATCTTTTCCAAGGGCGAGCTCGTAAGCTGAAGAGTTCATTCGGTGAAACAATTATTCTCAAAAGAAATAACAGAAAATCAACTAATCCATTCCAACCCCCATCAAACCCATATAACCTGACACAAACACATATATTTCATCTAATATATTAAAGATAAACATGTAAAAACAATAAATATTTCATAATAATAATAATAATAATAATAATAATAATAATAATAATAATAATAAATGTACATTAATATTAATAATAATTAATAATAAAAAAGGGAAAAAAGCTGAAAGGAAAAGAAGAATCATATTTTCGATCATCGATTGCGCGAAGATGCCGCATGAGCAGGCAGGAGGTGGTGCGTAACAGAGGAGAAGGAGAAGGAGGACAATTTTGTGCGTGTGCCTGCTACGAATGCCAGCGAGGAAAGGATCGTTGTGAGCTCCCACAAGGCCATTGCTTCTCAAATAGTGGGGCGCGCTCCCCCTGGGGGGCACAGTGTGATGGCGCGGGGTGTGTGGGGGGTGCGTATGACCCTGGGCAACATGCTTTTTTGCCATACTGTACTAGAATTAAATGTAATTGCGCATCCACTACAGTAGTTGGCAGTGGCACTCTCATTGTCATTCTATCGTGTAGGGAATAAGCATCGAGCAAACGATATCACGCGCAGTAAACACTATTTATAGTCGCGTGCGGTGCGCTGGGGGCGTAAAGTGTTGACTGCACTCATGTCATATCTGCACTTCATATCCTAGATGAGGTACCACTGTAATTCAATTCGATTCCTTCAAGATCTTCACAGTTAAATCCCATTCCCCCTCATCCCTCATGCTCATCACTATGCGCTCAAATCGTAGAGCTCATGGACATCATGCCCCGGTGTAAACCCAGGGCAAGTTCATTATGGACATCATGGACATCATGCCCCAGTGTAAACCCAGGGCAAGTTCATTATGGACATCATGGACATCATGCCCCAGTGTAAACCCAGGGCAAGTTCATTATGGACATCATGGACATCATGCCCCAGTGTAAACCCAGGGCAAGTTCATTATGCAAATATATTAAAATTATTCATGAATATTGAATATTGTGTAAGAAGTGGCTTTGTTTTGGTTTTTATTTGTTATTTATTTATTTATTTATCTGTTATTAATTTCTTTTGGGGGGGGAACTATATGGGAAGTTTAAGAAATATCTCCAGGGTAAAACTACTCATAAGGTATGAAATAAAAAAAAATAAAAAATCCACATGGCTATAGAGGTTTGTTACAAACAATCTCACTATAGATAATAAATCCATGGAATTTTTTATTAATTTATTGATGTTATTATAAAATTTATTCATTCATGAGCCTCTTAATCCTAATTAGGCTCGCCAGGAGGCTGCCACCCATCTCAGCCGACTCTAGCGGAGGACGGGGTACACCCTGCACTGCTCACAAGGCCATCGCAGGGGCAACACTCACACAACCATTGTTATTCCAAAATAGTCGTATATTTAATGTAGGGCAGTGGGAGCCTGATGGTAAAAGGTGCTGGATCGCTGATCTTAAGGTTGGGGGTTCGAGTCCCACTCTCCACGAGGATGTCACTGCCCCTTCCAGTGCAGCTAACTGGGTTATCAAAGGCCGGTCATGTCTCTCACTGCCTATGGTGAGAGGATCATGTAAAAGAACCATTGCTGACTTTCGCAAAGAGGAACTGCATAGCCGCCAACGTATTTCTGTCCTGTGATGGCCTGGCAAGCTGTCCAGGATGAGGCACCAGTGTCCCCGCGAGGACAGAGAACACCCTGAACAGCTTGCCAGGCCATATAAAATAAAGGAATGATTCAGTGGATGAGTTCATTGAAAAGGATGTCAAGAAGACAGCAGTGCTGGCCTGGTGGTCACTCAGCCTAAGGATGTAGGTTCAAGCCCCACTCTCCACAGGTTGTCACTGCCCCCCCACCCCCCACCCCCCACCCCCCACCTGCAGCCTTTGATAGCCCAATTAGCTGCACTGCATCCTGTCACCTGGTGACCTCCTGAGAAAAAGGGAATGGTCGAAAGGAGAAGAAGAAGAGTCGTATATGTAATATTCTACAAAATGATAAGAACTGTATGATATTATTTAATTACACTTATCATGTGTCTTCCTTTTCATATTGACTGCCAGGTCAAAAAAAATTCAGTTCATTTTCTGTAACCGCTTAATCCTAATTAGGACCTGTGGGAGGCTGGTGCCCATCCCAGCCGACTTTGGGTGAGGGAAGAGTACACCCTGGACAGCTCACCAGGCCATCACAGGGCAGAAACACGCTGACGGCTATGCAGCTCCTCTTCTCGAAAGTCAGCAGTGGTTCTTTTGCATGAACTTCACACCTCACACACATGAGAGACATGGCCGGCCTTCGATAACCCAGTTAGTGCACTGGGGGGGGGGGGGGGGACAGGAGTAACAACCCGTTTAGAGCGGGTCTTGAACCCCCAACCTTAGGATCAGTGATCCATCTGAGGTATGTATATCCTGGTTGTATCGACAGTGCCGCAATGAGCTGTATTATGTGGGAATAATAGAAAAGCAACTAACTGTATATTGTGGTGTTCTATTACGCAGTCATGAGTTTCATTTCATTTTGAAACACTGCGCCCATTGCGTGGTTTCACTGTATGATTATATCACATTTACATAATGAAATGCACCAAGAGTAGCACAACAAGCTAAGCAGCTGCCAGTACAATCGAGCCGGGGCCACATTCAGCACTAAAATCCCTCTCTGGGCAAATCAAGTTAGGGAAATTCATGATGAAGAAAGCATATGTCTCTTTCTCTCGAGAGCAGAAAGAAACACAGTGCTATTTCCATTAACCTACTTTTCTCTCCCTCCTTCCTTCATTTTCTTCCCACTGCTTTGGCCTTCACCCACAGCGAAGGCCAATTCCACACCAGCCATTCTACCTTTCACCAGCTGGGAGGGTCATCCGTGTGACACTCAGGCAAACATCTGGACACACTGGGGGTGGAAGAGGAGTCAGATACACCATTTGAGTTCTGTTAGTTATATTTAGAATGTTAGGACGAAAGTGAGAATGACCGCAACGCCAGATAATCCTGATGGTCGCAGTAACACCACAGGACAGCATGACCTGTCTTTATTGGGCAGCTTCACTTCAAATTAGAGCCAATTAAGTGTGATGGAAATGGGATTGGTCATCAAGCCACACGCGTTTAGATTTAGAGTTGGGAATAAACTTTCCTTCATCATTCTAGTACGGTGGTACAGTAGGCCCTCGATATTTGCGGGGGTTCGGTTCCGGCCCCTCACTCGAATGAAGATAATCCGTGAGTTCTGTACCTGGAAGTAAAACCCCATGTATCACGTCACATGCGCGAATGAGCATCTGTAAGTAAAATACTATGTATCTATTACATGCGCTAAAATATACTCCTTAAACACATTCTACAGACAGTCGTGCTCGTTAATACAGTATTCATGTAGCACAATATAGTCATGATTAAGAAAAACTTTTACATTTTCACTCTTATTTTTATTGATGATAAAATATAAACATTATGCAGCATATAGTGTTGTAAAGCACTCGTTTTAAAGTCTTTTTCCATTATTATTCCAGTACAGTACCGAAGTTAATTCTGAGAATGTTTGTGTGTGAGGTTTTATGTTCTGTAGCATGTTTAAC
The DNA here is from genome assembly GCA_024760905.1 of Plotosus lineatus. Taxonomy (NCBI): domain Eukaryota; kingdom Metazoa; phylum Chordata; class Actinopteri; order Siluriformes; family Plotosidae; genus Plotosus; species Plotosus lineatus. Next base: position 90,622,093 of record CM045729.1, on the reverse strand, counting down.
AAACAATACCAAAAGGAGAAACTTTATGATTCATGTCCTTTTACATTCAACTTGGAGTGACGTCTCCAAGATGGCGCTGCCTGGAGGGCAACGTCACGGAGTTCTCAGAGTCAAATTGTTTCTTTGTTTGTTTAATTTGTTTGTTCATGTTTTGCACTATGCTCGTCTATGATGGGTCGACCCTACTACAGCTATGAGCAGCTCCAGCTTCGGGCAGTTAAGCACACAACAACTTCTATCTTGAGCTGCTATGGGAGCTCAATGCTAACCGCACCCAGGCTAACAATGAGCCCAGGCGGAGTTCTCAGAGGCTTGATTAGCACTTCCGGCCATACTGCTCGAAAATGTTCAGTCCCTGCGAAACAAGATGGACGAGCTCCATGCTCAGATTGCAGCGCAGAGGGATCTACAGGACTGTTTTTCTGCGAAACATGGCACGAGGCGATTGCACCTACACGGCCTTCATCCCCTGCAATCCCAAGCGCCGGAGTCGTCGTTCAGCCCCTTCCTGCCTGGGCTTCTTGTCAGCTGAGATGCGGCTCGCACTCCGGCTAACAAGCCCAGTTGAGCGTGCTTAGTTATACACGCCCGAAGATACTCCAATCTTATAGCTGTAGTAGAGTCGACCGACGAGCATAGTGCATAATGCACAAGGTGGTGCGGAAAAGCTCGAGTTGCCTTTACAAAAAACTCTGATGTCAACCTTAATGATCACCTGTTGGATCGTCTAAAACGCCAAATACACGCCTCCTCATTTGAAATCAATACCCGACCTTACTGATGTTCTTGTCCTCTTAAGACACTTATTCGTACTCCGGAGACTTCAACTCATGACATAGCATGGTGGGAATAGTTTACTTTCTACCTGCAGGTACAGTCATTGCAGGTGACCAATCTGCTCCTTCTCCAGGATTTATAACCAGTGCTATGCTATGCGGATGACACTTGACGTCTTTCTCGGGAACTCATGTTTCTGCTCGAGTCTCATCGTGGATGACAGCTCATCAGCTGAAACTTAATCCCAGCAAATCTGAACTGCTCTTCATCCCAGGGGATGCATTCTCACCGGATACTTCTCAGGTCTCAGTAATGCCCAGTGCAGAGAAACCTTAATGTAACCATGGGCAATCAATGGTCTTTCTTGTCTCACATGACGAAACTGACATATTTATACTTTTTCCTCCAAAACATCGGAAGAATTCATCCATTTCTAATCACACAAGTCACCCAGGCCCTTGTTCTTTGGCACCGGGACGACTGCAACCTGGTCCATAAGGAACAACTGCCGTCTGTTTCAGTTTTAAAACACGCCTGGTTCTCGACCATAATTATCATAATACCATCATCTGCCCAATACGTTTCTGGGAATGCTTGCCTTGCCAACTCTCATGATACAAATAAGACATTTATTAAAGATGTCTTCTGTTCGAATACCAAGTTGGAGGAATTAAGTTCCTCAAGATTCCAAAAAGCTCAAGACACACTAATATCAGTTTTGATTACACTGCATAATCCCCATGGCACTGTTGCTCCAGTTGTTCAGGTCGAGGCCCAGCAACATTAATGTATCGATAAAATTAAGTCAACTGATGAGCTGAATGTACTGAATCAGCAGGGTTGGTTTCACATCAAATAACTTTCTCTTCCATACCGCACAGACATATAAAATCAGAGCACAGTTTTCACACAAGTATTGGCACCCCGGAATCCTGACCTTAATGCTATTGAAAGTTGTGCTGGATGTGCTGGAGAAGACTTTATGGAGTGTTTTGATTTTTCCATCATTAAGTCGAGATGTTGGTGAAACATGATGAAAATAAATGTTGTTATGTTGCTGAAATTTCAATGAACATTGACAATAAAGAGTTATTATTATTAAAAAAAACAAAAACAAACAAAAAAAAAAAATGGGGATTTAGCTCAGTTGGTAGAGAGTCCACTTTATACTCTGGAAGCTCGGGGTTCAAATCCCGGCTGCATCATACCATAAGACGTTAAAATTTGGTAGTTGTTGCTTCCTGCTTGGCAATCAGGATCAAAGGATAGAACAATGCAATAGCTGGCGCTGCACAGTGGCGACAGGTGCCCAGAGAACAAAATTAAATTTCAATGAACATTGACAATAAAGAATTATTATAATTATTAAATCTTTAGAAACAATGTCATGGTGGTGATATTCTGTGATCAAGTCTGATGGAGACCCAACAAAATATTATCAGGTGGGACTTTGTGTGTGTGTGTGTGTGTGTGTGTGTGTGTGTGTGTGCGTGCGTGCGTGCGTGCGTGCGTGTGTGTGTGTGTGTGTGTGTGTGTGTGTGTTCTGGGGCAATGTATTGTTTCATGAAGTACTGTATTTAAATTTCTTTTAGCTTCATAATTAATTTTTTTTTTTTCTAAGCCGCTTAATCTTAAGCCTATCACGGCTGACTCTGGAAGAAGTTGGGGTACACCCTCAACAGCTCAGCAGACCATTGCAGGGCTAACACACATACAACCATTCACACTCACTCACATCTAATGAAAGTCAGCCAATCAGACTACTGTGCATGCTTTTGGACTGCAGGAGGAAACCGGCGTTCTCAGAGGAAACCCACACAAGCACGGGGAGAACATGCAAACTCCACACAGAAACACCTGCTTTGGCTCGAACCCAGAACCTTCTTCCTGTGAGACAAACATGCTAACCTCTTTGGCATTGTTCCTCCGCTTAATAATTCAGTTAGATTCATTCAAATCTATCGGAAAGTTTTATCATAAACACAGTGTTGATTATTCTATCAGGAAACGGGATACGTCTCGGATCGGATGTTAAAACAAGCAAGCTTGGAGATGATGATGGTCGGACATCACATAGGATTTGTGTTGGACTCTAACTTCAGTGCTGGTGAAACAAAAATAAAGCATAAGTGTCTTTTGATGGCTAAACCATCAGCCTCTCAACAAAGAATGGACAATTTCAGGATTTTATTTATGAATCACCTCTTAATAATTTGCCCGTTGGATGACCCCGAGTGGGATGTTGATGGAGAAGCCTGTGAAATAAAAGGCGCCCATATCCGGTACTCGTTAACTGTGAACTATCGGACTCTTATTTAGAAATGATTTTGAACAGGACACTGGTGGCTCACTTTTATGTTAAACAGCAAATAATTCTGTGCGATGGCCTGGCAAGCTCTCCAGCGTGTACCCCGTCCTCGCCCACAGTGGGCTGAGATGGGCACCAGCCTCCCCGTGACCCTAATTAGGATTAAGCAGTTCAGAAAATGAATGGATGAATGAAAAAGTTCTATCAGCGATTACAGGTGAGCCAATGAAGGAAAAGGACTTTTATATTTGTTTTGTTTTGTTTCCAAAAGTTTTTTAAGATGGTGCGTTAAAGCAAAGAATAAACATCATTTGTTTATGGATAGAAATCCATTATCCTGATGGCACTGTGGAGTTGAGATTAGCATTGGGGTTGAACCCTGTGCCCACTGGGGGTGTTGCGATGTGAACTTGACCTGCTTTCTCACAGCTTGTGTGCGTTTTCTCTCGTGTGTTCTAGTTTCCTTCCACATTATTCTCTATTCACATGAAGCAACCTGGATGCTCCCCTCAGTTTGAGTGGCTACATTGTGCCTTCACCCAGAATCTGCTGAGATGGGTTCCAACCTCCTAGTGTCCCCAATAACAAATACAAAGTAGATCAGAAAATAAAATGAAATTACAACAAATCCATGAATATTTCAAGAATTTAAAATATAATTAATAAATACATCATAAAAAATAATCTAATGACAGATTTGTAGTAAAATAACTGATAGCTTGGGATCTTGAATGACGCTATACAGTGGTACCTCACCTTACGGAATTAATCCGTTCCAGAAGTGGTTTTGTAACCTGATTTTTTTTCACAAGTTGAGCCGCATTTTACATGTAAAAGGCCTGATTCATTTCAAGGCCCCAATACTACCCCCTAAACCCTTTAAAAATTATAAAAGTTTACCTTTTAAAACCTCCTTCTGCTTCAATATCGTATTGATGGTAGACAGGTTCGGCCATATTTCTTTGCGATATCACTCAACCGCATGCCACGAGCCCACTTCTTCTTTTCACTCGCACCGGGAATCACTTTCACTGGAGATCACACGCACATGCATGCGTGTGGCATGCGTGCGTGCATGCGTGTGTGTGTGTATGTGTGTGTGTGTGTGTGTGTGTGTGTGTGTGTGTGTGTGTGTGTGTGTGTGTGTGTGTGTACGCATATGTTGACCATGTGTTCTTAGCAGAGTTATAATCTTACAAATGTTTATGCAAGGTTAAAAGCCTGAGCCAAAAAATAAAGTTGCAGTGAGCACACTCAAATAACTCACGAAGCAACAGTAACTCTGTCCTTTACGCGTGTTGAACTCCATGAAAGAACAATGGGTCGAAAAGCATCATGGATATTATGGAGATGCAGCTCCATAATAGCCAATGGGAGGCTAACGGGGCGGGATGTTGGGAGATAGCCAATGGGAAAGCAACTTGCGCATTGTTTGAATTTTTGAGATGGCGCTTTCGTAACGTGAATTTGTTTCGTATCCAGAGATGGAAATTTTATGTCAATGCGTTTCGTAACCTGGATTTCTTGTTTGTTGGGACTTCCATAAGGTGAGGTACCACTGTATATATATATATATATATATATATATATATATATACCACTGTATATATATATATATATATATATATATATATATATATATATATATATATATATATATATATATAAATTTCACTGTTAACCTCAATTTCCGTCTGTTTCTTGATCTGAGAGGTGATTTGGTCCTGCAGTCGTTAAACTATCACTTAAATCTGTAGAGTAAAGGGGGTTTGTCCCGATGCTGTTTGTATTACATGAAACATCATTTTACAAACTTTGGCCCCGATATTTGTAAGATGATCAAGACCAGATTTTCTTCGTTGGTCCATATTTGGTTTGCCTTTGTTCTATGAGCACTTTGAACTGGATTAGGATTTGAGTATTAAGCTGCCTGAGGTTACTGCATGTTTCTATTGAGGGGACAAACCAGGTATACTCTTATTCACACTATTATTCACACAATCAAAAGTTAAAGTACAAAAGTTCATACATGTATCTGTACCATATGATAACATTATTGAAAAGATTTACAAACCATATATCAAATACCGCACGTCACCTGTATATACAGATATAACTGGTTAAGAGACTTTGAATATTGAAACAGTTGTAAACTTAAAACTGATTAAAGTGTTTCCTAATCAAAAAGGCCAAACACCCGAAGACATTTCTTTCAACAAAATTATAATACCACTAATAATACTACTACTAATAATAAAAATAATAACAACAACATAATAATAATAATAATAATAATAATAATAATAATAATAATAATAATAATAACACTCTCAAATTCGTGAATAACACAATCCTGTGCATTCAAGGTCGTCTCACAGCTGACTGAGGCATGTGTGATCAAGCCGTGTTGCATCAGGCGACACCACAAGTATAGAATGTGTCTAATAGTTAGCATTTTTTGAAAGAGAACCATATGGTCCTGTTGGGCATTAAAGGGTTAAATGCTTCATATATATATATATATATATATATATATATATATATATATATATATATCTTCTTCTTTTCCTTTCGGCTGGTCCCTTCAGGGGTCGCCACAGCAAATGATCTGCCGCCATCTCTCCCTATCTTCTGCATCTTCTACTCTTACTCCAACGACCTTCTTGTCCGCCTTCACCACATCCATAAATCTCTTCTTTGGTCTTACTCTGGGCCTTCTGCCTGGTAGTTCCAACCTCAGCATCCGACTACCAATATACTCACTATTCCTCCTCTGTACATGTCCAAACCATCTCAATCTAGCCTCTCTGACTTTGTCTCCAAAACATCTAACATGTGCTGTCCCTCTGATGTACTCGTTTCTGATCCTATCCATCCTCGTTACTCCCAAAGAGAACCTCAACATTTTCATCTCTGCTACCTCCAGCTCTGCCTCCTGTCTTTTCCCCAGGGCCACTGTTTCTAACCCATACAACATCGCTGGCCTCAACACCGTCTTGTACACTTTCATTCTTGCTGATACCCTCCTATCACACATCACACCGGACACTTTTCTCCAACCATTCCAACCTGCCTGCACACGCTTCTTCACCTCTTTTCCACACTCTCCATTGCTCTGGATCGTTGAGCCTAAGTACTTAAAATCCTCCACCTTCTTTATCTCTGCCCCCTGTAACCTATATATATATATATTTATTTATTTATTTATTTATTTATTTTATTTTATTTTTCCACTGTAAATAGTATGAAAACAGTTTTGTTCAATGAACCAAAATAATATATTTTATGTTTAAAAGAATCTGTGCAAGGTCACTTATAACCCCCCACCACCACGGGTTCAGCCCCACACAGCACAGGTTGTCCCTGTCCCCCCAGAATAGCTAACTGGGTTATCAAATGCCGGGCCTGTCTGTCACTGTCTATGGTGTGAGGTTCATGTAAACGAACCATTTGCTGACCTTCAACAAGAGTCGCTGCAAAGCCGTCGGCGTGTTTCCACCCTGCGATGCTCCTGGTGAGCTGTCCAGGGTGTACTCTGTCCTCGCCCGGAGTCGACTGGGATGCGCGCCAGCCTCCCCGTGACCCTAATTAGGATCAACCTGTTAGAGAAAATGAACAAATATTATCGGTTTACTGCACAGAGACCGCCATCATTGACATACTGTCCAAACATCATCGCAAAATATTAATCGAGATTCAAGATTCAAGATCTTTATTGCCATTTGTGCTTTTACACACATAGGAATTCTTGTGCGGTCGTGCAAAGAGTCAAGTTGTGAAAAAAACAAGAAGACTCAGAACGTTTTTGAAGAGAAAAATACAATTATAACAAAAATCTTCTTCTTCTTTTGCTTTCGACTTTTTCCCTTTTTCAGGGGTCGCCACAGTCAATCATATCATCGAAAATGAAGCAATTTGAAACCGGCGTGTTTACACGCATGCAGCCACGTTGAAGACAGTCACAACGGACCATTTTGTAAGGTACGCTCTGATTGGCTGTAGCAGACGTATTCTCAATTATACATAAGAAAAATAAACCAATCAGATGTCTTCTTTTAAACATTATGCACACCAGCATTAATAAATCTCTTCATAACAATGACTTTTTTTTTTCACTTTAAGCAAAGTATAAAAGTTCGAAATACTCCGAATTTTTAAGAAACTATAGATGGCGCTGTAGTGATTAACACGTCCACCTCACAGCAAGAAATTCCTCGGTGCAAGTTCTCGGCTCGGCTAGGGTGTCCCTGTGTATTATTTGCATGTTCTCGTCATGCTCGCATGGGTTTCTTCGGGGTACTCTGGTTTCCTCCCACGCTCCACATATGCATTAGGTAAACTGTCTTGTCCCAAATTAACCCACGGTGTGAGTGTGACTGGTTGTGTTCAGGTTTCCCTTTGATTCATTTAGAAGCTGTTCAGGGTGTACCCCATCTCTGCCCAGTGTCAGCTGAGCTGCTGGACTCCAGCATCTCGCCTGCTTATTACTGCTACTACTAACTTAATCCTAATTAGGATTAAGTCCACAGGGAGGCTGATGCCCATGTCAGCGGACTCTGAGTGAGAGTGGTGTACACCCTGAACACCTCTCTAGGCCATTGCAGGACAAACACATATACACACACACACACGCGCAGATCCTTTTACATTTACTCACTCTCACGCTCATTTATTTTCCTCCGATACCCCAAACAAGGACGGAGAGAACATGCAAGCTACATACAAAAACGCCCCAAGACAGGGAATCAAACCCCACCTTCTGTCTGTGTGGCCGCCGTGCCGCCTAGTGTCGGAGCTGCGTGTCTTACTGAGTATTTAATGCATCGTAGATACGCACGCCGCCCTCTTAACTGCTTGATTTGTACCTGGTCTGCTGTTCTTTAATTCTCCCGTGAATGACATGGCTCGAGTGTTCCAGTTTGTTGAGGAGAAAGTGATGCAGGAATGCTGTGGGTGGTGGTGGTGGTGGTGGTGGTGACATCATGGGTGGTGGTGACATCATGTCTCACATATCAAACGAACACTTGAATTAACAGAGTCTATCCTTAGAATCGGTAGACCTAGAGCTGAGACCCTGCTGAGCCCTCAGAGCTCTACTGGCGTGAAGACAGCTGTAAACGGCTTGCTGAGTTTCTCCGTATTTTTAAGACGAGAACACAGAACGCGGCCAATATTAATGATTCCTGAATCTCACGGGAGCAGAGGGAGGCATTAGAAAGCATCGGAAAGCGGCTTATATACAGAAAACATATTTTTATATTACAATCACAAATAAATCATCTAATCTTTTTCTCATTCTGCAGTTTGTTCAGGGTCATATAATCCAGCTCAGTCTCACTTGTTTTGGTCCAGGGATGATCCACAAAGCTTCAGTGTTTCAGATGGAGACACATTTTACTCTGAAGAATCGATCCGTGCTCTATACAAGCCGCAAATGCAAGGCTCACGCACGTGTTTCCATTACACAGGAAATGCACATTCGTTGGTTACCTGTTCCTTGTTACATGTGATACACCGACCACCCAGCAGAGGGTAGCAGGGTGTCGAGTGGCATCTGGGGGTAGAAATGAATTTGGCTACTTTGGAGGAACATTCACTCACATAATCATTTGCTAAACTGCTTAATCCTACTAGGGTCATGTTAAGTGATGCCTATCACAGCCAACACCGAACGAAGGCAGAGTACAGCCTGAACAGCTCACCAGACCTTAGCAAGACCGACACACACACACACACACACACACACACACACACACACACACACACCAAAGATTTGTGCCGCTAATTCAGTGCCTCTCAAATAAGTGGGGCACAATTATATGATTATAATCACGTAAACTTTATTTTTATTTTTTTATTTTTCTATATATTAAAAAAAAAAAAAACTGAGGTAAATTCAAAAACGACTCGAAACGACTTCAGTGGAGGTACACCTGTGCATCATTTCAGCCTGAATAATTCTGTTTAATACTTTATTATTTATTTTATTTGTCACTTCCTGGGATTTGTCTCGGCGTGATCAAATGAAACTTGAGAACATAATGAACTAAGCAGAACACACTTTGACGGCAGTCGCCCTCATCCCATCCGTGAGTGCACATGGATTGCTTTTTTAATGACCTCATCAATTAGCCTTGTTACACGTGGGCATTAAAGTTGTTCAATAACTTAAACACACTGTGTGTGTGTGTGTGTGTGTGTGTGTGTGTGTGTGTGTGTGTGTGTGTGTGTGTGTGTGTGTATGTGGTGTTTTTTTTTTGTTTTTTTTTGTTTTTTTTTAATTTCAAGGGCAAACATCAGCAACAAACGTCTCTATTTTACGCAGAACTCCCTTCGAGTATCGAGCCACGCCAGGCCGACTGATTCATTAGAAGGCTCATGAAGAAAGCACAAGGCTTGTGGTTGCTGATCTAGGGAAGCGTCCGGGCATATCGGACGAGTCGGCGCACGCTGTCATCTTAATCAGTGTGTTTAAGAGAGCCATTACATGAGCCTGAGAATCCCCAAAAGGCTCAATTACTGGACGAGAGAGCTGATTTATCGGACCTTATTACAGCTCCATCCGGGCCAGAACACAGCTCAGGGTAAATGAATATGCATTAACGAACCTAAAGTGTTTATAGTTATAGATAATAAACATAACAGACTGCAAGCTTAAGCTCTCGGGGAAACTTTTTGTTTTGTTTTTGTATTTCTTTTGGTACAGGGAAGTGGTATTAGAGCTGAGGATCCATAGATATCAAATAGAAACCCATCCATAAAGAAATGTGTCCACAAAGCACCGAGACTGGCTGGTGAGTGGATGATGATATTTAATACCAGACTGAGAGAGAGAGAGAGAGAGAGAGAGAGAATGAGAGAGGATGATGATGATGATGATGATGATGATGATGATGATGATGATGATGATGATGATGATGAAAAGTAAATCGAAAGATGAGTTTGTTGCCATTTCTTTCAAGATTTAAGCTTTTACTCTGTGACGGAAAGCCAAGCCCAAAGCCGCAAACTCAGTTCGACTTAAAGGAAATATATAAAGTATATAAGTGTCATGTAGCAGCACAGGACACGTGATCATTTCTCTCTGCAGCCGTAGTCAACATAAAAATAAAATTAAAATAAAAATCCCTAAATACAACATGCCCCAAATAGCTTCGTGGTGTGGGTAGACTGGAAATAAAATTTGCTTTGACAGCAGAAATGCAGCACAATGACTCCCTGTAAAGTCATTTTGTGCTATCTCTGCCTCATGGGTCCTGTTATTAGCGTTGGTTCCACGGCAGCAACAAATAAATGCGATAAATAAATTTCATCGGACTCGGCCTGCGGGAAAGGAAAAATAATGGTGATAATCCCAAATCTTTGGAGACAAATCTCGCTTCAAAATATGATACATTATGATAGTAGAGATTCAGGATGTACTCTGCCCTCACCCAGTGTTGACTGAGATGGGCACCGGTCTCCCCACCGACCTAATTGGGATTAAGCGGCTCATGAAAATGAATGAATGGATTTTAGAAATTGGGGGGAAAATAAAAGCTGATAAAACTGGTGAGAACGAAAGGCGATGCTTCCCTGTGGATTCATATTTTCGTGCGACCAAAACGCATAAAATAAACATAAACTCACAATCATTTGCTGCATTCCTATCAGGGTCACAGGGAGGCGAGGGTCTCTCTCAGCCTACAACTCTGCAAAGGCAGCATACAACCTGAGTGGATGAGCAGACCATCACAGAGCCAACATAAACAACTGAAATATCTAATTGTTCCTGTGAAGGCAGAAAGATTAGCCAATGTAATGGTTAGCACATCCGCGTCGCAGCAAGACGGTCGTGGGTGGAGTTTGATTGTCTTCCCCGTGCTTGCGTGGATTTCCTCTGGGCACAACACTTTCTTCCAACAGTTCAACACACACATAGTCGGCTGATTGGATTCCAAATTGCTCTGAGCTGCTGAGGGGGAGTGAATGGTGGTATCTGTGTTGGCTCTGCAATGACCCGGCTGTTCGGGATGTACCCCGCCTTTGCCCAAAGTCGAGTTGCATTTCACCCTGACGTCAGGTTTTCAGGGATATATATATATATATATATTGGCAGCACGATGGCGTAGTGGTTAGCACGTCCGCCTCACAGCAAGAAGGCCTGGGTTCGATTCCCGGCCTGGGCGTTTCTGTGTGGAGTTTGCATGTTCTCCCCGTGCTTGTGCGGGTTTCCTCCGGGTGCTCCGGTTTCCTCCCGCAATCCAAAGACGTGCACTGTAGGTTAATTGGCCGTTCTAAATTGACCGTAGATTCTCTCCTGCAGCGGCACCGGAATCCAGTCGTATCGGCATTTGCCTTTCCATTGGATCCTTCCGGTGGCGCCGAGACGGGGGAACTTGCTGCTCGGGTAACAGCCTGTCCCTCATTACTCCCTACCCGGGCTCTGCGCACTGGGGAGTATCACCAGCCGGGATACCAGCCAGAGCGCAGCCATAGTCCTTCGGGACTGACGGAGGCCTACCATATACACACACACACACAGTGGTATCTCACCTTACGATCGTCCCAGAAAATGAAAAATCCAGTCTCTGGAGTTTTTGTCTCTGTATACGAAACAAGTTCTCCTTACGAAACGCACCATTCAAACATTAAAACAATGCACGAGCTGCTCTCCCATTGACTATCTTACAACATCCCGCCCCGCTGGCCTCCCATTGGCTAGGAGGGATGACGCAGCTCCCTCCCATTGGCTATCTCCCAACATCCTGCCCTGCTGGCCTCCCATTGGCTAGGAGAGATGACACAGCTCCCTCCCATTGGCTATGATGGAGCTGCATCTCCCATAATGCTTTTCGTGTAAAGGACAGAGTTACTGTTGTTTCATGAGTTTTTTGAGTCATTGCAACTTTAATTTTTGACTCAGGCTTTTAACCTTCCATAAACATATGTAAGATTATGACTCTGCTAAGAAGACATGGTTGACACACACACACACACACACACACACACACACACACACACACACAGACGTGTGTGACTTCCGGTGCGAGTGAAACACGGATTAATTTTGTAAGGTGAGGTGCCACTGTATATATGAAAATGGATAATTGTGGCTCAAATTAATTATGACAAAAACACATTTCACCCTGAGACCAGGTTTTCAGGGATTTATATATATATATATATATTAAATGCCAGGTTGAGGACAACAAACCAATTTGGATGTTGTCATGTCAGAATTCCTGCAGTGTATCGGAATTAATGAGCAACGTCCTAGTTTCTGTAAAAACCCTGCCGAAGGCACACTGCTCCCATGCGGATACTTAAATCGGGCAGGGTCGTGATTCATTTAGAGGTGACAGATGCTCGGAGCTCTGGAAGGGCCAGGGAAGTGTGTGCAGCTCAAATCAGGGGTCGGATAGTAATATTAAACGAGAACTTTGAGGGATTTTCAATATATCGACATTAATAAATCAGTTATTATACATAAGTACACAATGTCAGGGATGATGCAAGACCATGGCTTTGAACACGGTTTCTGAGGATCTTGACGAAATCCCCGGACCGATATTGCATTTTCATGAAGTGATTAAGCAAAACCATGTTGTAATTCACAGAAAAATAAATATGACCCAAAACTGGATTATAGAAATGTACACGATTTGAAAATGAAAGCTCTTCCGCTTAGTGCGTCATGACCGCATTCTGCTCCACAGCTTTGATAATGACACATGCATCATGTGACTGACTGAATTACGAACAGGTTGCTTTGCATGGACACTTCAATTCCTTATAAGGGCAAACCACCCGAAAACCCTTCGGTATAATCCTGACTGTATGATTGACTTACATCAATCATGTTCTCAATAATTATTAGCGGTCTTGAAATACCCTGTATTGACCGCTACCACTTATGTGTCGAGGTTACGGGGTAAGTAGGCAGCGTCATACCCTGAACAGGACATTGGTCTATCACACTATCACCACGAACAAAAACACTCACGTTTACAGTCATGGGCAAATCAGAGTCGCCAGATGTCCGAGTGTTCATGTCTTTGGACTGCAGAAAGAAACCAGAGTCCCTGAAGGAAACCCACATGAACACAGAACCACATGTACACTTCACACAGAAATGAACAGTGGTTGAGATTTAACCACAAAACCTTCTTAGTGGAAGACTGAACCGCTGCGTGTACACATAGATCCATCCATTTTTCCAACCCGCTGGCGCCTATCTCAGCCGGGCAATTCAGAAGACCCTTATGACTAAGAGGCAGACGAGGATGCAGTTTCCCTTGCAAGGACGTGGATCACCCCCCCCCCCCCCCCCAAGGAGCCAGGCATGGGGGAGGGGCTCAAAGGCGAGCGCCTGGTGGTTGGGCTTTTGCCTATGGAGCCTGGCCGGGCCTAGCCCGAAAAGGAGACATGGGTCCGCCTTCCCATGGACCCACCACCCGTGGGAGGAGTTTCAGGAGTCAGGTGCAATGTGAGTTGGGTGGCAGCCGAAGGCATCGTCTGGACTTCTTTGATTAGGTTTCTGCCCCCCGTGACCCGACCCTGGACTTAGCGGAAGAAGGTGAGATGAAAAAGCTATTAATAAAATGTTTACCTAAACAAGTTTTCCGACAGAAACGGTGTCTGATAGGGAACGTGTCTCCAATGGACACATGACCATCATAACCAAATCATAGCGCTATCCGTGGTGCACTGGTCTGCTGTAGCTAATCTCGCACATAACATTGACAGCTGGGCGAACGAGAGCAGCTTTTGTGGGGAAGAGATGATACAGGATTAAAGGATGTGCTACAAACTGCTCGGTGCCAGATACCACAGCGCACCTTCAGAGGTCTTGTGGCGTCCAGGCTTTGATGTGTTGGAGTCATTTTGGTGACCCAAATCGGACCAACGCAATAATCGTCAGGTTCTTTGAAACCTGATGGCTGATCATTGCATATAAACCGTCTGTATCCTCCATTTACCAAACAAAACCCCCAGAACAAAAGCAAAGGTCTCCGCGGTCTTTTTTGTCTCTTTCATGGAGCGATCCCGCTCCTCTCTACCTCTACCTTTTCAGGTGCGGCTCATTATCCCTCAGAACAAATAGCTCTTTTATACCAATGCCTCCCCCCATTTGTTTAAGAGAAAGCCTTGTAATTAAAATCTAATCAAAGCAGGGAGGGAAATCATGAATATTTAAATGTGCTTGCCTTCTGAATCTTAATGTAATGGTAATTTATGAGCGCTCAGGGCTTAATTCTGGCCAGGGAGCAAATTAACTGGATTTTCATGGATTCCCTAAAGTCGTTTCTCTCTCTCTCGCTCTCGCTCTCTCTCTCTCTCTCTCTCGCATAGCTTCAGTGTTTAACATACGGAATCATGATTAAAACTTCTATTTAAACCTTCGATTGCCAAAGTGTTTGTGAAATCCAGTGCGTTCAGAACGCGCACGCTTCTCTCATTTTCAGACGAACAGATCGCTGATAGCTCGGATACAAAACACCTGCAGTGCTGGTGAGGCTAAGCGCTGATGCTAATTCAGTAGCGTTTATAAAAGTCTGATTGTTTTAGCATGGCACGGCGATGCTAATGCTCTGACAGCTTCTGTAGAATCCATCACTGAGAGCTTTTGATAAACAAGTGGCGAGCCTGCAAGCTGTGCTGCAGGTGATTTCCCTGCACTTTTTTCTTTCCACATTTGATTAATGCTAGACAGAGTGTTGACACATGTTGTGCGTTGGTGTCGGTGCTATTTCAGATGCTTACAGCAACTTCAGACAAAAGTGTTAATAGAAGCTCAAGAGACAAAGTGTTTTATAATTAAAGCAATTATCCAGCAGATGTTACGAATATGCTGTGTTTGATAGAAGATTTCACTCTGACACACAAAACCCGACTCACCTAACACCGCCTACATTCATCATTATTCAACAATGACCAGAACCGGGTGCTCTGATGGCCTGCATCCTTCCAACAAGGCTCAGAAATGCTCGTCCCTCGACAACCAAATCGAGCCGAATCAAACTGGCTCAAGTCAGGCGGGTCTTCTGAACCACTGCGTTCTCCTGTAGATTGTTGCTCAAGCTCTCACTCGCAGGAAGATTGAAAGAGTAGAAGCTGACCCCTTGAAGACTCGTTTATTATTTTGCTCGTTTTGCTGAAGGAGGTAAATTTCTCAACAGGCTCCTCGCAATCTAGGTCAAGCACAAGCATCGTGCACTTTAGTCTGGAAGCCGGCCGCTGCATGAGGCTCTACAGTAGTTTGCAGCTTTAGAGCTGATGATAGCACGGATCGACACCGTCGTCAAAAACCCTGCCGGTGTGGCTCTCCGAAGACATGCATGGCGTGCTGAGTTCTCACATTAAACTCATCTGTCACGTCTGATCATGCCACTGTCTTCACGCTGTACTTTAACCATGACCTCATAGTTATATGCGAAAAGAAGATATTATGATGTCATAACCTGCGGTTGGTGAACGCATGTCATCAAATGTACATTCATGTAGATTAGGTCAGTGTTACAGATGTAACCTGTGAATATGCATGCGTGATGATTCAGCCGAAACGCAATACTTATACCGTGCTACCTCACCTTACGAAATTAATCCCTTCCAGACACCTTAACCTGGATTTTTCATAAATTGAACCGCATTTTACATGTAAAATGCGTGATTCGTTCCAAGGCCCCCCCCAATACTACCCCCTAAACCCTTTAAAAATTATAAACTTTTTATACTTATATACTTTTTAATACCGCCTCCTGCTTCGATATCGTACTGATGGTAGATGGGTTTGGTCATATTTCTGCTTCTTCATTTCACTGCGTGTGTACGTGCGCGCGCGCGCGCGTGCGTGTGTGTGTGTGTGTGTGTGTGTGTGTGTGTGCATGTGTGATGACCATGTCTTCTTAGCAGACTTATAATCTCATAAATGTTTATGGAACGTTAAAAGCCTGAGTCAAAAAATAAACCAATGAGAACCCTTCAAAAAACACATGAAACAACAGTAACTCTGTCCTTCACACAAAAAAGCATTATGGGAGATGCAGCTCCATAACAGCCAATAGGAGGGAGCTGCGTCATCCCTCCTAGCCAATGGGAGGCCAACAAGGGGGGGGGGGGGGGGGGGATGTTGGAAGATAGTCAATGGGAGAGCAGCTCGTGCATTGTTTGAATGTTTGAGTGGCGCGTTTGGTGCGTTTCGTAAGGACAACTTGTTTCATATACAGAGACAAAAAATTTGAGAAAATGTTTTTCATAACCTGGATTTTTTGTTTGCTGGGACTGTCGTAATGTGAGGTACCGCTGTATACGGTATAACGTCTTTAAGTTAAGCAGTGCGGCTTTATTTAAAACCAAACTTGGAAAAGGACGGGCAACAGATAAGAATTTATAAAAAATGTAATTGAATTGAATTGAAATGGCGGACAGCGGTGGCCTGGTGGTAAACGTGCTGGATCACTTATCCCAAGGTGAGGGGTTCAAGCCTCGCTCTCCACAGGTTATAGTCCTGGTATATAGGTCTATAAATGGTATATAGGTCCTAACTGGGTTATCAAAGGCCGGCCGTGTCTCTCACTGTCTATGTTGAGAGGTTGATGTAAAAGAACCATTTCTGACTTTCAACAAGAGGAGCTGCAAAGCCGTCAGCGTGTTTCTGCCCTGCGATGGCCTGGCGAGCTGTCCAGGGTGTACTCTGCCCTCACCCAGAGTTGGCTGAGATGGGAGCCATCTTCCTAATGACCCTCATTATAATTAAACTGTTACAGAAGATGAATGTGATTGAAAAGGCATTTTCTTAAATTATTGTCGTCAGAGGTCAGGATTTATGAATAAATTAAAATAAAAAGTGTCTACTGTTTGAAGTGCTCTGGATTTATTTACTTATTTATGATTTTAGCAGAACTGCTTAATCCTGCCAAGATCACGGCCAGGCTGGAGGCTGGAGCCTGTCAAAGTCGGCTCTGTGCATATATACACAACTAGGACCGATTTTGAATCTCCAGTGAACCCAGCGTGCTGTGTTTGGAGCCGAAGTCCACAGAGGAACTCTCGCGAGCGTGGAGGGAACAAACTCCACACTGAAACACCTTCTCGGGCGTTGGACTCGAACCCAGGACCTTCTTGCTGTGAGGCAGACGTGCTAAGCACAACGCCACCGTTCCTCCCTGTTCAGGAAGTGATATAATAATAATAATAATAATAATAATATTCTCTGTGTTTGTATCATCTGTTCAATGCAATCAATGTATTTCTATTTGTTTACGTCCCAAACATACATTATTTATCTTTCTAAACTTTCCACGGTCAACCCAGTTGTTCACGTTGCTGAATTTGCAAGAAGTTACCTTCAGACTTTCCGCATTCAGAGGAAATGATTAAGTCTGGCGTGAAAACTGACCTTCTGAAAACTTTTGAATTCGGGTCAGTCCAACACATCACCTGTGCACTTAATCAGATTTCTGAACTGTGCTCGGGCGGGATGAGGCTCTGATCAAAGCAGCAGACGAACGACAGCCCGAGGGACACTTCACTTGGAAGAAGTGGCAGACAGGAAAGCAGCAGTAGTTATCATTCAGTAGAAATATCATTTTCCAACTTCAGGGTTTTTGTGCTGAATGTATTAGATTTTCTGCGAGGATGTGATGTAGCCTCCAGCACCACCGACTCTACTCTTGCTGATAAAATCCTGGATGATGGAAAAGCAACATCAAGTTTGCTTTTGCAGCTGCATTTCTGTGCGATTCCACATTCATGACACTTTGCCAAACTAGTTGTTTGGTCTTGCAATAAAACAAAAAGTTTCAAAACTGACTTATGATTTTGTGGTGTAATAGATTTGCTAATGTTTATTATAGTCTATACATGATGATTAAATTGTAGTAATAAAGTCAGCAGATCTTTACGTTCTGTATAGAAAGTATTCCTAAAAGAGAGGAACAACCCTGTGTACGCCTACCATTTGTAAGATGCTAGGCTGATACTGACAGGTAGCTTATAAAGCTGTCAAGCCATAGAAATTAGCATAACCGCATTAATTTATCACAGCCGCCTCCAAATGTACTTCTGAGATGGCGGGGGATGGGGGTGGAGGGGGTGCGGGAAAAAAACAGCTTTGACAGCAATGTGGCTCCTTTGCCAATTTTATCCAGTATAGCAGTAAATCATCTGTGATTTAAATTAGGGCAAACCCATATAGAGAATTCCTGATATTAAAATTTCACAGAGAGAAAACAAACCGCTCGGGGGTGTAGGTGGGGGGTGGAGGAAGCACTGTAGTCCATTAGCACGGCTATGAATGTTTATCTTATTTTTGTGAAAATTACACTAATTGCACAATTATATGATAGAAAATTCTGACTGTGTGAGTGGAATTAAAAGCCCTAAAACGTTCCTGACTCGGGAACAGGTAGCAGATTTCAGACAGAGGTACAAAAGAATCCTGGTTCCACAAATCACATGACCTCCTGAATACTAATGACTAATTAAAAACCTCATGTATAAAATATGATTAAAGTGGCAGTAAAATGGAACATTGTCCAGGAGGGGAAAAAAAAAAAAAAAGAGACAGCTGCTTTTGACACCAGGGCTGGAGATCGTAGCCAAGGGCTTTCTGTATGCTCCTGACTTTTTTCCATCTTTCTTTATTTTCGTTTCTTTTTTTTTTTCCTGAAGGACACAGTAAATGTCAAGGACTTCCAGGTGGAGCAGCGGAGCACAGATCCCCAACACGGCTCCCAGAGGAAGGTACTCAAATTACAAAGAAAAGAAATACTTGATTTCAAGATGAGTTGCCATCGTTTAGGAATCTTACAAGGTCACAAATTCACTTTGTAATGATTATTATTATTAAGGATGTTTTCAAGAGATTATATGCCACTCGGGGGAGGGGGAGGTGGCGGCTGCTGATATAGCCGAGCAGGCTATTACTATACATATATATTATTAGTCATATACGATCAGAGGGGGGAATGACCGTAACTTAAAACTGAATAGATGTTATATATGTTCTTATAGTAAAATACTTTACATAAGAGTCACTTAGCATGGCGCTAGCTGGTTAGCTGAAGCCCTGTTCCTTATAAAGGCACGTTTGGGCTCTAATCCTTAGAAATATAAAATATCTTGTAATGAAATAATACTGGAATTACCAATTTTGTTGTGAATCTTGAAAAAAATAGGTAGTGTGACACGAGCTGACATGCTGAGAGCATGTTGTCCAAGAAATTTATGTTTGGTGAAAAAAATAAGAACCATAAAAGAAGTCTCATCATCATCATCATCATCATCATCATCTTCTTCTTCTTCTTCTTCCTCCGCTTAATCCAGGGTCAGGTCACAGGAGCAGGAGCCTAAGCAGTGAGGTCCAGATGTCCCTCTGTCCAATAACTTCCTCCAGCTGTTTCTGGGGGACATTGAGGCATTTCCAAACCAGCTGAGAGACATAATCCCGCCTGTGTGTTCTGGGTCGACCCCAGGGTCTCTCCCCGGTTGGACAACCCTAAACACCACACCAGCAAGGTGTTTGGGAGGCATTCTAACCAGCTGCCCGAGCCACTTCAACCGGCTCTTCTCAACACGAAGAGCAGCAGTTCTACTCCGAGCTCCTCCAACATGGCTGAGCCTCTCACCCCATCTCTAAAGGACAGCCCCACCACCTTCCAAAGGAAGCTCATTTCAGCCGCTTGTAACTGTGATCTTGTTCTTTCAGTAACTACCCGAAGCTCGTGGCCATAAGTGAGGGTTGGAACTTAGATCAACTGACAATTGAGAGCTTTGCCTTGTGGCTCCTCGCCACAACAGACCGATACAATCTCTGCTTTACAGCAGAGGATGCAGCGATCTGCCTGTTAATCTTCTGCTCCACCCTTCCCTCACTCTCGAACAAGACCCTGAGATATTTGAACTCCTCCACTTGGGGCAGGATCTCATTCCAGACCCGGAGGGTGCATTCCACCATTTTCCGGCTGAAAACCATGGTGATTCTCATTTCTGCAACTTCGCACTCAGCTGCAAATCGCCCCAGTGAGAGCTGGTGGTCCAAAAAAAAAGCCAAAACGACAACATCATCCACAAAAAGCAGAGAAAAGATCCAATGGCCACCAATCCAGAACCCCTCAACGCCACAGCTGCACCTAGAAATTCTCTCCATAAAAATTATGAACAGAATCTGTGACAAAGGACTTCCTTGGTGAACTCCAACCCTCACCAGAAATCAATTTGATCGGTTGTTACCAATGCAGACCAAGTTCTGGCTCCGGTGATAGAGTCAGAATTGGCCCATAGCAATGGGTCCGGTACGCTGTACTTCTGAAGCACACCCCATAAGATAGCCCAAGGGACACTGTCAAAAACCTTTTCTAACACCACAAAACACATGTGGACAGATTTGGGCAAACTGCCATCACCCCCTCCAGGATCCTGTAGCGTGTATGGAGTTGGTCTAGAGTGCTGCAGCCGGGACAAAAACCAGTGTTATCCTGAATCCGTGGCTCAACTATCGATCTGATCATAGACTTTACCAGGTAGACTGAGGACTGTGATTATACTACCATCCCGGTTTGTCATCGATGTTGCAGAGATGTGTCAACCAAGACAGTCCTACAACATCCAGAGCTGTGATATATTCAAGGAGGGTCTCATCCAACCCTGAAGTCCAATGAAGAGCTTTAGACTACCTCAGCAACCTCAGCTCCAGTGATGGATGGACCCCGACCCAAACCACCAGAGCATGTTGGTTTGATTAAAGATATCCCTCCACCTCCTGACAACATCCACAGTTGAGATGAGCAACTCCCCACTTTGACTGTCAACAGTATTTGTGGAGAATTTCTTCCTCCTGCTGAGGCGTCAGATGGTGGTCCACAACCATCTGACACCTCAGATGGTTGTGGACCACCATCTGACGCCTCAGCATGGGGAAGAAGGTGGTCCACAACTTTTTTAAGGCCAAATGATAATCGCTTTCCAGGCCCTCACCAGACTCCTTCCACGCCTGGGATTTTGCATTGGTGACAGCTCAGGATGCAGCATGTTTGGCCTGCCGGTACTTCTCTGCTGCCTCAGGAGTCCCACAGACCAATGAGACACAATAGGCCTCATTTTTCAGCTGGACACTCCCCTTCACCGTAGGTGTCCACTACCGGGTTCGGGGGTTACCGCCACATCGGGCACCGATGACCTTCTGGCCACAGCTGTGGACTGCTGCCTCAATAATGGAGACATGAAACATTGCCCATTTGGATGCCATGTCACCCACCTCCTTCAGAATGTGGTTGTAGCTCTGCTGGAGGTGGGTGTAGTCCCCTCCTTGAATCGTCACCTTATTGTGGTGGAGGGGTTTGTTGAGGAGGATGTGTCCTAATGATCCTGGGCGGTAGGTTGTCAGGTCCTTTGGGTGGGGCATGAGTTCTGACTGTTGTTTGTGTTTATGCACCAAATGACAGTTCAGAGTGCCCACGCTTCTTGGAGTCTTTAGGGGTGTGTTAGCGAAAGGAAAGAAGAAAAAGAAGAAACAAATGGAGTTATGAACGGCTGCTAGATGGTTATATAAAATGAATGAAAGTAGTTTCAAATTTCTGCGAAGGGGGAAATACAAGCTTCTGAGGTCAGGAGTGTGCTTACTTTCTCCACACAGGACTATTACACCTATCACTCAATCGATTGCCAAACTGCCTAATCCTATTAAGGTCGCAGAGAGGCTGGAGCCCATTTCAGTCGACACTAGCTGAAGGCAGAGTACACCCTCAAAAAATTGCCTGACCATAGCAGGGACAGCGTACGTACAACAGCCAGTTAGCTTAATATGCATGTCTTTGGACTATGGGAGGACAGCGGAGTACCTGGAGGAGACCCACGCAAGCACGGTGAAAATATGCAAAGTCCGCTCAGAGGCGCCCAAGCCTAGGATGCTATTTTTTGTTTGAAAAAGCTAATTATCCTAAAGGTTTTCTTCAAGTACATCAAATTTATCTGTAGACGCATTCACTTATCAAGCGGATTACATAAACATGGCATGCTACTTTTTGGGAAATAAAATGGAATCGACCACAATGTCTTTATGAAAACATTTTCTTAATAATCTACGCGAGTGTCGGTGACCTCTGCTGGCGAGATGATGTGGAGATTTCACTGTAAATATAGTTTATACACCATCAACACAGACATGGACATCAATGTAATCAGAGAAATGAATAATACAATTGAAGTAAAGTTAAACATTGGGGCATAAATGATGTGTGTGTGTGTCTGTGTGTGTGTGTGTGTGTGTGAGAGAGAGAGAGAGAGAGAGAGAGAGAGAGAGAGAGAGAGAGAGAGAGAGAGAGAGCACTTGTATGTTTTCTTTTGGTTTGTAAGACTTGATGTTGGACTTTTCAACTTTCCATGAAGAGTTGTTGAGAAAATTATGTTGAGATTGTTCCTCTGGTCACCTGGTCACATGATCCCGTTATTACCTTTCACGTGAGCTGAGCAGAAGTTACTCGGACACACCAATTTTTGTTCCATGGGAAATTGTGCTTGTCGGTCTGCGGTCCACGAGTGTGCACTGGGCTCGAGTACGTTATTTCCTCAGGCGTTGTTCAGGTGATTATTTCTAGACTTTTAACGGTTTATAGAACTTGAACTCAATAATATAATGATCATCCTCATCGGGTTTACACGGACGATCTCACGATGTTCCAGTAGGTCCAACACCTCGAGATCGTCATTTATTCTCTAAGCCACTCAATCCTAATTAGGGTTGCAGGGAGGCTAATGCCCATCTCAGCCGACTCTGGCGAGCGCGGGGTACACCCTCAACACCTCACCAGGCCGTTGCCGGGCCAACACACATACAACCGTTCCGTTCACTCTGACACCTAGGGGTGACTTACAACAGCCAATACAGCTTCTGTGCATGTTTTCGGACTGTGGGAGGAAACCGGAGTACCCACAGGAAACCCACGCAGAAACGTCCAGGCTGTGATTCGAACCCGGGACCTTCTTTCTGTGAGGCATACTGTATAAATGTTGATGCAAACATAAATTATGATGCTTGTCTCAAGTTTATGCTTTGACCTCAATGTATGGCAAAAACAAAACACTAGACTTTGCTGTCACACAAAAACAATTAAAAGTTAATTATTTGACAGGCCCGAATGAACTACAGTTACATTACAAGCAGAATGTTGACCTGTTGTGATGTATAATAAACAATATGAAACCACACTGCATCCGTCTACGTCTGGATGATACTTCATCGCTCATATATTTCAGTATTATCAGGAAGGAAATAACGAGACTTAGCACTGATGATGCAGATGATGGAAAATCAGAAGAAAAAAAAATAAATAAAAAGATGCTGAATGAGTCAACCACCTGAGCCAGATTAGTATTCAACATTAAAACCCAATTTCAAGTCCACTCCAGCCACACCATGCTCTTCCTGCTGATGGATTTGCAAAGCACAATCCATTTCCAGTGCGCGAACAGGAAAAGCTCGATGTCTGGCGGTTAAAAGCCGGATTATCAGAGCATCTATTAGGCTGCTGGAGGAGCCATTTCTATTCATTGCGAAGCAGAAATGTCCACTAAAGAGGGCAACAAACTCCGAATTTCACGACTCTGCTGTGTATTTTAAGTACGCAGAGTCCATGACCTATGCACACCGCTTCTCCCTAATCCCTTCGAAAGCAAAAGAGGATCAGAGATGAGTTTTCAATCTTCTCCGCCACGCTAAGCGCTCGGGACAGCTGTTCGCACGGTCTGTCGTGCTTCTCGGTGTCCGTTGTGTGTCAACACTGTGACACAGACTTTGTTTAGCATTTCAGCTTGCTCATTTATTCGCAGCTCCTAAACAAGCTGCCCATCATGATCCACATTTCAAATGGTAATGCCACGCCAGATTAAACCAGCCAGAGCATGGCGTAGGCCGGGGCCTCGCTGGTTTTCCAAACTCCCGCAAGCTGATTAGAGAAAAGTGTTCTTTTAAGACTCATTATAACACACTCACGTTCTCACTCGCCAAACTGCTTAATTCTACTCGGGTCATCGGGAGGCTGGAGCCTATCACAGCCGACACTGAGCAAAGCCAGGTACACCCCGAACAACTCGCCAGAGCATCAAAGAACTAACACACACACACACACACACACACACACACACACACAAAACCATGCACACTCTCATGTACACCTAGGAACAGCCAAGTAGTCTAATGAGCATGTCTTTGGACTGTGGGAGGAAACTGGAGTACTCCGATGAAACCCATGCATGAATGAGGAGAATATACATAATTCACAAAGCAATGTCCTTGCAGAGTCCAGGACTGTCATGTTAACCGTTACACCACCATCACATTATAGACGCTCCCCAACTTACGTTTTTTAATCGGTTCCGGATGGCCGAACTTAAGTTGAAAGTGAACGTAAGTCGTTACTGTATGTTCCAGTGACGTATGATGAGTGACGTTCATACTGTACTATACATCCATAAATATCATTACCGTATCTCATAAAACACCCATAAATCGATTATTATAAACATAACATTGTAAAATAATATCAAATATATCAAATAATATCAACATTAATTTCAAGTAAATTAAATTCAAGCAAAATAATTTCAAATAGATAAATTTTAATCAAATTCACTCATCAAATATCAAATACAGTATCAAATATAACCTTTAACATTCTCTATGATGCGATATTTCTGCTTGTAAATGGTTCCGATGATCGACGGATGGTCACTTTACATGAAGCTGCGCCGAGTCACTTTACATGAAGCTTAAAACAGCCAATCAACGCTTACAATATGTGAGGCGCTCAAAACCGAAAGTAGTGCACTTATTTGTGCTTGAGACAAAGCGCGGGTTATATGGACTTCCAGGCTTTCAAGTGAGCAAGAGCGCCATTGAATACTGGTTTAGTACTCAGCCTGCACTGATGTGAATCACCAGCAGAGTGGAGAGTTCTCTTTCTTTTCTGGATTCGGGTTTTCATTCATTGTACAACTCTCTTTGCTTAACCGAGTATGCATGGTAGATTGTGCCGATCCGAGCAGATATTTAATTCATCTGTGTGTATGAGACTTGCACCCATGCTAGTAGACTTACACTTCTGACCAACCAGATTTGCTTAGGGTTACAAAAGTCTGCAAAACAGTGTAAACACAAAGATCACAGAGACGACAGCTTAACACAAGGGTAACACGCTATATAACTGATATATATATATATATATATATATATATATATATATATATATATATATATATATCAAATTGAACTGGGAAGAAGGAGGGGCATGTTCAGTCTGTCGTTTGTAAACAATTGTAAACAATGGACGTAGCATCATTACATCATTGCGTCAGCATACTACGTAGGTATGTCTAAACTCAAAATGTGACTTCTTTTTTTTTAAACCCGTAAAATCGAAAAAAAAAAAAAACGTAAAACGGATGAACGTAAGTCGGGGAGCGTCTGTATACTGCAGTGGTCCTGAAAATCTCAAAGCATTTGATTGGTCAGTTAAGTGTGCTTATTGTATACTTTCCTCATGTTGTCCCCAGTGATCGTTATATATGTATTCTGTGGCATGTATGTGTGATTTTTCTTGATAAAACCCCCCTCCTCCCGTAATTTTAGTTCGATCCAGTTCACTCCCATCAATTGTTGCCTCCTTATCACATACAACCACCACCCACCAGGAAGGGGTGTAAGCATGCCCATGCCCCCTCCATGGCATGTGATGCTGCCACCCCCATCTTTACGAAAACTGCTGCGCATGTGTATCTGGAGGGAACCAAACACACTCGGAGGAAAATCTGTATCCACTACTCCTCATTTGAATGAGCTCACAGAAGTCCGTGGATTGGCTGGTTATCACTCTCAGTGTGTATGCCATCCCTCTCTTTTGTGAAAGCCTGGCCAGATAGCACTCATGGACTCCCGGTCCAGGATGGCTACAGCACCACCCTGGATGAATCATTTGTGGTTTCTATACATGTGAAAATATAATCTGGACAGAAAATGTGCTCAACTCATGATATTGTAATGTTTCTGGAAAAAAAAAAAAACCCTTTACATTGTGGAAGGAGTCTCCAGTGCAATTCCGAGGCTGTTTCTTTACATAGTTAAGGAAATCACGACAGACAAAAACAAACCTGACACAAAAAGAATAACTGCTTTCATAAACACCCAGTGGATATGAAGAGTGATATGCCCTGAGCTCCTCTAATACTATCATCAGACACCATGAGCACAGAGAAACAAAGAGGCCGTCAAAATGAAGTTTTCGGGATACGCTGGAGAAGACTTTATGGAGTGGTTCAGTTTCCCACATCAAATGAAGATGTTGGTGAGAAATGAACCCAACACTGGATGGAAATGAATGTTGCGGTGATTACGTTAGCTGAAACAATGCCATGAAGACCTCGTCCCTCAGCAGGGTGAACGGCAACAGGCCACTCCATAAAGTGTTCTCCGGCACATCCCGAAAACTTTGATAATGGTTAAGGTCAGGACTCTGGAACACCAATACATACAGCTGTGTTCCAAATGATATCAGTCAGCCATCACTGACCTGATCACTCGCTGCTTTCCGTAGAAGTGATATTTCTACACGGCACTAGCAGGTGCAGTAGAGTAAGAGAATCCATCACACCCAACAGTCCTGACCTGCACGCTGCTGATTCCGTGGAGTGGAATCACTAATTGAAAGGGGCGTGTTTAAAATTATAGCAGGGCGGAGTTCTTTGAAAAACAGGTGCCAGTTCTTGTCCTTATTTAAGGAAGGAAGGCAGCAAGTGTAGTGCATGCTGGATATTAAACATTTCTCTCTGAAATTCTGAGGAAAATGGGTCGTTTCAGACATCGTTCAGAAGAACAGTGTACCCTGATTATAAAGGTGATTGGAGAAAATATAAAACGCAGGGCAGCTAATGAGAGGCTGCTCAGCTAAAATGATCCCAAATGCTTTAAAATGCCAACAAAACCTGAAAGATGTTCAAGAGGAACTACCATTCAAGTGAATCGAAGAAGAACCAAACTGGCATGGACTCAGCCAACAACCCCCAGGAAGATCAAAGCAAGTCTAAAGTGACCTGTGAGTCCTATTACAATATTAGAAGACGCCTATGTGAGTCTGAGCCTATCGGCAAGAAGAACCCGCATAGTCCGGCTGCTGAAAGCAAGACGTGCTGAAGAGGTTATAATTCAGCAGAGAGCACACTGAGTGGCCTGAAGAGAAACGGAGCAACATTCTGAGGGATAATGAAAGTTAGATTCTTCTTTTTGGGTCTATTGGCCCCCCTGGATGAGCCCTAAACACTGAATTCAGGCCACAGTACACTGTGAAGACAGTGAAGCCTGATGACGCATCATGATACGGAGATGTTTCTCATACTCCGGTACCGGGGCCCATTTCTCACATCCCAGGGATCCTGGATCAGTTCGACTACATCAGGACACTGGTAGAGGTCGTGCTGCCTCGTGCTGAACAGGAAATACCCCTGAGATGGGGGTCTCAATAAGACAGCGACCCCAAACATACCAGTAAACGGGCAACATCCTGGTTCCTGACCAACCAGATTGAGGTTATGGAGCGACCGGCCCATCCCCGGAACTTAATCCAATAGAAAACCTGTGAGGTGACATCAAAAATGCAGCTTCTGAGGAAAACCAAGAAACAGAGAAGAAATGTAAAGTACAGTCCAATCATCCTGGGCTGGAAATACCTGCTCACAGGTGCCAGATGTTGGCTGACTCCATGCAACACAGATGTGCAGCAGTTCTCAGAAACAGCGTTGATGCAAATAAAAATTAGTTCCGAGATTCAAAGGAAAACAAAATCTTACATTTTTCACTTTTACACACCGAGTCTTTGAGTTTATAGAGAAGAATGTATTCAAGTTGTCAGTTCTGGGAGGCGTACTGACGTAGTGGCCCAAGGTTGACGTAGCCGGTCTATCTGCATGGAGTTCGCATGTTCTCGCAGTGCTTGTGTGGGTCTCCTCCGAGTACGCTCGTTCTCCTTTGGCAGTCCAAAAACACACACAGTACGATAATTTGCTCTCCAAATTGCCCCGAGGTAGACGTGTAACCGTGTGACCGTCTGGCTTGATATCACCAGCATTCGGCCAGTGTCGGGTGACGGTTCAGTAAATGAGTTCTCGGCTGATGTATGAATCGATTTCGAGCAACAACTGTAAAAGTTACAGAACATTAAATGCATCTGTGCTCAGGTTATTTCACAAGCTTGAGTTGGATGAGCACTGATAGTCATATCCGATGAGGTTGCGTGGAATGATCCTTTTATTCTCTCCACCTTCACTGAACTCTGAGAAATAGAACACTGGTAATGTTTAATTCACATTAAAAAAAAAAAACCCACCAGATTATTTAGGCTTTGTGCTTCATATACCGCTCAGATTAGCACCGGGCCCCGCCCATTTCCCCAATCTTCTGCTTTATTTGCACCACTTCCCTCAGCCCCTCCCCCAGTCACCAGCATCAGGCAGAGGATTGGAGGCCTGTTCCATGCAGCCTTCCACCACACACACAGAGAAAAAAAAAAAAAAAAAAAAAAAACTTTATTTCCAATTTATTTGCTTTTGTGCAATATCCCTAGAATAACCAGAAGTGCTAGCCGGGCGGGGTTCGCTTTCAGCCGAGCACAGTTGTTAACGATACACACACCGATACCTTAGCAGGAAATGAGTCAATCAGATATGCATAGAATGAGACGTCTTCATCCAGTTTTAAAGAATGAGTTGTTTGGAAATGATTGCAGTATAAAACACACACTGCAGGGTGCACATTTACCGGAAAATAATCAACTACTGGCTATGAGCGGTGCTTCTTATCAGGCCGCGTCACTCCGCTGGCCCATTGATTATTTCACCGGAACAGTCTACCCCATTATTTTTTATTTCTTACCCAGAACACATGCCAATGAAGCTCACTTACTGCAAAGTCGGACCAAATTGCCTCATGTGTTATTTATAATAATAATAATAATAATAATAATAATAATAATAATAATTCTATTCCCCCCCCCCCTCCTTCTGGCTATTACACTCGTTCTGCTCCAGCATCTGACGATGAGTGCAGTGGAGATAAAATAACAACCAAGTGAGCATCGTACAGACCATCAAATATTTATGTATTTAAAAGAGCGCTGTCAAAATAAAAGCCTCTTAATGTCAGACACACCTAAGGCATGAGCTGAGGCGCAACACAAGATGAAGGAGGAGGAGGAGGAGGAGGAAGAGGAGGAGGAGAAAGAAGAGAAAAAGGGTCTTCTGCACCATGAAGCATGAATCAGTGATATTTCAGATTTCTTTCAGGGGAAATTAAAGTATCAACAGCGCCCTCGCTCGGCAAACGGATTACAATCCCAAGGACTGGAAACGAACCGTTTGGATCGGTATTGGAGGTGTGTATGAAGGTTGCCATCCAGTGGTGGTCTACCAAGCTTTACATTCCAGGAATAATATCTGGAGATAAACAATAAGCAGCTTTGGGATCGCACACATTCGCTGTGAATTCACGACTCGGCGAGAGATGCACATTTTAATCAGAAACGGAAAGCACCTGAAAGCATTTCCTGTGCTTCGGGATTAAACGAAACGCTTAAGAAGGGGGGGAAAAAAAAAAAAAAAAAAAAAAAAAAAAAAAAAAAAAACCCTCACCAGCCTAGGGCAAACTTTTTTTCTTTTCTTTTTTTTTTTTTTTTTTTTTTGGAAAAGATGGACTGGTTATCTTCATGCTTTTATTTCACTCTTGTATCACAAAACACATGATCCACCACAGTCCAGATTTCAGCACTGCATTCGTTGTCCTCCGTCCTCTCGCAGACATGTATATGGACAAGTCCCCTCTGCCTCAGTACGCCACCTACAGCACGCTTGATTCAAGTGGACGGCGAATAATAAACAGGATTAAAAAAAGACATTTCCATCCCTTCATATCATTATTCTACTCGTTTCCCAATCGTTCCAATCACTCAGCGCAGGACCTGGCTGCACTTCAGCACCATCAAACAAACACATATACTCCACCATGAACAGAGAAAAAGCTCGCTGACTGCTTGGCGGCATACAATTCTGTCTCTCATCAAAGTAAATAAATATAAAAATATGTCCAATGTCTTCAGCGCAATTGAAGAGCTTCATGAATAATCAGTATTATATAAACCACCGCCCCCCCCCCCCTCCCCCCACAACCCCAACGGAAAACATCAGCACTTCCAATCACGAGTTGATTATGGTAATCTGAAGCCTCTTCGGCACACCAAAGACAGAAATTATTCACTAGTGGCCCACTGCTATTTCTGGATCAGTATTCCTTCCTGGCAGCAATAAGGAAAGAAAAGCCGCAGAACAGCACAAGATAGCATCATCAACAGGGGACGACTGGGACTAACGAGAAACGGGTGGTTTCGGGTGGCTAATGAGTTGCGGCCGGCTCTGTTCCTCGTGCATCTCAAAAACAACTTTCAATCGGGCCGATGAGTCCCAGTCTCAGAGCGCCGAAACGAGATCAAGGGAGATTTCGCCTCCCAGTGGCCGTCTTCACAATGTTTCTGCAGGTGCATTAGGATGATCGGCACCGAACAACCGGTGAGCAGGTTCTCGTTCCCCCTCATAAGTTTTTATTTATACACTTCAACTGTCACCAAGTATATTCCCGAACTCATAAAACCGCGCAGAAACGTATTGATCTCATGAAACAGCTTTTATTTAATAACAATTTACAGAACAGCCGAACACATCATTTGTTTTAACTTATTTTTCCTCAGAGATGTGGACAAACCAGAACGGATCAAGATGGAGGGTTCCTCGACATCACAGCTTACGTTTCATTTCAGCCAGATGCCTTTGTCTCCCACATCTGCATTGTAGCCCTCGGCATACCGCTTACCTGGAAGCTGAAGTCAGAAACAGGAAGTTAGAGATTCAACGCAATCAGATTTCGCACGGATTCAAAAATCAGACTTTTTTTATACAACACTTCTGATACTGTCGACCCAAATATACCAGTACTGTGATCCCGCGCTAGTTCGGGCTTCAGTTTATCACGGGTTTATAAAAATATTCATCGAAAAATAAGGAAATTCAGGAAAAAAAGGGGAAAAGTCAAGGAAAATGCTGCAAAAAAAAAATAATAATAATAATATTAATAATAATAAAAAATAAAAAATAAAACACAAACAAAAACAAAAAAAAAAAAACAACCCAAAACCACCCAACAAAACTTCTTATATTTTTATGTGAGGTGCACATCATCTGTCGGCACACACATTTGTATGTGTGTGTATTTATGTTTTATTTACATCTTATGCATTACATTTGAATGTTTAATTTTTATTATAAGCATTTATAGCGTTGAATATGTATTTATTGATATTATATACATGTATATATATATATATATATATATATATATATATATATATATATATATGTACGTATACATCAGTCGGGGTGTTGATCCTATTTCACGGATTTCAGCGGACGCATGGGGGATCTCGGTCCCAATTAACCGGCGAAAGTGAGGATCCCTGTATATACACTATAGGTCTGGGACGGCTGGAGGGGCGGGGGGGTGGGGGGGGGTGCTTGGAGAAGTTTTTTTTTTTTTTTTTTTTTAAAGAAATCTCCAATGATTTATCCTGTACTCATATAATCTCTCTCTCAAAAGTAGTTATTTGGCTATTAACATTTATTTTAAAATGTTTTTCTTTTTCAAAAAAAAAAATGCATCATCAAACTGGAGGCGCACTCAGAGTGTAAGAAGGTGCCTCGGCCCCACAGCAAGGCCAGTGCAGCACATAGACCGTGTATGCGTACCGATTTTAACCGCTTCTGTGCTCCTCTTGTGGTACGGTCACCAAGTACATCACCAAATTAACAGGGGGTGTGACCATCAACCTGGAGATCTCCGGTTCAAATCAAGGTTGATGCTGCAGTCACCCATGGCAGCTGATTGATGGAATTCTGACATGATGGATGGATGTTATATGCTCACCTCCCTGTCACTTGTCACTATATTCGGCCAATCCTAAGTGTCTAAGAATTGAAGTCATACAAAAGAGGTGGATAATGCTTTGCTTTGCCGCCACCGATTCCGCAGCCAGGCAGTTCGTCAGGACACAGGTGGCAGCATCACATAACATGGAAGAGATGCCCGCTTGCTTCAGTTGGTCGTGGTTGCATGTGGTTGGGACTTTACAGTTATGAATTGGCCACAACTAAATTAGGGTGAGAAAAACTGAGAGGATAAACTGTTGAACTTGAGTGACCTCAAAAGGTCAAAATCAAGTTCATTAGATTATGAAAGCTCATGACTTTGAAAGACGTGTCAGTAACCATGCCATTTACTATGGAACACTAATGTGAACCACTACAGCATGATATGGATTAAGCGGGAAATGCCAGACACCGAGATATCGATAGATTTGGAAAGAGAGGCAAATCCGCTTCGATATGGAGATCTTCTACATGACTGTAGCATTAACACTGACCGAGTTGCATCACCTTATAGATCATTCATCAGAAATTTTTACTTTATACAAAAGTAATTAGAGTTACAGAACCAGTTTCTGAATGATCGCATCCGAACCGCCTGAACAACCATAAACTAAATGAATCCGGCTCTCGACCAATCAGCACTGCTGTACTCGCGCCTTCCCAGCAACAGATGACTTCTACTTACACCGAGTCATGTATGTTTTGAGGCCTCTCACTGGTTTAGCGTTACTGTGATCCCTCGCTACTTCGCGCTTCAGTTCCTGCGGCTTCAGTGAATCGAAAAAAAATTAAGAAAGAATAGGGGAAAAGTTCAGGAAAATGCCGCAAAACAAGGCCAATTATGCACACACCAAAAAAAAACCCCAAACAACCCAACAAAACTATTTACAGTTTTATGTGAGTGGCACGTTTGCATGTGTGTATTTATATTTTATTTACATCTTATGCATTATATTTGAATGTTTAATTGTTATTATAAGCATTTATAGCATTGAATATGTATTTATTGATATTATATACACATATACATGTACAAATACATCAGTTGGGGGGGGTCGATGCTACTTCGCAGAAATTCGGCATTCGCAGAGGGTCTCAGTCCTCATTAACTGCGAAAAGTGAGGGTTGTCATCCCTTGCCACTTTGCGATTTGAGCATCACAGTCTTGGTACATCACGGAATTTGAATAATAATAATAATATAAAAAAAAAAAAAAAAAAAAATTCAAAATTCACGCTGAAACTCGCATGTAAGCAAGCGGAAGGCAGGCTGTGTCCATTGTTTCCAAATGACAGACTGAAGTGCCCCTCCTCCCCAGTTCCGGCAGGGACCGCCCACTCAACTCAATCTCACAAGCTGATTGGCTTAGACATGTGACGCTGTTGCCTCACACATTCCCGCAGGATTTTTTGTGATTTTGTGATCTTATAGTGTCTGTGAACATCCTGCACCGCAGAGAAGAGCTATTGTCAGAGGTGAGCACAGTACTAAAAGTATTAATATTTATATAGAATTTATATATAAATACATTACAGTATTTACATATGCTTATAACTGTGTAATGTTTAATATACACTTCTTGATATTGTTTAGACGCGAAAACATAGAAATGAGACAACATGGTAGAAATGAGAACATGGTAGAAATGAGAGGGGCGTTCCTACTTCGCGGTTTTTCGAATATCGCGGCAGGTCTGGTCTACGTTATCCGCAATATTCTAGGGATGACTGTACCCTAAGCAACCAGAAAAGTGTTCTATTCTACTGTTTTTCAGCGTACACGTGGAACCTGTTCTTAAACGAGTATTTCAGCACGCACAGATTGTGTTATGGATATTTCAATTTGGTCATGTTGAAGTTTGTTCTTTGAAGATGCATTTTTGGGCCAGTGGTGGCCTGTTGGTAAAGGCGCTGGATCACTGATCCTAAGGTTGGAGGTTGAAGCCCCACTCTCAACGGGTTGTCACTGACACACACACACACACACACACACACACCCCCCCCCCCCCCCCCCAGTGCAGCTAACTGGGTTATCAAAGGCCGGCCGTGTCTCTCACTGTCTATGGTGGGAGGTTCATGTAAAAGAACCATTGCTGACTTTCAACAAGAGTGGCTGCATAGCCGTCAGCGTGTTTCTGCCCTGCGATGGCCTGGCGAGCTGTCCAGAGTGTACTCTACCCTCACCCAGAGTTGGCTGAGATGGGTGCCAGCCTCCCTTTGACCCTAATTAGGATGAAGATGTATTTTTGGTGATATCGCTTTTTTGTCCAGGTACGCAACTCCCCTTAGCTCTTACTCAGAACACAACCTTACGACTTTATTATGCTGGAGCGGCTCACATACAGGAAACTATACGAGGACCTACACACTGCAAAAGAATCACACAGATATTATCACCGGTACCTATAAAGGGTATATTTGCGACATTATCCATTCTGCTTGGTTTCATTTGCATGTCCTGGTTCTGAGCTACCACCATGACGAGTTAGAGCATTAGAGACGAGTTACACCATTGTGAAGTGCATTCCAGTTCAATAGCACCAAACAGAAATTCGGGTTTGTAAAAGTTCTTTCTCTGGTTGCTAAATGACAGACTGGGTACAAAGTGCAGAACGTGCCAACATCAACATGGCAATTAAGAAGAAAAGGCTAACAGCCCGTACAAGGCAAACATGTCTGGTTAATAAAATAAAGAAAACAAAACAAAAAGTGCAAAAAAAAAAAAAAAAAAAACAAACCCAAAAAACAAAAACAAAAACCAAAACTGAACTGAAGAAAATCAGGGCAGGAAACTTTCCCGACGTGTGAAGATGGAAAGCTGGCGGATTAAACTCTCCATGTGGACTCAGCAGTTTCATAACAAAAGCAGGCAGTCTTTTCCCCATGGGTGTAAGCACAAGTTCACAATGGCGTTCATCTCTTCCTGAATGTTCACTAAAGCCAAGACAAATGGCCTCTCTGGGATCATTTTGCCAACCCTGATCAAGTCAGGAAGAGGTAAGGGGTTTTCATGGGGAAAGCCCACTGACAGCTTGATCCAGACAAAGAGCAGCATTAAGCTGAGTCAAAGAATAACCGCGCGGAAACTGCTGTTTAGAGAGAGAGAGAGAGACTGTTCACCATTCCTCTATTTCAGTGTTTTATTATTCATCTCATTAGCAGTAACAAAAATGACAACTAGACGGGGAACATAAATTCCTTCCTGAACATCTACCAGCCCTGAAAATGAGAGAAACACCGAGTTCCAGAGGGAAACAGTTACTTTCGAAGCATTTAAACTTCCATTAAAACGTCATTCTACCCATTTTCAGATCTTTATACCGTAGGCTTTTGACCATTTGCGGTTCAGCGCACGCGCCCTCCGCATACTCACGGATTGGCAACAGATCCGGCAGTAACTGGCACACGACTCAAATGGACCCAATGGCTGAGAGCTTTTGTTTCTCCCTCCTGCTGATTGGATGCAGATGATGTGTACAACTCTTTTTTTTTTTTCTCCTTCACACACATCATCAACGTGATTCCTTGAATTGTTAATTTACGTTTTTTTCCGTGTGTTTTTAATAATTATTTAAGCACTATGATGTCACTCAAACTCTATCTTCTCTAGCTTCTGGTGAGGAGCCCAAGTGTTTTTTTTATTAATAAAATATCACAGGACAAAATTAAAGTTTTTACTTAATCATTGCGACATTTTACTGCATTATTACTGTATTAATGAGTAACACTGGCTCTAGAATATGTTTAACAAGCAGATTTTAGTGCACGTGATATACACAGGGTTTTAAAACCGTGGCAATAACTTGCGGATTTTCTTGATACATGGGAAGGGCCAGAACCGAACCATCACGAAAAACGGGGGCATACTATACTTCATTTCCGACACTGGTGTAGCAGAGTATGACCACTAATCCAAAAACTTCTCAATTCTTCATGAAACTGCTTGTGCTGAACAGTCTGTTGGGCTTCCTCCTCCCATTTATGGTCTTTCTGCTCTCTGTGCTTATTCTGCTCTGAATGGTCACCTGAATGCTTAATGCTCTATCCAGTACCTTGGGAAACAGAATGGTGTGTGTATATGTATGTATGTGTGTGTGTGTGTATGTGTGTGTGTGTAGATAGATAGATAGATAGATAGAGAGGTGTACTGCTGTTCACAAGGGGCTGGAAAGCCAGCTAATTACAAGACTCAGCACATCATGATGTACTCGTGCTCCTTAAAATAAAAACAGTAAAACCCTTGAGCTTACAACCAGCTTGAGCAGCCAAAAGAAAACTTAAGCATGCGCTCATCTCATCATGAGACTCTGGAATCACCCGACAGAGACAACATTGACGGGTCAAGAAGTGGTAAAAGCCTCACGTCTCCCCTTTAATCACAATAATTTAAAAGAGTAGATGAACGAATGAATAAACGCAAAGAATCCTTGGTTGTTATTTATGGCTAGTATAACAAACATCCCTGCTGTAGCATGCAGTAAAACGAAAACAAATTCGACTCGAGTTCCTGACTGGAAATGTGCGATCACAAAAGTCAAGGCATTCTCCTGAATTACTTATTCCCATTGCTCCTCGTACATATTGCATTAAAATACAGCAGGGAATTAAATGTCAGTCGGAAACATCCAATACTGTAATTTACAACACCTGCTCGAGACACAGCCGTTCTCCGAGCGCTCGGGCTTAAAGGTCAGATGTGAATGTTTTGTTCTGGCGGAGATGATGGTACCAAATCTCTTGCAGGCATATTGAACAAGTGCCACCATTTAGGAATCATTGGTCATCTTTATACAGTAAATATGAACTAATGCCAGGAGTGAGAAAAATGAAGACGGGTTATTCCACATCATCTGTATATAATGTTGAGATAATTCACAGTCATCCAGTAGCATGTTGTATGGAAAAGAGTGACGTCGTGTGCTTATGGGTTTCACTGATGGTGTGTGCACCGTGAAGCAATCCCGCATTCTAAAGAAATGACTGCGGAACACGGCGAGGGTTCGGATTTAAAAACTAGACTTGAACTGACTGGGTGACTTTCTGAGCATGATGTTAAAGGAACACGAATTCATCTGACCAGGAAACTTTGAGGAGATGCTCCCTCTGCATTGTGTGAAATGAGCAACACCAGCTGAAGTTTGATGTAATTAGCCTGACTGTGAACCATCTGTCTGTGTGCTCTTTTCCCACTGTTCTCCCCTCTGATCCACAACCCGTCTGCGCACACATCCCACATTCAGGATCTCTCGGCTCACACCAATGATGAATAATTAAAAACACTGGCCTCCCTAATTTACACTACACTCACAGTGCTGCCAGGTGCCACACCGCTCACTGAAATGTAAAACCTGGTTGAAGGGGAGCGATGGTCCCCATAACCCAGCAACACAGCTCTACTTACCAGTAGATTAATTCTATTAGAAATTAAATCAGGATGTTTTGTTTGAGCCTGAATGAGAAACAGGCATGGATGGATTCACCCACTCCAGTATTTGCTTCAACTCACAGTTCAAAGGTCGTGCTCAGATCTTCCCCACCATATTTAGAACAGAAGAAATTTCAATTTCAAACAAACCTTCTGCACTTTCCTAACCAAAAAAAAAAAAAAAAAATCAATATTTCTCTTAATACCCAACAATAATTTAAAAATCCAGTAGATGGCACAGTGGCGTGGTGGTTAGCATGTCTGTTTCACAGCAAGAATGTCCTGGGTTCAAGTCTCGGATTTTGTGTGGCGTTTGCATGTTCTCCCAGGGCTTGCATGGGTCTCCTGCCACAGTTCAAATACATGCCATTAAGATAATTGGCTGTTCTAAATCAGCCAAATTGACTGTGATTGGTTGTAGGCATGTTGGCCCTGTGAACATCTGGCAAGCTATTCACAGTGTACCCAGCCTTCTCCCGGTGTCGGCTGAAATAGGCTTCCATCTTCATGTGACCTTGGCATGACTAAGCAGCAAATAAGTGAGAGACGAGTGAAAATGAACTATTAACTAAAATATTTACCAAATTTTATAGTTTTTAAAATGATGTTATTCTTTTCCTTTTGGCTGTTACCTTCAGGGGTCGTCACAACAAACTATCTGCCTCCATCTCACCCTGTCCTCTGCATCTTCTTCTCTTACTCCAACTACCTTCCTGTTCTCCTTCACCACATCCATAAAACTTCTCCTTGGTCTTCCTCTCAGCCTTCTGCCTGGTAGTTCCAACCTCAGCATCCTACTAACAATATATTCACTATCTCTCCTCTGTACATGTCCAAACCATCTCAATCTAGCCTCTCTGACTTTGTCTCCAAAACCTCTTACATGTGCTGTCCCTCTGATGGACTCAAATATATATATATATATATATATATATATATATATATATATATATATATATATATATATATATATATATATTTAATTTAAGTTTATTTTAATTAAATTTATATTCTAAACATCATTAATTAAGATCGCAGATACAAGCGGCTTAAATGAGCTTCCTTCGCTGAGTGGCAGGGCTCTCCCTTAGAGATAGGTGAGAAGCTCTATCATCTGGGGCGAGCTCAAGAGTAGATCTGCTGCTCCTCCGCATTGAGAGGATTCAGTTGAGATGGCTCGAGCATCTGGTCAGAATGCCTCCCGAACACCTCCCTGGTGTGGTGTTTCGGGCATGTCCAACCGGGAAGAGACCTCGGGGTCGACCTAGAACACGCTGGAGGGACTATGTCTCTCGCCTTGTCTGGGAACGCCTCAGCGTCCCCCCGGAAGAGCTGGAGGAAGTGGCTGGGGAGAGGGATGTCTGAACCTCTTTGCTTAGGTTGCTGCCCCCACGACCCGATTCTGGATTAAGCGGAAGGTGATGATGATGATGATGATGATGATGTAAAAACAAGAAATATTTCATAATAACAATACATGTACATTAAGATTAATAATAAATAATAATAAAACAAGAAAAAACAGTAAGTCAACTAAGCCTTCCGATCATCGACTGCGGCTAAGATGTCATGTGGGCAGGCATAAGGTGGTGTGTAACAGAGGAGGAGAATTTTGTGAGTGTGCTCGCTACGATTGCCAGCAAGGAAAGACTCGTGAGGAGCTTCCACAAAGCCATTGCTTTACGACTAGTGGGGCGCCTCCCCCTTGAGGGTGCAGTGTGATGCCGGGGGGGCACGTACGACCCTGGGGAACATGCTATTTTGCCATAGTGTACTACAATTAAGTGTAATTGCACATCCTCTACAGTTGGTGGCAGTGGCACTCTCACTCTGTTCCCTATGGTGTAGGAAAACAACACTCACCAAACGATATGAAGTGCAGTAAACACTATTCATAGTCGCACACGGGGTGCTGTGGGGTGTGAAATGTTTTGTTCACATTGCATAAGACATTAATATCATTAAGGATGTGTGTGAAATAAAAACTATTCACATTAACAGACATTTTAAATAACTAGCTTTTTTATATTTAGAGGCTAATGCTAATGAATTCATCACCGTCATTAATAAACATAGCAAAATGTGCATAAATACCAGAATACAGGGATCCCGCACTTTCCACGGTTAATTGGGACCAAAATCCGCAAAGTAGGATCACCCCCGACATATATGTACATGTAAATGTATATATAATATCAATAAATACATATTCAATGCTATAAATGCTTATAATAAAAATTAAACATTGAAAAATACAAGATGTACATAAAATATAAATACACACACATACAGATGGCATTGCATGAGAAGAAGACGACACAAATACATACGCGTGCAGATGCAACAATCTAACTAGTTTTATTGGGTTGTTTTTTGTTGGTTTAGGGGCTTATTTTGGGTTTTTTTTGCATAATTGACCTTGCTTTTGTGGCATTTTCCTTAATGTTTTCCCCCTATTTTTCCTTATTTTTTAATTCGATGAATATATATGTATGTATATATATTTTAAAAACCACGATGCATTGAAGCCGTATGAATTGAAGCGCGACGGATCCCTGTATCCATCCATCCAGCCTCTTTTACATTTTTACCATGGTTATTATATATTTGATAATTACTGATGTAGATTTTACAGTACATCTAAACATGAAACAAGACTGGGAATGAAAATAAATTAACAATCTACTTATCTGCTACGTTCCTGATATAGTGATGCCTCAGCTAATGAATTTAATCCGTTACGAGGGCGAGCTCGTAAGCCGAAAAGTTCGTTAAATGAAACAATTATTCCCATAAGAAATAACAGAAAACCAATTAATCCATTCCAAGCCCCTCTCAAACTCATAATTTGCCACAAAAATGTAATTTCAACTAATATATAAAAAGGTAAACATGTAAAAACAATATATCTCTCATAACAATAATACATGTACATTAACATTAATAATAATTAGAGAATTATTATATATAGAATATAAAATTATAAATAATAAGAATTATTAATAATTCTGTACTAGAATTTAGTGTAATTGCGCA
Source organism: Plotosus lineatus (assembly GCA_024760905.1). Classification (NCBI taxonomy): domain Eukaryota; kingdom Metazoa; phylum Chordata; class Actinopteri; order Siluriformes; family Plotosidae; genus Plotosus; species Plotosus lineatus. The sequence continues at coordinate 90,581,556 of CM045729.1, read as the reverse complement.
TCCACTCCAGTCGGTGGCAGTTATGCTCTCATTGTTGCGCGCTCATTATTGCGCTATGGTGTGGGGAAAAAAAAAAAATCACGAAGCAAACAATATGAAATGCAGTAAACACTAGTCACACGTGGGGCGCTGAAGGGGGTCATGAAATTTTTTTCTTCCTGGGGGTGGGGGGTGGGGGGGGGTTTACACAAAATAACTGATAACTGAGAAGCACTGCACAAGGCATTCTCGGAGCGCGGAGGGATACATGCGGAACAATCCGGAGCAAATAGGCCTGAAAAGCCATTTCCATGAGAGCTCGTATACTATGAACTTGCATGTACGCAAGCGGAAGGCAGAGACCCAAGGCAGGCTGCGTTCATTGTTTACAAATCTTCTTCTTTTTCTTTCGGCTGTTTCCTTCAGGGGTCGCCACAGCAAATGATCTGCCTCCATCTCTCCCTATCCTCTGCATCTTCTACTCTTACTCCAACGACCTTCATGTCTGCCTTCACCACATCCATAAATCTTCTTTTTGGTCTTCCTCTGGGCCTTCTGCCTGGTAGTTCCAACCTCAGCATCCTACTACCAATATACTCACTATCCCTCCTCTGTACATGTCCAAACCATCTCAATCTAGCCTCTCTGACTTTGTCTCCAAAACATCTAACATGTGCTGTCCCTCTGATGTACTCGTTTCTGATCCTATCCATCCTCGTTACTCCCAAAGAGAACCTCAACATTTTCATCTCTGCTACCTCCAACTCTGACTCCTGTCTTTTCCCCAGGGCCACTGTCTCTAAACCATACAACATCGCTGGCCTCAACACCGTCTTGTACACTTTTCCCTTCATTCTTGCCGATACTCTCCTATCACACATCACACCGGACACTTTTCTCCATCCATCCCAACCTGCCTGCACGCGCTTCTTCACCTCTTTTCCACACTCTCCATTGCTCTGGATTGTTGAGCCTAAGTACTTAAAATCCTCTACCTTCCTTATCTCTGCCCCCTGTAAGCTCACCGTTCCTCTTGGGTCCTTGTCGTTCACGCACATGTATTCTGTCTTACTGAGACTAACCTTCATTCCCCTCCTTTCCAGGGCATACCTCCACCTCTCTAGATTTTCCTCCACTTGTTCTCTGCTCTCACTACAGATCACGATGTCATCTGCAAACATCATAGTCCATGGGGAATCTTGTCTCACCTCGTCTGTCAGCTTGTCCATCACCATAGCAAACAAGAAGGGGCTGAGAGCTGACCCTTGATGCAGTCCCACCTCCACCTTGAACTCTTCTGTCACACCGACAGCACACCTCACCACTGTCTTACATCAGACTGAAGTGCCCCTCCTTCAGTCCTAGTTCAGGCAGGGACCACCCACTCAACTCAATCTCGCAAGCTGATTGGCTTAGACGCATGACGCTGTCGCCTTACACATTCCTGCGGGAATTTTTGTGATTTTGTGATCTAATAGTGTTTATGACGCCCTTGAAAATGCCTCCTAAACGTCCTGCACCATCTAAGGCATCCAATGAGCCCAAGAAAAAGCGAAATATGATGACAGTGACCCAAAAAGTGAAGTTGCTAGATATGCTGACGGCAGGCAATACGCATGTCCATGTAGCACGCCATTACGGCATAAATGAATCACCCATGCATTACATCAAAAAAGACTAAGATTAAGATCAAGCGGAGAAGAGCTATTGTCAGAGGTGAGTACAGTACTTAAAGTATTTATATATAAATTCTATTTAAATATTAATACATTATAGTATTTACATAGCATATAACTAACGTTTAATATACACTTCTTGATATTGTATAGACACGAAAACAAATACGCATGTTTGAAATGAGCGGGGTGATCCTATTTTGCGGTTTTTCGATTATCGCGGCCAGGTCTAGTCTATATTATCCGCAAAATTCAAGGGATGACTGTAGTGAATTTTTGCTCATTAGAATGGAGCAGATTTTGGCTGGTTCGAAGCCCGTACCTTGGAAAACTCGTTATAAGGGACACTCGTTATACGAGTTACCACTGTTTATTTTAATGATCGTTTGTTTATTTACTTAATCTTTGAGTTTATAGAAAATATGCTGCATGATTATATAATGTTACTGAGACAGGAAATGAAATATCATAAATATTTGGCTATAAATCACCCAGCACTCTCTATTGTCTTTTCCTCTTTATGTCTCTACACTCGGTAAAACAATCAGCTCGGACATTGTGGTAAATCTATTTAGACGGTCACATGACCACATATCCTTCCCACTTTAGTTCTGGTTTTGTGTGACTGTGTGCTCACATGGTGCACTCAAAACAAACGAAATACTGTACTTCCACCGACAATGACATCACATGCATAACCGCTATTGGATTTTATTGTGCCCCCTGCTGTCTAAACACCTCAATGACAGCCAGAAAACAACAGAGTGCAAACATGTGATAATTTTATATATACAGGTCCTTCTCAAAAAATTAGCATATTGTGATAAAGTTCATTATTTTCTGTAATGTACTGATAAATATTAGACTTTCATATATTTTAGATTCATTGCACACAGCTGAAGTAGTTCAAGCCCTTTATTGTTTTAATATTGATCATTTGGCAAAAAAGTAAAGAAAAACCAAAAATCTCAAAAAAATTAGCATATTTCATCCGACCAATAAAAAAGTGTTTTAAATACAAAAAAGTCAATCTTCAAATAATTATGTTCAATTATGCACTCAATACTTGGTCGGGAATCCTTTTGCAGAAATGACTGCTTCAATGCGGCGTGGCATGGAGGCAATCAGCCTGTGGCACTGCTGAGGTGTTACGGAGGCCCAGGATGTTTCGATAGCGGCCTTAAGCTCATCCACAGTGTTGGGTCTGGTGTCTCTCAACTTTCTCTTCACAATATCCCACAGATTCTCTATGGGCTTCAGGTCAGGAGAGTTGGCAGGCCAATTGAGCACAGTAATACCATGGTCAGTAAACCATTTAGCAGTGGTTTTGGCACTGTGAGCAGGTGCCAGGTCGTGATGAAAAATGAAATCTTCATCTCCATAAAGCTTTTCAGCAGATGGAAGCATGAAGTGCTCCAAAATCTCCTGATAGCTAGCTGCATTGACCCCGCCCTTGATAAAACATAGTGGACCAACACCGGCAGCTGACATGGCACCCCAGACCATCACTGACTGTGGGTACTTGACACTGGACTTCAGGCATTTTGGCATTTCCTTGTCCCCAGTCTTCCTCCAGACTCTGGCACCTTGATTTCCGAACGACATGCAAAATTTGCTTTCATCTGAAAAAAGTAGTTTGGACCACTGAGCAACAGTCCAGTGCTGCTTCTCTGTAGCCCAGGTCAGCTGCTTCTGCCGCTGTTTCTGGTTCAAAAGTGGCTTGACCAGGGGAATGCGGCACCTGTAGCCCATTTCCTGCACACGCCTGTGCGCGGTGGCTCTGGATGTTTCTACTCCAGACTCAGTCCACTGCTTCCAGAGGTCCCCCAAGGTCTGGAATCAGCCCTTCTTTCACTTTTTCCTTCCCACAGACGTCCCACTGAGGTGGCTTGATCGAGCACTCTGGGAACAGCCTATTCGCTCAGAGATTTCTTTCTGTGTCTTACCCTCTTGCTTGAGGGTGTCAATGATGGCCTTCTGAACAGCAGTCAGGTCGGCAGTCTTACCCATGATTGCGGTTTTGAGTAATGAACCAGGCTGGGAGTTTTTAAAAGCCTCAGGAATCTTTTGCAGGTGTTTAGAGTTAATTGGTTGATTCAGATGATTAGGTTAATAGCTCGTTTACACTACCTGAACATGATATGCTCATTTTTTGAGATAGGAATTTTGGGTTTTCATGAGCTGTATGCCAAAATCATCATCAGTATTAAAACAATAAAAGACCTGAAATATTTCAGTTGGTGTGCAATGAATCTAAAATATATGAAAGTTTAATTTCTATCAGTACATTACAGAAAATAATGAATCACAATATGTTAATTTTTTGAGGACTAGTGTTTTTGTGTGTGTGTGTGTGTGTGTATATATATATATATATATATATATATATATATATATATATATATATATATATATATATAATAAAAACAATAGGAAACATCACAGTTCCTCAATTCCACTATTCCCTTCCTTTCCTTCAATCTACATCAAATTTATGAAAAAAAATTATTTTTGGATTTTCCTCCATTTTCTCTCTAATTTAGTCATATCCATTTCACACCAATCAGTTCCTCCCATCCAAAATCACCAATCAGGGAGGAGCATACATACATACATACATACATACATACATACATCCTCCGTGACATGCGATGCTCGCCACCCGCCTCTTTTCAAACTGCGGCACATGCAACATTTGGGCACGGACTGACATACACTGTGAGAAAACGCTCATACAAATGAGCTCATAGATGCTCATGATTGGCTGGAGGTCGCTGTGAGTGACAGGAAAGTGAGCGTATGCCGTCCCTCCCTCCTGTGAGAGCTCACCACTTGGCTCTCATGGACTCCTGGCTATGGATGTCTGTGGCATGAAACCGGATTTGAACTTGCGATCTCTGTTACATCAGATTTTTTATATTTATTTTCTGTAGAAGAAATAAAATATTAATTGTTTTCATAATTTACTGTCAAGTGTTTAATCATTTATTTATTTCATTAGCCAGATAGGTAAGACTTAAGGCATGGTATTAAGGAATATTTCATGTGCGGTGCTGTATAGATGGGCGGGGCTACTTCAGTAAAATACATTTGGCTGGCAGCTCATATCTGGTTTGATTTTATTCAGCGCTGAAGGAATTGATTTATTTCCCCCCAGGGAATTTGTGAGCACCAGTTCTGAGGAAGCGATGAGAAACAACATCTGTAATTTCATGCCACTATTAGCTGCTTTATTTATTTATTTTTTTCTGCATTAAGCAGAGCTCTTGGCTGCACATGTATCTGAGATGATGAAGTAAGCTTTGTATGATAATATATTTATTCACTTTATCAGCCACTTCATTCTAATTAGGGTTGAGAGGAGGCTGGGGCCCATGTCAGCCAATTCGGGACGAGGTCAGGATACACCCTGGACATCTTGTCAGGAAATCTCAAGGCCAACACACATTCAACCACTCACACTCGCACTCAGACCGGGGGTTAATTTAGAACAGCCACTTAGCCTTATTGTGCATGCCTTTGGATGTTGGGAGGAAACCTGTGAACCCGGAAAAAACTCCACACAGAAACACCCGAGCCCGGGAATCAGACCCAGGCCCTCTTGCTGTAAGGCGGATGTGCTAACCACTGCACTACCGTGCCACCCAAACTAACTGTAGTCGCAACAACTATGCACAACAGAACTATTTCTCAATTACAAAGCAGATGAAGCGTCTCTAATACAAGCTCCTTCCTGCCTTCTTGATAATGTGCCTATTGATGTTCGATGGGTGGGAAGAGGTCCCGCCCCATCGACTGGGCGGGACTGAAGCCCGTCATTTAAGAATCATGTGACAGGACCATACAGAATCCACAGAACCACTAAAGGTAAACAAATAAACAAAAAAAAACTCCTTTTCATATAAGATAATATTTTACAAATTGTAATTTTTATACATCATTCTGAACTACAATTCTAATTAACTGATAAAAATCTATTTATCGCTCTAATTAAAATCATAGGGTAGTGGTGGGTCAGTGGTAAGGTTACTGATCCTAAGGATGGGAAAAATGAAAGAATGAATTAAAACCATTTCTCATCCCAAAACGTATCATTACAGACACAATACTCCAGCTCCTATGACATGAGGTCATTTAATATACGAAAAAAAGCCTCAACAATAATGAACTGCTATAAAAAAAATAAAAATCATTTCCATTTGGAAATCTTCACTCATTGTTTTCCTCCTCTAAATTAGCTTTCAAGGACATTAAAGGACTTCTGCTTTTCTGCTCTAGTTGGCAACGATCCCGGAACGCTTTCGCTGGAGTTGTTAAAGTACAATCAAGGAGACCATCCAAAGCGTCTTCCTCCCCTCTCACACACACACACACACACACACACACACACACACACACACACACACACACACGCACACACAGGATGTGCCCAGTTTACATACCGATCTGAATGTGTAGTAGGCTTTGTCAAACTCGTGAGCGCTGATGGTGATCTCAGGGATGTATCTGGGGATGCAGGCCATGTTCACCACCTGCTGTTTATCTTCAACACTACAGAAATAAACAAACGTAGGAATAAATTCAGATACCGGATAGAGAAAAATGGTACATCACACTACAGTCACTTGTAACGACCCTATTAAAAAAAATAAAATGTAGAGTGAGGTTTGTCAAAAAGGGCACGGTATAATATATTTCTACACTGTGGCAAAAGGTCAATGTTGAATTTCTTATTAACCAATGGTTCATGCACTTCCAACTCCAAAAATGGTCCTTTCCTGTATTTTGATGGCTCCAAACTAGAAGGTAGAGCATATTATATACATATTACAGCAATTATAACCACACCCACTGGATATGAGCAATCACACATTCTGATTGGTTACTCTACGACGAGAATATCTGCTCATGTACCCTGGGCGTACAAAAGACTGCTTTGTGAACCTGTTGTTCTTGAAAACAAAACTCAATAAACTACAAAGGAAAAATTGTAAAAATTAATAAACAAATACTTTAAAAAAGAAATATATACATTAAAAACAAAATTAAAAAAACGTCCGACGACACAACGCTAAATTTCGCATTGTGCAAACGGCCGTGTATCTGTCATGCTTCTAAATAAATGGATAAGTTGTTGACTATTCTGATAAAAATTCTCTCTTTCTTTTCGTCACCATTTTGGGTTCCCCGCAACCGTTCAATGATTGGCTCTGGTTGCCATGGAGTGCATGTAAGATAGCTGCTGATTCGCGGAAACCAACCTACCCTGCTGCTGATTGACGAATCACGCGGTAAAAAAAAAAACTGTAGCATCCTGCCATCCTGTGAAATTGTTGTGAGACCTGGCTTTGACAGGAAGGTAAACATGTGAACACGGATCGAATTTGATGCGATTCATCAGAATTATTGATAAAATATTATCAAATAAAACTGAAAGGAGCATATTTTCCTGAAAGCTTGAAATTTGTACTAATGTCTGAATGAATCGTATTGCCGTATTTTATGTTATTTTTTTTTGTACAAATACGAATAAAATTGTACAAGTTGGCAGCCCTGTAGAGCAGTGGTGACCTGCTGATAAAGGGCGCTGGATCCGAAGGTGGGGGGGGTTCGAGTCCCACTCTCCACAAGGTTGTCACTGCTGTTCCCCCCAGTGCAGCGAACTGGGTTATCAAAGGCGGGCCATGTCTGTCACTGTCTATGGTGAGAGGTTGATGTAAAAGAACCATTGCTGACCTTCGTAAAGAGGAGCTGCAAAGTCGTCAGCGTGTTTCTGCCCCTCGCTAAAGGGTTGTGTCAAGAAGGTCATCCGACATAAAATCCTATGAACCAAATCAGATGATTCGCTGTGGCGACCCTTGAAAAAGGGAACAGCCAAAGAAAAAGAAAAAGAAAAAGTAGTTGGCAGCCCTGTGCACTGTATGCTTTTGCTCTCAGTTTCCTGTTTGTGTTTATTTAACCCGTGAGGTGCGTGAGCTGCAAATCAGATATGACCTTGTACAGCTGTTAATGTGAATAAAATAATCAGAATTTATTACAATCCATTCGATGTGGAATATAATAACAGTTAATCCTCACAAACTCATTGTACTTGGCTAAGCACAAAGGTAATGAAGGTGATCATCAGGTCTTTATGAATAGACTTTTTTTGAAATAACTCAAATACAGTGATCATTAAACACCCACTGCAAACCCATTCAACAGGGAGTTTATTCTCACCGACTGCCTGGAGGCATCCACAGGCTGAAATACAATTCTACATCATTTTTGACATGAAGCCCTGTTCAAAACTCCAAGACATTTGACAAAAATAAACAGATCAAGTACTTCAAAATTAAACCATGAATATGATTAATATTTTAGTCCTATACTGAGTTTTAACCTGGAGACCCCCCCGACACACAATTTAAAGAGGAACAAATGACTTCAAGAACAACTCATCATACCACTGCACTTAACTGGCAATGAGCAAAGTCACAAGGGCAGAACAGAAAGAGAAAACCCAGCAGTAAAAGGAGGGTTTAAATATTGACTAATACTTTGCTGACTTTGTGATCTCGACCTTTTAGTCTTCAAGACTCGAGATTTATAATTTAACATAATATCAAAGTCTGAACACAGTGTTAAAATTTTCATACTTTCCACATTGGGTCTCAACCATAATCAAAAAAAAATAAAAAAAATATTGAATATAAACGCAAATTATCACCCCACCCACCCCCACCACGACTACAAATAGTGTTTGTTTACTGCACTTCATATCGTTTGCTCTGTGTTTTTTCATTACACCATAGCGCGACAATAAGCACCACTGCCACCTACTGTAGTGGATGCACAATTACACTTAATTATAGTACAGTATGGCAAAAAACAATGTTCCCCAGGGACATTCGCGCCCCCCTTAGCATCACCCCGCCCAACTATTTGAGAATAACTGGTTTAGGGTTCATCTGTCAGGGAGGAGACACAGGCTGGAAGATGAGGGTTGGAATTAAGACCAGGTCCTATATTCTAGGGCCCATCCCTTTTCTGCATCACATCAATGATATACTCAACACTACCCATAATTCACTTGGTTTGTTTGCATACTCACAAAATTCTCATGTGATGGAACGTGACGTCATCCTGCTCCAGCCACGGGCCCTTATCAAACTTCAGATACTCAATATCATCTGCAATCTGAAATGTACACACATGTGCATATCAATATAACACACATGGTTATGCTTTTCCAACTCGTACTCCAGAGAGCTAAAACATGATCAGAGCTTTACTGATAAAAGAAAACCTGTCTTGGTGTTTTTCATTACCTTTTCTATATCCTGAGCTTGTGCTGCATCATATTCGAGCACTTCAGCCTCCTCACTGAAATAAAAAAAAAAAAAAAAAAAAAAAAAGAGTTACAAATAAACTCACAAAAGGTTTAATGGGTTCCTGGTGAAAATTAGAGATGGACAAACAGAAAACTAAACTTGAAACAATATAGTGCTTTAATAACCATGTGATGAACTCAGAGAATAATAAAATCATTCAATAAACAGGACATATGGTTAAAGCTAGTAAAAAAAAATCTGCAACATTTACCAAAAAGCATAGATTTGTACAAGTTTTATATTGCAAAGCAGTCACAATATGGATGTAATAAATAAATCAAGTCCTGATGCGTCATTTATAGAGTTTATCTTCCTAGTTTTGTGCGTATGCATACTTCTAGGTACTGAATGACCTTGATCACATTTCTCTTGAACAATTATCTCTATCAATCTTTATTGTACATTTCCTGAACATCACAGAGTAATTTTTGATCTCATCTCTATTCTACAGCTTTTAGCTGTGAGCACATTTCAAACTGAAACGTCCAACAAGCCTTATCTCCATTAAAACTCACACTGTTTTATTAAAGCACAATGAATGTTAAAGTTTCCAAATGCTACTGTTTAACTTCTCGTTTTTTAAGTGTATTTTCATCATCAGGTGGTTTTTTCTTACATTTTGGAGGTTACAATCTGTTAAAATGCACGCGAACACATTAGCCTGTTTGAAATCAAACCAGTGACCTTTCAGTCCCAAAGTCACTTCTCTAACCATTAAGCTTCGGCTGCACCAAACCTTTACGTTACCTGAATGATGTGTTTTTGTTAATACTACTAACATTACTACTGCACTGTACATGTTAAAGGTGGAGAAACTTGAATTAAAGAACTTCTCTTCTGTGTCTTCGGACACACGCATGCTCTGTCTAACTTAAAGATGAAGTTGAACATCTAATTAGATCCCCGTGTCAGACGTACTGGAAAGTAAATTAATTTGTTTTTTCTTCTCTTCTTCACAAAGAAGACTGTAACAACAATGTATGTACACAAAACATATATGATGTATGCAAGCTTTCACTAAGTTTGGCTCCTGAGTGGTGCATCGACAAGGTGTGCGACCATTAAACCAGAGACTGCAAGTTGGAATCCAGTTTTATGCCATGGAACCTGGAGTTCATGGGAGCCAATTAGACGAGCTTTTATGAGAGGGAGGGACTGCATACTCGCACTTCCCTGTCACTCACAGCGATTGCCAGCCAATCATGAGGTGTCTGTGAGCTCATTCGTATGAGGCGGCATGAGCTCTGATCAAAAACATTAGCAGTAGTGCTACCCTCAAGGTTAAACACATTACGCTTACAAGATGTTTTCCCGCCAAGTGTGTTAGTCCACCCCAAAAGTTCGAAAAGAGGCGGGTGGCTAGCATTGCATGTCACGGAGGAGGCATGTGCATGCTTTCGCCTGGTCGGTGGTGGTCGTGTGATAGGGAATGCAACAGTTGAGATGGGAATTTATATACGGGTAATTTAGAGTGAAAATGGGTGGAAAGTCCAAAAAACATGCAAAAACAGCAAGAGTTTCTAAATGTAATAAGGGAGGCAGAATATAGACACGTACTTAAATCAGTATTAGATAAGGGATATTATTGTATTTATAATACACAAGCTACTCACAAAAATGCCAAACCATTTTTTTTTTACTTTTGTGCAACAGAAAATTCACTTCATTTGTAATAATCAAGTTCGAGTAGCGTGTTGTGTATTATAATGGGACATTCTTGCATATATATTCATTTCAGTTTGGAGGGGTTTTGTTTTTGTTTGTCTCCCCCCACCCAAAAAAATTAAATTAAATTAAATTAAAAAGAGCTACCATGCAAGAGTGCCTCTAAAGAACATTTGGAATTCATAAAAGGCCACAGCTGTATAAATAAATCAGTGCACCAATATAATCCCACTAATTAATTAGTATCAGTTGTTACAGATGACAATATAAAAAGAAAACAGATGGAAGATCAATCTTTCACCCATGTTATGAGTGTTGTCATTGCATAGTTTGTCCAACAGAGGTCACACTGCAACACCACTGACATTCAAGTACAGGGATCCCTCACTTTCCGCGGTTAATTGGGACCGAGATCCCCACACGGCCACCGAAATCCGCGAAGTAGGATCACCCCCCAGCCAACACCCCCCCTCCCGACTGACGTATACCTACATGTTTCTGTGTATATAATATCAATAGATACATATCCAATGCTTATAATAACAAACAAAAAAACAACAAATGTAAATAAAATATAAATACACACATACATAGATGGTATTGCATGAGAAGATGACTCCGGGTGCATGTGCACAGATGCATGTGCACACACAGATGCAACAAAGGGAGATTTTAGGTTGTTTTGTTGAGGTTTTTTTTGTTGTTGCATAATTGGCCTTGTTTTTGTGCCATTTTCCTTCACTTTTCCCCCTATACTTCCTCAATTTCCTAATTTTTATTTATTAATTCTTTTTTTTTTTTTTTTAATGTGATGCACTGAAGCCGCATGAATTGAAGCGCGAAATAGCGAGGGATCCCTGTATACGGGTCTGAAACACAGGTACCTTGATAACCAGTTTGATTTATGGAACCTCTATATATCACAGTAATGGTTGAGCACATGGAATAACTTTGTAAACATTACTCAACAGTAATTGAAATGTTTATGCATGTACAGTATATCAATAAAAGGGTGGATACATTACCTGATCTTGGGCAAGAAGGTCTTCTTGTAGGCAGTCTCAATACTCTCAAGATAGGACAGGGGTACGTTTTGGAGATGGGGCTGGAGAAGAGGTGCAGAAGATCAAGGTTAAGTTAATTCAAACTGTACTGCCATCTCTATCCACACATTCTAACCAATCAGATTGCAGAGTTTATCAACATTGTACGACAATTCAAAAATGACTAAATTATTTATGCTTTTCAGGTTTCACCTAACAGTCTGACAGCTGCAGAGTGGTCATGACAAGTCTACCATTGCTGACTAGAACCAGAGTCTCTGGATTTCATTTTTACAAACAAGTCCAATGCAAAAGTTCCCACTTTGCTTTGGTCCTACTCAAACATGCTGTGTAGCCGAGAAACAAGTCATACATCAGAGAACACATGAGATCTGAGAAAACCAATTCCAGTAATTCAACCTTCAAGGTTAAACACATTACACTTGTATGATGTTTTAACTAAAAGAAATAAATAAATGGCCACAGGGGTCCAGATGCTCCCTCTGAAAGGACTATTTCAAGGATATGCCAATATAAAATAAGCACAGCAGGTTTGAAAGTCCCGGCATCAGTGCACATCAAGTAAATGACAGGAAGCTTAATATATAGTTTTACCTCTGTGACCTTGCAGAGTAATTCAAGGTCACTAACACACAAACTCATCCTAGCACTCATAGTAGTGAGCCAGCATACCAAAATTCAAAGACCCAGATACAGCACATGGCAAGTAACTGTCCAGAAACTAAAGTGTGATGAACAGACGGACGGGTCAGCAAAACCCATTCCCATTGCTCCCGAGCCACTTTGTGTGGAAAAATAAAACAAAATTTAAAAAAACCTACAAGGCAATGGGGTGTTAAGATTAAAAAAGCAGTTTTAAGAGAGCATGCATTACTACAGTCAGCCCTCTACTTACGAAATTAATCTGTTCCAGTGCCTTTTTCGTAGCCTAGAGTTTTCGTTAAGTAGAGGTGCATTTTTCGTTCCAAGGCTCCCAAGACTACCCCATAAACCCTTTAAAAATATTATAAAAGTACACCAATTTTGTATGAAATATGTGTTAAAAGTAAAAGAAAATTATTTACCTTTTTTTTTTTTTTTTTTTTAAATCTCTCTAACCACCCAATACGACGCTTTAAAGTCCGGGGGTTGCTGGTCTGAAGAACCCTCACCCCCACCCCCACCCCCTTTATGACGTCCTTAAACATGGCGGTTGCTTTTCCAAAATAATCGCCTCCGTCACTGTATCTCCGCTTTTAATGCCTCCCTTCTGCTTCAATATCATCCCGATTGTCACGGGATTTTGGCCATACTCCTTTGTGATTTCGCTCAACCGCATCCCACTTTCATATTTTTTTTTATTATCTTCTGCTTCACTTCTATTGATAACGGAGCCCGCTTCTTCTTTTCTGTGTCACTGGGAATCACTTTCTTGGGGTCCATGATGGATAACGAAATATAAAGCTGCAAACATCAGTCTCAAAAAACTCATGAGCCAACAGTCCTGTTCAACTCTCCTTCATGAACAAACAGGAAGTGACAAACATGAAGTATGGGTACAGTTTATTTCCCTCTTGGCCAATGGGAGGCCAGCGGGGCAGGATGATGGGAGACAACCAATGAGAGAGTAACTCACACATTGTTTGAATGTTTGAATTTTTGAATAACACTTTTCGTAAAAAGAGGACGGAAATTTAAGAAAATGTTTTTCGTAACCTGGATTTTTCGTATTCAGAAGTTTTCGTAAGTAGAGGGCCAACTGTATGTGTACAAAAACAAAGCATGCACCCAGGTTATTTCACACATTTCTTCCCGCCCCCAAAAACAAAACAGGGAAGAACACAAAATGTGTACAATATCCTCAAACTGTAGCATCTGTGTACAAAGCAAGCTCTGTGAAGACATGATTCAACCAAAGAAGAACTAGTACAACTCGAGCATCCTGCAGAACCTTCCCCTTTGGGAACATTGATCACTTTTGGGTGGAACTGGAATTCATTCATTCATTCATTCATTTTCTGAACTGGTTAATCCTAATTAGGGTTGTGGAGAGGCTGGCGCCCATCTCGGCCAACTCCAGCATGGGCAGAGTACACCCTAGATAGCTCGCCAGGCCATCGCAGGGCCAACACTCACACCCAAGAGTGATTTAGAACAGCCAATTAACCTACTGTGCATGTTTTTGGGCTGTGGGAGGAAACTGGAGTACCCTAAGGAAATCCACGCCACCACGGGGAGAACATGAAAACTCCACAAAGAAGCACCCAGGCTGGGAATCGTGCCCAGAACCTTCTTGCTGTGGGGCAGCCGTGCTAACCGCTATGCCACCATGCCACCCTGGAACTAAAATATTTATTCATTTTTAAGACCTCAGTGCTGGAACTCTTGGAGTTGGACTCTCCAAAGTCATGCTATAAAATCTAGTTAAAATCATTAAAATCATGTGGGTATAATAACTACAACTTAATACCAATTCTCTTGCTTTTGGACTGAGATGAGCAACACACGCTGTCCAAATACTTTTGGTCATAGCATGTCCACGGGCCCTACCTGCCAATAAGATCATACCAGCTCACAATATGGATGTGAAGGTGTGTTTACAGCAGAAACGGAAGCGTTCATTTTGCACATAAACGGTTCAGTTCCTCATTTCTTCCGACAGTACTGCAGAATAAACACCAAAGCTCTGACATTACCATCACTAGGATCTAGATGCAGGAGCTGAGCCGCTTCGCTCTCACAGATACAAGGGTATTCAAGATCAATGAATGATCGACACAGGAATTGGCAGCATGAACTTTATTTGAACCTGAACGGTCACACTGTTCGTTTTTTCTTGCCGAGTTACAGGACTGCAGCTGAACACCAGGATCTATCAGCTTTGAAGATGGGCGCATTCATGGAGCTGGTACAAAGCAAAATTAATGCAATAACAAGATGCTGTTGCTAATAATTTACTACAGCTGATTAAATTACCACCAGCTGGTCTAGGAACGCCTCGGTGTCCCCATAGAAGAGCTTGCGGAGGTGGCTGGGGAGAGGGATGTCTGTACCTCATTGGTTAGGCTGCTACCCCCGTGACCCAACCCCTGATGATGATGATGATGATTATGACGACGACGACGACGCCACCCAAACCACTTCTCAAACCAGCCTTCCTACCCACAAGTTCTTTCCCTGATTATGAAGCATGAATGATTTAAATTAACTTCTAGAAGTTTTGGCTTTGACCAGATACACATAGAACCTGGTGAAAACGTTTACACTGATCATATAATCACTGTTCTGAAACTTGTAAACACATTAAAAGTTCATTTGTTGCTAAGCTACCTGCAGGGCCAGATACTGTTACTGTACTACAATGTCAGTCCAAGATTCAATTAAATTTTATTTCTATAGTGTATTTATCCAGTAAAATTATTACAAAGCAGCTTTGTAGAAAAGTACATGATACAGAAGCTTCATTTATTTTTTTTTTTAAATAAAGCAGAACGATTTAGTAGAAAGTGCACATAAAGCTGAATTATTGGCAGCATATTAGCATATTTAGCTGTGTAGCTGTGCCTATCAAAAAAATAATACTGTTGATCAGATTCGCTGAGGGCAAATAAGATATAAATGAATTAAAAAAAAAGGGGTGGGGGGTGGGGGGGTCCAGTGGTTTCAAAATTCATGGCGGGAGTGACATAGAGGAGCCAGTCAGTCAGTGATGAGAGTCGTCATTCTACTCTCACGCATCAATAAAGTACCATCACATAAAATTACAGACCAGTTTACATACTTTGTTTGGAACTGATTTTTTTTTAAATAAAAATATTCCCCCCTGTAGAATTAGCAGCATTTATCTGTAGACAAAGGCAGTTTCAACACAGTACATGTAGCCTGCCACATTTTCTGGACCATAAGGCGCACCGGATTATAAGGCACAATAGCAATGAACGGTCCTTGAATGGTTCCTGTCCACACACAAGGTGTACCGGATTATAAGGCGCATCAAGCAAAGAAAAGTCAGATAAGTCAAACTAGATTCAACTCATTCACAGTAACTCTCAATATCGTTCAGTTGTAACAATATAAAACAATAAAATCAAGTTTTTAGTTCATTCCTCTTCCACAAATCCATGAAATTCTTCATCTTCAGTGTCTGAGTTTAACAGTTTAAATGGTTTAATAAATAATTTTATTTTCCTTTTAACACGTCATACATATTTCATAAAAAATTTATGTACTTTTATCATTTTTAAAGGGTTTATGGGGTGGTCTGAAAAGGTCAGAAAAGAGTGGGCCAAAATCCCATCACAGCGATGTTGAATCTCTCTCAGCGATGTTGAAAAACTCATCGCCTCTTATCGCAAACGCTTGACTGCAGTTATTGTTGCAAAAGGTGATTCAACAAGCTATTAGGTTTATGGGCAATTACTTATTCACATGGGCCCTTGTAGGTTCAGATGAGGTTTATTCCCCTCAATAAATACAATTGGAACTGATTCTTCTTTTCCTTTTGGCTGTTCCTTTCAGGGGTAGCCACAGTAAATCACCTGCCTCCATCTCACCCTATCCTCTGCATCTTCTTCTCTTACACCAACTACCTTCATGTCCTCCTTCACCACATCCATAAATCTCTTTTTTGGTCTTCCTCTAGGCCTTAGTTCCAACCTCAGCATCCTACTACCAATATATTCACTATCCCTTCTTTGTACATGTTCAAACCATCTCAAACTAGCCTCTCTGACTTTGTCTTCAAAGCATCTTACATGTGCTGTCCCTCTGATGTACTTATTCCTGATCCTATCCATCCTCGTTACTCCCAAAGAGAACCTCAACATTTTCGTCTCTGCTACCTCCAGCTCTGCCTCTTGTCTTTTCTTCAGTGCCACTGTTTTTAAACCATACAGCATCGCTGCATCATCACCGTCTTGTACGTTTCCTTTCATTCTTGCCGATACTGTCCTATCACACATCACACCGGAAAATTTTCTCCAACCATTCCAACCTGCACACGCTTCTTCACCTCTTTTCCACACTCTCCATTGCTCTGGATTGTTGAGCCTAGGTATTTAAAATCATCTACCTTCTTTATCTCTGCTCCCTGTAACCTCACAGTTCCTCTTGGGTCCTTGTCGTTCACACACATGTATTGTCTTACTGAGGCTAACCTTCATTCCTCTCCTTTCCAGGGCATACCTCCACCTCTCTAGATTTTCCTCTACTTGTTCTCTGCTCTCACTGCAGATCACAATGTCATCTGCAAACATCATAGTCCATGGAGATTCTTGTCTAACCTCGTCTGTCAGCCTGTCCATCACCATAGCAAACAAGGGACTCAGAGCTGATCCTTGATGCAGTCCCACCTCCACCTTGAATTCTTCGGTCACACCGAAAGTACACCTTACCACTGTCTTACATCTCTCATACATGTCCTGCACCACTCTAACATACTTCTCTGCCACTCCAGACTTCCTCATGCAATACCACAGTTCTTCTCTTGGCACCCTATCATATGCTTTCTCCAGATCCACAAAGGCACAATCCGGCTCCTTCTGACCTTCTCTGTACTTCTCTATTAACATCCTCAAAGCAAACACTGCATCTGTGGTGCTCTTTCTTGGCATAAAACAAAATTGTTGTTCACAATTTGTTAAAAAAAAAAAAAAAAAAAAAAAAGTAAAAATTGTTTTTAATCTTTATTTAATATTTAAGTTTGCTTGATCTAAAATGGATGACATTGACAAACATGCAAATAATGTCAGAAATTGGTCAGGGGCAAAAACACTTGCACAGCACTGCATATATACAGTAGACACACTGTATACTATGTATATTTTATCATCAATAAATATCACAGTACAAAATTTGAAAGTTTTTACTTAATCATTACTACATTTTACTACATTACTGTATTGATGCGTAAGACATATTTTAAAAGTATGTAATATCATCCACAGGGTTTAACTATAGCCTTAAATAACTTGCGGAATTTCTTGATCGGCGGAAAGGGCCGGAACCGAACCAGCGCGAAAAAAGGGGGCCTACTGTACATACGTACATACACATATACAGTCGGCCCCCTACTTAAAAAATTAATCCGTTCCAGAGCCGTTTTTGTAATGCGGGAGTTTCATAAATAGGGTCGCATTTTACATGTAAAACGCCTGATTCATTCCAAGGCTCCCAAGACGACCCCATAAACCCTTTAAAAATGATAAAAGTACACCAATTTCGTATGAAATGTGTGTTAAAAGTAAAAGAAAATTATTTATTAAACCATTAAACCAAACATTTTATTAACATATTTATTAATTAAATCATTATTAAACATTTTTTATTAACACACACACACACACACACACACACACACACACACACACACACCTTAGGCCCTGGCCACATACAACACGCAGCTGACGGAACAATTGTATTTAAATGTTTAAATGGACGGGCTGTTGTATTTAAAGCGGAATTACAGTACCTGTTTGAAAGATCAGAGGTCCTCATTCAATTTTTATTGCTTCCTTGCGAGATCGGAGGTCTTCTCCCACGGAGCACTCCGTTTTAATTTTGTGCGAAATAATCGCCTCCGTCGCTGTATTTCCGCTTTAAGGTCTCCTTCTGCTTCAATATTGTCCCGATTGTAGAGGGGTTTTGGCGATAACGAAATATAATGCTGCATGATCAATCTCAAAACAAGCCAACAGTCAATTCTCCTTCACGCGTGTGACAAACAGGAAGTATGGGTAACAGCTGGCTCCTGACCAATGGGAGGCCAGCGGGGCAGGATGTTGTGAGACAGCCAATGAGAGAGCAACCCGTGCATCATGTGAAATTTTGATTGGCGCATTTGAATTTTGAATGGCGCATTTTGGCGCTTTTCGTAAGAGGAGGTCGTTTTCATATCCCGGGGACGAAAACTTAGGAAAATGTTTCTCGTAACCCGGAATTTTCGTACCCGGGGGTTTCATAAGTAGGGGGCCGACTGTTTAATGTTCTAAAACATAATGTATACTAGTCCTTCTCAAAAAATTTGCATATTGTGATAAAGTTTATTATTTTCTGTAATGTACTGATCAAAATTAAACTTTCATATTTCATATTTTAGATTCATTGCACACCAACTGAAATATTTCAGGACTTTTATTGTTTTAATCCTGATGATTTTGGCATACAGCTCATGAAAAAACAAAATCCCGATCTAAAAAAATAGCATATCAGAAAAGGTACTCTAAACGAGCTATTAACCTAATCATCTGAATCAAACACCTGCAAAAGATTCCTGAGGCTTTTAAAAACTCCCAGCCTGGTTCATTACCAGGGTAAGACTGCCGACCTGACTGTTGTCCAGAAGGCCATCATTAACACCCTCAAGCAAGAGGGTAAGACACAGAAAGAAATCTCTGAGCGAATAGGCTGTTCCCAGAGTGCTGTATCAAGGGGGGCAGTGGTGGTCTAGTGGTATAGGGTGCTGGATCGCTGATCCAACGGTTGGGGGTTCGAGTCCCACTCTCCACAAAGTTGTCAGTGTCCCCCCCAGTGCAGCTAACTGGGTTATCAAAGGCGGGCCATGTCTCTCACTGTCTATGGTGAGAGGCATGTAAAAGAACCATTGCTGACTTTCGTAAAGAGTAGGCTGCAAAGTCGTCAGTGTGTTTCTGTCCCTTGCTAAAAAGGGTTGTGACAGGAAGGGCATCCGACGTAAAAACCTCTGCGAACGTGCGAATCAGATATCAAATGTGTGAATCAGATAATTCGCTGTGGCAACTCCCGAGTAAAAAGGAAAAAAGCCGAAAGGAAGACAGACAGAGTGCTGTATCAAGGTACCTCAGTGGGACGTCTGTGGGAAGGAAAAAGTGTGGCAGAAAACGCTGCACAACCAGAAGAGGTGACCGGACCCTGAGGAAGATTGTGGAGAAAAGCCGATTCCAGACCTTGGGGGACCTGTGGAAGCAGTGGACTGGGCTACAGGTGCCGCATTCCCGAGGTCAAGCCACTTTTGAACCAGAAACAGCGGCAGAAGCGCCTGACCTGGGCTACAGAGAAGCAGCACTGGACTGTTGCTCAGTGGTCCAAAGTACTTTTTTCGGATGAAAGCAAATTTTGCATGTCATTTGGAAATCAAAGTACCAGAGTCTGGAGGAAGACTGGGGAGATGGAAATGCCAAAATGCCGTCCAGTGTCAAGTACCCACAGTCAGTGATGGTCTTGGGTGCCATGTCAGCTGCTGGTGTTGGTCCACTGTGTTTTATCAAGGGCGGGGTCAATGCAGCTAGCTATCAGGAGATTTTGGAGCACTTCATGTTTCCATCTGCTGAAAAGCTTTATGGAGATGAAGATTTCATTTTTCAGCACGACCTGGCACCTGCTCACAGTGCCAACACCACTGCTAAATGGTTTACTGACCATGGTATTACTGTGCTCAATTGGCCTGCCAACTCTCCTGACCTGAAGCCCGCAGAGAATCTGTGGGATATTGTGAAGAGAAAGTTGAGACACCAGACCCAACACTGTGGATGAGCTTAAGGCCGCTATCGAAGCATCCTGGGCCTCCGTAACACCTCAGCAGTGCCACAGGCTGATTGCCTCCATGCCACGCCGCAATGAAGCAGTCATTTCTGCAAAAGGATTCCCGACCAAGTATTGAGTGCAGAACTGAACATCATTATTTGAAGGTTGACTTTTTTTGTATTAAAAACACTTTTTTCATTGGTCGGATGAAATATGCTAATTTTTTGAGATAGGGATTTTGGGTTTTCATGAGCTGTATGCCAAAATCATCAGTATTAAAACAATAAAAGTCCTGAAATATTTCAGTTGGTGTGCAATGAATCTAAAATATATGAAAGTTTAATTTTTATCAGTACATTACAGAAAAGAATTAACTTAATCACAATATGCTAATTTTTTGAGAAGGACTAGTAGAAGCTCACTCATCTCTGATTTGCTAATTTCGTATCTGTATACCAGGGACGAGACCAGGCCTTTATGGAAAAGGAGGAAAAATTGGCAGGGGTCAAGAGGGCCGCCTAGGCCCCCTCTGCGGGAGTGTGGGGGCAGCGCCCTTGCTGGGGGTTCAAGGGGGCAAAGCCTCCCAAAAGGTTTTGGGTTATACTTACAAAAAAGAGCTTAATTGATGTCTCCCAGAAGGAATATTTTTAAAGAGAACCTTATGAAAATTAATTATTAAAAAAAATGTAACTTACAGGTTATAGGCCTACAGTGGGCCTAGTTTTAATTTCAAATACTTTAAACCAGGGTTCGGGAACCTATTTGACTAAGAGAGCCAAAAAAAAAAAATTTTTTTAAATCTAATCCTCTGAGAGCCATTTTATATTTTATAAATATAAATATAATATATATATAGTGTCGCCCCCAATTTACGAAGACCCCTTTGTACGAAATAAAAATTCCTGAGTTTCCGTCCACGAAATATGAAACAACCCCCTCTTACGAAAAGAAATTCAAAATTCAAACTGCGCGCACGAGAGAGATAGAGAGAGAGGGAATAATGCTTTAGTTTTTAAGTTGTTTTAATTCAGTAAAGTTGAGTTTGTCAAGCAGGGAATGCGCTTTGAATTCACAATCACAAATAAACAAAACGAGGGTAGCACCTCGAGTATTTGGATATAATACTGTATGACCAGATGACGGCACCGACCCCCCCCCCCCCCCCCCCAGATTTTTACACCGGATTTGCATCGATCTCAAAAAAATGACCCATTTGACTTACAAAAAGGCAGAAAATTCCCATCCCTGTGGTATCCTGTTATTTTGACTGGCAGCCTGCCTTTTTGGTGCCGATGCCTCTACATCATGTTTTCAAGATTTCACACTTACAACAGTGAAACAGATTACAAAGGGCAAACAGGCAAAAGCAAAGCACCAATAGATTTATGCAGAATATAGCCATGTAGATATAAAAAACACCTGGTGAATAAAAACATTTTTTCAGTGTAACAGGAGATTTGGAAGGCTTCTTTTATTTTCACATTAAGAGGCTTGTTGAGGTTTGATAAATATGAATGCTAAAAATGTACTCTGATGGATGTTCTGGAACTCGTGAGGTTTTTTGGCAGCTCGCTTTGTGAAGTCTCCGTTGTTCAATTGTACAGTACCTACCTTTCCGGACACTTTCAGCTTATTCTGCACCTCTTCAGCAGGAGAATCCAAGTAGATGACGAGATGAGGAGGCAGAAATTCACAGAGAGTAAGGTCCTTAATTTCATTGTAATGATCCACACCTGCAGGACAGAGAAAGAAATTCTTGATAGTGATGCATTTAGATGCAACACATTTGGGGGAAAAAAAAAAAAAAAAAAAAAAAAACATGTTTTGAGCACCACCGGGTGGCAGGTTGATAGTTCAGCTCCCCTCTTCACCCTAGTGTACAGAACATGTGGCCGAAGGTCCGGTTACACGACTACAAAGTTGATCATCGAACTGACATGGAATTCGAATGGGTTATGTTTCGTTCATCCATTGCTGAGGCGGCAGCCCATGGCTGTGGCCGCAAGGTCATCGGTGCCAGTTGTGGCGGTAACCCCCAAACCCGATGGTGGACACCAGCAGTGAAGAAGGCCGTCCAGGTGAAAAAGGAGGCTTATGAGGTCTTATTGGCCATTGGGACTCCCGAAGCAGCAGACAGGTACTGGCAAGCCGATGCAAAATCTCGGGCATGAGAGGAGTTTGGTGAGGGCCTGGAAAGCGATTATGGGTTGGCCTCAAAAAGGTTCTGGACCATTTTTCGACGCTTCAAGAGGGGGAAGCTGTTCTAAACAAATAGTGTCTACAGTAGAAGTGGGGGGCTGGTCAACTTGACTGGGGATGCTGCTGAAAGATGGAAGGAATACCTTAAGAAGCTCCTCAATCCCACCAACATGTCCTGGAGGAGGAAGACCTTGGGGGTTTGGGTGGGGGTCCACTCATCACTAGAGCTCAAAACAACTCTTTGGTTGTCGGGCTCCGGGGTTAGATGAGATTTGCCCTGAATATCTCAGGGCTCTGGATGTTGTAGGGCTGTCTTGGTTGACACATCTCTGCAACATCACGTGGTCATGAGGGCCCATACCTCTGGATTGGCAAACCGGTTTGGTAGGGTGTGTTCCAGTTATCTTGGAATCACACTCCTCAGCCTACCTAGGAAAGTCTATGCAGGGGTACTGGAGAGGAGAATTCGACCGATGGTTGAACATTGGATTCAGGAGAAACAATGTGGTTTTTGTCCTGGCTGAGGCACTCTAGACCAACTGTTATACGTGCTACAGGATCCTGGAGGGGGCATGAGAGTCTGCCCAATCTGTCCACATGTGTTTTGTGGATTTGGAGAAGGCTTTTGACCGTGTCCCTTGGGCTATCTTGTGGGAAGTGCGCTGGGAATACGGCGGTCCAGACCCGTTGCTACGGGCCATTCAGTCACTGTCTCACCGGAGCCAGACTTTGGTCCGCATTGGTAACAACACGTCAAATTCGTTTCCAGTGATAGGTTGGAGTCTTCCAAGGCTGTCCTTTGTCACCGATTCTGTTCATAATTTTTATGGACAGAATTTCTAGGCGCATCCGAGGAGTTGAGTGGTGCTGGTTTGGTGGCCAACGAATCTTGTCTCTGTATTTTGTGAATGATGTTGTCCTTTTGGCTTCATCAATCTGGGATCTCCAGCTCTCATTGGAGCGATTCGCAGTCAAGTGTGAAGCGGCTGGGATGAGAATCAGCACTTCCAAGTCTGAGGCCATGGTTCTCAGTCAGAAGAGGATGGAATGCAACCTCCGGGTCTGGAATGAGGTCCTGCCCCAAATGGAGGAGCTCAAGGATCGTCTTGTTCACGAGTGAGGGAAGGATGGCGCAGGAGATCGACAGGCAGATTGCTTCGGCCTCTGCTGTAAAGCAGAGCCTTTACCAATCTGTTGTGGTGAAGAGGAAGTTGAGCCACAAGGAGGGATTATTTCTCTCAGCTGGTCTGGGAACGCCTCAGCGTCCCCCCGGAAGAGCTGGAGGAAGTGGCTGGGGAGAGGGACATGACGACCTCATTGCTTAGACTGCTGCCCCCGAAACCCTACCATAAATTAAGCAGAAGATAACGATGACATGTTTTGAGCAGTTGCCTTCATTCCAAACTACACACTGGATTCAAACTGTCAAAAGTGACCACAAGACTTCCAGTAAGTAAATGTTAATAAAGGGAGTGAAGAAGCAATATAATAACCGAGCAAATACTGTAAAATTTTCACTATATTATACCACACTGCTGGCCAATTCTCAAACCTGATTGGTCAGAAGAAGAAATCCATTTGTTTCTATGGTAACATCTCAGTTGCAGGGACTGGTATAATGTATACACCACATGATCTATACCCAAGAGTAAAATAAAAGCAGTTTATAAGACATAGAATTATCGAACTTTATGTACCGCAACATATATTTAACATTTATGGGAGGAGTCTACAGCGCTAAAGCTGTGTGTTATTTTGTGTACAGCAACCCCCCCCCCCCCCCCATTATTCGCGGGAGTTGCGTTTCGCCCCTTCCCGAGGATCCTGAAAATCTGCGAGTCATTGACGTGGTTTTAAAACCCCATGTATATCACATGCGCTAAAATCTGCTTGTTCAACACATTCTATAGCCAGTCTTATTCTTTAATACAGCAATAATGCAATAAAATGTAGTAATGATTAAGTAAAAACTTTTTAATTTTGTACTGTGATAATATTTATGAACAAATAAAGCACTTAGGCTCCTTACCAGAAGCTAGAAGATGCGGGGTGTTTGAGTGACACCATAGGGCTTAAATAATCATTAAAAACACACGGAAAAAAACGTGAATTCACTGTTCAGGCAATCATGTTGATGACATGGGCGTGAAGGAGTAAAAAAAAAGGGGGGGGGCGTACACATCATCTGCAACCAATCAGCAGGAGGGAGAAACAAATTCTCTCAGCCATTGGCTAAATTTGAATCACTTGATAGTAACTTCCGGGTTTGCCGCTAATCTGCGAGTATGCGGGGCAACGAACGCTGAACCACGAATGGGGGGAGGTTACTGCGTTGTGTACTACTTCTTGCTATTTCGACTGCATAAGTGCGTTCACATTCCAGTATTTCATCATACGGGCCACAAATAGTAATTAGATGACGTACAACACTGCATACTTCTCACCCACATCTGGTCACATACCGAAGGGGTGGGGTTTTCAACCTTTGTGAAAATAGTGGCCGAAAGATGCACAGAACACACATAAGAGGGGATAATACACAAAAGGAGACGAATCAATGAAGCATGCGGTACCTCCATCACGCAGAGGAAGGGCTTACTGTTTACAGCTGCTAGAATACATGCGATACCAAGAGTGAACATGCTCCCCAAAACACTAACT
Organism: Plotosus lineatus; assembly: GCA_024760905.1. Lineage (NCBI taxonomy): Eukaryota > Metazoa > Chordata > Actinopteri > Siluriformes > Plotosidae > Plotosus > Plotosus lineatus. The sequence continues at coordinate 90,556,461 of CM045729.1, read as the reverse complement.
GTCAACAGTATAGTGTTGTGGCAGATATTAAACACCGATTTGTTTCATTCCTGCATGAGGTAGGTGGGGTTTATGCTCAAAATTACTCTCCATAAGAACTTACACTGCTTCCTGATGTAGCCATGGTTAAACATTGCCTCCAAGAACACACAGTCACTGAAAGGAGACCGCTCTAGGATAACTCCCTGGCCTGAAGAAACAAGCACAGAACATTTCAAATCTGCATGTCCATCATTTTTTCACATTGAAGAAAAGTGTGAAATTAGTGGAGGTTGTCAACCTGTAGTGAGAAGATGCTCGACAGCGTTGGAGTACTGTATCAGCCTCATCAAGTACATCCAGGACTGCAGACGGTACGAGTTTCCGTCAATGGCTTTGGGATCCAGGTAGAACTTCTCTAAGCTGCAGTTACCGTTGTAGGCTGAATCCAGAGGCACTTTCTCTTTCGTCATCGTGTCCATGTAGTGCACATCAGGCTCAGGCATGTAGAGCATCCCTAGATACAGAGGAGATTAGCAAAAGAATGTGTCCGTCTGAAGAACACATGACAACAGAACAACGAAAGGTGATTCGTGAAAATTAAGGGGAGTTTACCCATGAAGTGCATTTAAGTCACTTATGAACCACACGTCAGTATTGTTCTAAAATATTTAACTATCATTTGTAAAAATGATTTCACTAATAATTACTGGTGCCACAGCCCAATCACTGATCACCACAATTGCCACAGCCCAATCACTGATCCCTCTTATTGATCCTGACCAATCCCTGATCCCTACTGATGTCACTGATCATTATTGTTCCAACTGACCAAACCCGATCAGTATTGTTGCTCCCGCCTTATCACTGATCCCTCTGATTGACACTGACCCGTCATTGATCTGTATTAATGCTAATGACCAATTCCTGATCCTTCTTACTGCCACTGACCAATCCCTGCTCCCGCTACTCTCTGTAGTTCTGATTGGATGCGAAACTGAATTGTGTTACCCTGCATTTCTACGTGTATAATGACAATAAAGTTGAATCTGATCTACTCTACTGATGCCACCTCACTCTTATTGCCACTGACCAATCCCTGATCCCAACCGATCCCACTGGCCAATCACCAACAGATATTTACAAGCAATAAATTAACGGTTTCCTTCCTCACCATCCACCATCAACTCTCAGGGTTAATACTTCTTTTCATAAAGACATGAGGCCTCAACCAAACAGCACTTTTTTTTTTTTTTTCTTTCTTCAGAAAACTTCTTCAAAATTAAAACTTTCTGATATAACTGTTATGGATGTCACAAATTTATGCACGAGTTTGACCTGAAGGCTCATCTGTATCAAACAACAGGATGATATTATCAAACAGAACTATCAAAGTCCCATCCCATAATTCTCCTGCCACTCGAATGACATCATCTCACACTGGCTTTTCCTTCTGCTCAGCTTTGATGGCACTGCAGTTAAGAACAGTGCAAGCAAATGTTTATCTGGAGACACTTCACTTCCAGATGCTCCCACTGTAAGCATAGAGGGTGGGCCGCCCTTGGGTTGCAGCTCGATCATGAAAAACAAAACGCAAGACTACGAAACAAAACTCAACACCACCTGCCATCCCACAGCGCCACCTACCCAGACGCTCAGCCAGTTTCTGCGCCAACGCTCCCTTTCCAGATGCCAGGTTACCATCGACACAGAAAATCTTGCTGTTCTCCTTCAGCCTGGGTGTGGTCCTCTCACCCAGCACGTAAGCCCACCATCCGTAGCGCAGGCTTCGCACAGGACACGTGTGGATCCTGGCCTTTAAATCAGAAGAACAATAACATTCAATAAACTTCCTGAAGACTGAATCCAAAAATCACAACTCAATTCACCACCCCACGTTTAGCATCGACCAGGTTTCTGTTCACATCCTCCGCAAGCTTTATATTCATGTTTCACCACCAAGAACAACAGGCTTCTGTGTGTATATCCCTTTTTTAAATATCCACTTTCCATCCCATTCATTTCAGAAAATTTACAAGTCAACGACAAGAGTCGTTCAAAATGAGGGATGGAGAAAAGGTGGCTCACAAAAAACGGCAAAACAGAGCATGTCTGTTCATGTGAGAAAATTTACTCTATTTTATATATATATGTGTCTGTGAGTAAATAAATAAAAACACGTACACACACTATCATGCCTTCCCTTTTTTTTTTTTTTTTTTTAAAGATTTTTCCTAATTTTTTCCTTATTTAGTCGTATCCCTTTCCCACCCATCAGGTACTGCTTTCTCAATCACACGACCAGGGACAGGCCGGGCAAAAGCAAAGCATGTACACACCCCCTCCGTGACCTACAATGCTCGCCACCCGCCTCTTTTCCGTATTAGGGGGCAGTGTAATACACTCATAGGGAAAGCACGATCTGCCCTCTCGTACGAATGAGTTCACGTATGCTGATGATTGGCTGGCGATTACTGCGAGTGTCAGGGAGGTGATTGTACGCCATCTCTCCCTCCCGAGACGGCTCAGCCAATTACCTCCCATTGACTCCCGGCCATAGACAGCCGTTAAATTAAACCGGACTAGAACTTGCAATCTCCAGGTTAATAGTCACAGGCAGCCTTGGCATTCCCACACATTTCTCGTGCTGGTTCAGGAATCGAACCAGCATCATTTAAGTCCTGAAGATGCTTCTCAAACCATTAGGCGAGGACTGCTTAAGTACATTACAAGCTTTACACACCCGTTTTTGTAAGGCTTTAATAGTTATTAGATATACTTCTAATATGACACTGTCCCCCCAGTGCACTATCTAGGCTATCCAAGGCCAGCCAGGTCTCTCACTGTCCATGGTGTGAGGTTCATGTAAAAGAACCATTGCTGACTCTTGACAAGAGGAGCTGCAAAGCCGTCAGTGTGTTTCTGCCCCACGATGGCCTGGAGAGCTCTCCAGAGTGTACTCTGACCTCAACCCTAAGTCGGCGGAGATGGGCACCAGCCTCCCCATGACCCTAATTAGGATTAAGAGTTTTTAAAAAATATATAACAAATACAAATAATTGCACCGTGGGGATTTTTTCCTGGAAATATCTATCCAGACATTAAAATTTATTTCATCACAAAAAAGAGTTTTTATTTCCCACTCATGCTGCTAATTTTTGTCAGTTATTACGCATTCATTTTCTAAATCTCTTAATTCTAATTAGGGCCACGGGGAGGCTGATGCCCATTACAACCAACGCGGGGCAAGACTGAGGCATACCCTGGACAGCTCGCAAGCCCATCACAGGGCTGACACTCACAAAACCACCAAACTCCCACCTAGGGGTGGATCTGGAACAGCCAACAAGCCACTATTATTATTATTATCATCATCATCATCATCATTATTATTGTTGTTGTTATTATTATTATTATTATCATCATCATTATTATTTTTGTTATTATTATTATTATCATCATCATCATCATCATTATTGTTGTTAATAATAATAATAACAACAATAATGATGATGATAATAATAATAATAATAATATCATTATTGTTATTATTATTATTATCATCATTAATATTGTTAATAATAATAATAATATCATCATTATTGTTGTTATTATTATTATTATTACTACTACTAGAATTATCATTTTCACTATGATCACAGCTTTCATCAACATGATTACATATTACCATAATTATTATCACTATTATCAGTAATTATTATTATTATTATTATTTCATTCATGACGCTCGAGTTGAGACTTTTTATGGTCTCGCTGAAATATCGCGAGATTTCCTCCAGCGTGATCTCCCGTGCGTTTGTGTAAATCCTCAGACTGAGGGGAAAGTGCGGATTTGATTTGCTTGGAACTCGCAGGATTTCTGGGGACACGCGCAGAAGCCACTGCTGCGGGTTGCTGTGAGCTGAAGCCCGCTCTCGCATTCTCTCGGTCTGTATTATAGTGACTTCCGAGGCCTCGACTTTTCATTTGTAAATCTTACCGTTTGTGAAAGAGAGGCGGTTTTCAGCACCGCTGTGCGCGAGGACACAAACAGTCGGAAAACGTGGAACACCATCACACGAATTTATACACACTCGATAACAGAAAATAAAAAACAACCCTGGGTGTCCCTGTGACACCAAAGGCGACCGTCTGACCGAGGCAGCTTTATTGTCGCGGAAATTGTGCGTCATTGGTTCCGACTTTCATAATAAAAGACCTATCTATTAGTTTTATTTGACGCCACAATATCCAGGGATCCCTCGTTGCTTCAATTCATGCGGCTTCAGTGGATCACGTCATTTTTTCTAAACAATAGTCATTTAATTAAAAAATAAGGAAATTAAGGAAGAATAGGGGAAAAGTTAAGGAAAGTGCCACATAAACAAGGCCAATTATGCACACACACAAAAAAAGCAACAACCCTAAGCAAACAAAACAAAAAACGACCCAAAATCTCCCATCAAAATTACTTACATTTTTGTGAGGTGCTCGAGTGCGTCTGTATGTGTGTATTTATATTTTATTTACCTATTATGCTTTATTTTTTAATATTTTATTGTTATATGCATTTATAGCATCGAATATGTATTTTTTGATATTATATACACATATACATGTACGGATACATCAGTCAAGTGGGGGGCAGAAAGTGAGGGATCCCTGTGTGTGTGTGTGTGTGTGTATATATATATATATATATATATATATATATATATATATATATATAAAATAGTCTCGTTAATATGCGCATGACAGGGTTCAGTGCACTTCAAGGCATATCAAGTGAAATGATAAGATAAGATAGAGCTTTATTAATCTCACAATGGAGAAATTCACTGTTCCAGGCTCTTGAGGTCCCATCAGTAGGGGGTGCAAAAATAGATACAAATACAAACATACACACATACATGTATAAGTATATAAATTAATAAACAATAAAAGAAAAGAAGGGAACGGCTTTGTAGACTGGCCTATATTAAAGTGTAATGTATCTGAGTGCAGAGTAGATGGGTTGATATGGTTCACAGTCAGTGGGGTAGATGTGGTTGATAAAGTGCACGGGGTTTTTATTGCACATAACCGGTATTTTCACAGACAGTTACAAAGTGGCGTTGTACAGTCTGACAGCGGTGTGAATGAACGACCTGCGGTAGCGCTCCTTCCTGCACTGAGGATGTCTCAGTCGTCCACTGAAGGAGCTGCTCAGCTCCTCTACAGTCTGGTGCAGTGGGTGATAGATGTTGAACAGGATGGATGTGAGCTTTGCTACCATCCTCCTCTCACTCACCTCCTCCACAGAGTCCAGTGGGCAGCCGAGGACAGAGCTGGCCCTCCTGACCAGCTTGTTCAGTCTCTTCCTGTCCCGCTCTGTGCTGCCCGGGGCCCAGCAGATGGCAGCGTAGAGGATTGCAGAGGCTACCACAGAGTCATAAAAAGTCCTGAGCAGAGGTCTGCATACGCCGAAGGACCTGAGTCTCCTCAGAAGGTGGAGGCGACTCTGGCCCTTCTTGTACAGGGCGTTGGTGTTGTGGGACCAGTCCAGTTTATTGTTAAGGTGAACGCCCAGGTATTTGAAACTGTCCACTGTCTCAATGTCCTGTCCCTGGACGTTCACTAGTGAGTGAGTGTGTGTGTGTGTGTGTGTGTTCGAGTGCTTCTTCTGAAGTTGACCACCATCTCCTTCGTTTTCCTAGTGTTCAAGCACAGGTGGTTGTGCTCACACCAGTCCACGAAGTCAACGATGACCGACCGGTACGCCAGCTCGTTCCCCTCTGACACACGGCCCACGATGGCGGAGTCGTCCGAGAACTTCTGGAGGTGGCAGCTGTCTGTGCTATAGATGAAGTCCGAGGTATAGATGTTGAAAAGGAAGGGTGAGAGGACGGTGCACGTACAGCCGCACGTACTGTGGACGGTTAGTAAGGTAGTCGATAATCCAGGCAGCAAGATGTCCGTCCACTCCCACGTCCTCCAACTTCCCCCGCAGAAGCGCTGGCCTGATGGTGTTGAAGGCGCTGGAGAAGTCAAAGACCATGACCCTCACAGCACTGCCAGCGATCTCCAGGTGGGTGAATGCCCGCTGCAGAAGGTAGATGACGGCGACATGAAATGACAATGACATTTTAGCTTAAAAGCATAAACATACTGGTCTTGTGACCCTAAAATGTATGAAGATGATGTTTGTATGTAAAGAAAAAAGCTTAAAACAGGACAATAGGTGAGAAACTTATTAAAATGCACATAGATGAGATCAAAGCATCTGTGGAGGGCTGTGTATACAGCTGTGCATCCAGGTGTCCGAGCTAATAGTGTGAACGCGCTTATGAACGCTTCCAATGATCAAAGAAGAATGCTGTCTATATTGCTCTAATATCGTAGATTTCCATTAAATATTACAAAAAATGCACTTTTTGTTCATCCCCATGTTACAAATTTGACCGTTTTGTTTGAGAACAATGAAATGGAGATTTTGTTTAATTTGTCAGCAAAACATGGTAGGTCCACCTTTCATGTGTTTGTAAAACTCAGTAGGTCCATTTCGAAAGAATCGTGTTTTTAAAATCTTGTGGAATCATCAAAACCACAATCCGCAAGTGATTACTTATCTGAACACTTCTAAAAGCCCAGCCATGAGCACTAAACCCAACAGACTAACTTCATTGATGAAATATGTGCACTCAGGTTAATCTTTGATTTTAGTGCGCTAAAACAGAATACAGTACGGGTGCAGTTATCTTGTGCGCCATGTGACCTGAGATTGACACTGTGATTGATGCTCTGCGGATTACATGGTTTGCATACAAATGTTGATGCCACTTACGAGCTTCTGCAAACTAACCGCATATCAGTTTGGGTTTACTTTACCACTAACAAGGTTCCACAGCAAAATTGATTCATCATTAGCGACGAGGTAAAATAGACTTTCACCTGCAATTGTTCTCATTTTTTCAGGGAAGTGGTATTTACAGGGTTTTCCATCTGAGCACACAAACACACAACTGTTTTTTGTCATTGGACATGTATAAATACAGAGTAACAAAATATAGTTTAGTATCCGATCAGAATTGTAGAGAGCAGCAGGTGCAATATATACCATATTTTCTGTACTATAAGTTGCATTTTTTCATACTTTGGCTGAAGGTGCCACTAATACTCCAGAGTTACTTATATGTGAAATTATTACATGTAATTCTGTTGTCATCATAACAAACATAATTTCACATGTTTGTTATTTTCACACTCATAACCACAAGAGGGCACTCTAGGCTTGGGTACCAGAACCTGCTCATCCACCACTTGAAGAAATGTCCCCAAAAAGAAAATCCTATTCTGCGGATTACAAGCTCCAAGTAGTGACATACTATAGACAGCAGCAAATGGTAATTGAGCAGCAGAAAGTAAGTTTGGAGTGAATGAGAAACTTGCAAGGGACTGGAGAAAATCAGAGATTATTATTAATGCAATGAAAAAACCAACAAACAAACTAATTACGGACTAAAAGCCAGACGGCCACAACTCGAGGAACGAGCTCACATATGGGTGCTTGAGTAACGTGTTGCAGGGAGAGGCTTGTCAACAGTGCAGTTGTGTCTTAACATCCAGGTAGTGAAATTATTACATATAATTCTAACAAGAGGACAGAAAAGCATAGATTTTTATTACTGCAATGAAGAAAACAAAAAAAAAGCTCATTGCTAAAAAGCTAAAAGCTACATGGCCACAGCTAGAAGAACGAGTTCGCACATGGGGGTCTGAACAACGTGCTGCAGGGAGAGGTTTATCAACAGTGCAGTTGCGTCTCCACGTCCAGGTAGTTGTCAAGGAGATGAATATAAATTACTTTTGCATGAGGACTTTCTTGGTGCTACCGCTTCATGCAACACAATCGCCTCTCTATCAGATCGAGGACCACAATGTCACATAAACTGCCAGCAGATTTCAAAACCAAGATATACAGTTTCCATGAGTTTGCGACTTGTAGTCCAGTGTGACTTATGTTTTTTCTACTTCATTATGCATTTTTCAGCCAGTGCGACTTGTACTCCGGAGCGACGTATAGTCCGGGAAATATGGTACAGTATGTGCAGTATGTGGGAATAGTCTTGTACAGATTATGTATGAATCCGTTATGTAAAGGCGAGAATAAGTTAGTTAATACATAAGAGCACTATACAGATGTAATATGCAAATATACAGATGTGGCATATGAGTATTTTATATATATATATATATATATATATATATATATATATATATATATAAACAAAAATAAAAGGACAGGACAAAGACTTTCTATTGCAACTCCATTTATCACTACAGATCTGTTTCGAGGGGTGGTGAAACCATCCTCTCTCTTCAGGTGATTATAGAAGAATATATATATATATATATATATATATATATATACACACACAGTAGGCCCTTGACTCTTTGCGGTTTTGCACTCACGTTTTGAGTATTCGCAGACTGCCAGGCAGCTGACACGTCACTCAAATTCAGCCAATGGCTGTCCTCCTTCCTGCTGATTGGTTGAGATGAGGTAACGCCCTTTTTTCCTCATTCGCACTAGTTTTCAATGAGCCTCTTTTTTTGTGTGTGTTTTAATTACCAGTTCGGCACTGTAATGACACTCAAACGCTGTGTGTCTTCTCAGGCCAAGCGCTAGAAAAGGTAATGACGTTGAATTTCTCTTCTGAAGAAATAAAACTTTCTCCTGAAGAAACGACAGTTTCCTCTGAAGTGCCTGAAGAGAAATAAACATCTGAAAGCACGCTAGTATCAAAGTCTTTTTCAATCATTATTCCAGTACAGTACCAAAGTTAATTTTTAGAATTTTTGTGTATGACTTTATGTACTGTGGTGTAGCATGTTTATTGTTTTGTTTTGTTTATACAATTTATTACATGTAATTTCTTTTATGTTCTTTTTGGGGGACTTTGATTTTGACGGCTGTGTTCTCCAACTGTCCGCTCTGGCTGAGGGGGCGTGGCTGAGCTGCTCCTTGGCCTCTAAACATTTATCATAAACATTCACTTAGGCATTGTACTGGAATAATGATTGAAAAAGACTTTAATACTACAGCTTTACAACAGTTCAGCTGATTATCTTCAGGCACTTCAGAGGAAAGTGTCGTTTCTTCAGGAGAAAGTCTTATTTCTTCAGAACAGAGTGGATCATACAGCTGAACTGGATAATATATTACACATACAAAATGAAAACATACATACTGTATGAATGTATGCATATAGATAGATAGATATAAAGTATACTGTATAATGTTTATATATTTTATTAATAAATATCACAGTACAAAATTAAAGTTTTTATTCATCATTATTATATTTTACGACATTAATACTGTATTAATGAGTGCGACTGTCTATAGCAGGGGTCACCGACCTTTTTGAAACCGAGAGCTACTTCTTGGGTACCAATTAATGCGAAGGGCTACCAGGTCAAAACACACCTCTGAAATTACAAATTTGCTCAATTTACCTTTAATTATATGTTATCATTAATAATTAATGATATTTATCTATGTGAAGATATTGATTTGATTTAAAATATATTCAAAAAAATTAGATGCAGCTCAATGGAGAGTGGCGCTATGGAGCTGTGGGCCTGTCCTAAAACTAGCAGTGAACAGGTCCGCGGGCAACTTATAGTGTCCTTGCGGGCTACCTGGTGCCCACGGGCACCACGTTGGTGATCCCTGGTCTATAGAATGTGTTTAAGAAGCATATTTTAGTGCATGTAATACATACATAGTATTTTACTTCCGGCTGCTCATTCGCGCATGTGACATCATACATGAGGCTTTACTTCTCGTGGATTATCTCGATTCGCGGGAGGGCTCGGAACCGAACCCCCGCGAATGTCGAGGGCAGACTGTACTCACTATCCCTCCTCTGTACATGTCCAAACCATCTCAATCTAGCCTCTCTGACTTTGTCTCCAAAACGTCTTACATGTGCTGTCCCTCTGATGGACTCATCCCTGATCCTATCCATCCTCGTTACTCCCAAAGAGAACCTCAACATTTTCATCTCCGCTACCTCCAGCTCTGCCTCCTGTCTTTTCAATTTTTACTCTTATTTTTATTGATGATAAAATATAAACATTATACAGCATATACTGTTGTAAAGCACTCGTTTTAAAGTCTTTTTCAATTATTATTCCAGTACAGTACCTAAATTAATTCTGAGAATATTTGTGCGTGAGATTTTATGTTCTGTAGCATGTTTAACAAACGATACCAAAAGAATAAACTTTATTACACTTCATGTCCTTTTACATTCAACTTGGAGTGACGTCTTGGAGTGACGTGTCCAAGATGGCACTGCCCAGAGGGCAACGTCGCAGAGTTCTCAGAGTCAAATTGTTTCTTTGTTCGTTTTAATTTGTTTGTTCATGTTTTGCACTATGCTCGTCTATGAGAAGCTTTGGGCAACTAAGCACGCAACAACGTATATCTTCTATCTATTCTGTGCTATGGAGCTCCATGCTAGTGGTTACCGGCTAAGTGCTTAGTTCAACTGGGCTTGTTAGCCAAGATGTGCCTAGCGGAGCTAGTATGCCATGGAGCCGCATCCCGGCTAACAAGCCCAGTTGAGCGTGCTTAGTTATAACTTAGCAGAGCTAACATACTATGGTAGGCAGCGAGCCGCATCCCAGCTAACAAAGGAGCCGAGGCGGGAAGGGGCCGAACGACGACTCCGGCGCTTGGGATAGCAGGGGATGAAGGCCGTGTCGCCGGCTGGTATAATCGCCTTATCGGGTGTACTCTCCTCGAGCCATGTTTCACAGAAACACAGTCCTGTACATCCCTTTGCGCTGCAATCTGAGCTTGAAGCTCATCCATCTTTTTTTGTAGGGACTGCACATTTTTAAGTAGTATGGCCGGAAGTGCTAACCAAGCCTCTGAGCGCTCCGCCTGTGCTTAGCTGCTAATCGCTGGCATTGAGCGCCGTAGCATAGAATAGATAGAAACACAGTCCTGTAGATCCCTCTGCGCTGCAATCTGAGCATGAAGCTCATCCATCTTGTTTTGCAGGGACTGAACATTTTCAAGTACTATGGCCGGAAGTGCTAACCAAGCCCCTGAGAGCTCCGGGATTAGCTGGTAACCGCTAGCTAACCGCTAGCATGGAGCACTGTAGCATAGAATAGATAGAAGATGGACGTTATTGCGTGCTTAGTTGCCCGAAGCTTCTCATAGACGAGCATAGTGCAAAACATGAACAAACAAATAACACAAATTAAAAGGAACAAAGAAACAATTTGACTCTGAGAACTCCGTGTCGTCGAACTCTGGGCAGCGCCATCGTGGAGACGTCACTCCAACTTCAATGTAAAAGGACATGAAGAGTACTGTAATAAAGTTTATCCTTTTGGTATCGTTTGTTAAACATGCTACAGAACATAAAATCTCACACATAAACATGAACTTAGATACTGTACTGGAATAATAATTGAAAAAGATTTTAATACAACAGTTCGGAGAAAGTCTTATTTCTTCAGAAGAGACATCCAGCGTTTTCTATCGCTTAGCCAGAGAAGACGCACAGCGTTTGAGTGGCATCATAGAGCTTAACTGGTAATTAAAACACACAAAAAAGAGGCTCATTAACAACTTGTGTGTGAATGAGTAAAAAGGGGCGGGACATCAGCTCAACCAATCAGCAGAAAGGAGGACAGCCACTGGCTGAATTTGAATCACGTGCCGGTTCTTGGGCAGACCGCGTATACTCAAACCGCGAGTGCAAAACCGCGAGTAGTCAAGGGCCTACTATATATTGGTAGTAGGATGCTGAGGTTGGAACTACCAGGCAGAAGGCCTAGAGGAAGACCAAAAAAGACATTTATGGATGTGGTGAAGGAGGACATGAAGGTAGTTGGTATAAGAGAAAATGCAGAGGATAGGGTGAGATGGAGGCAGATGATTCGCTGTGGTGACCCCTGAAGGGAAAAGCCGAAAGAAAAAGTATATTATATATATATATATATATATATATATATATATATATAAATCCTAAATTAGGATTATGCAGTTACAGGAAATGAATGAATGAATACAAACATGCACACATATGTAATGTGGACAATATACATGTGCAATATGTATAAATAGACATATATACAGAGTGCTATAATGGTACTGTATATACAGTAGTGGAAGAAGGGCAGTGTAAACAGACTCCAGCAATGGCAACATGTACACGTCCATGAATGATTCATTCATTTCATTCATTCATTTTCTGTAACCGCTGAATCCTAATTAGGGCCGAGGGGAGGCTGACTCCCATCCCAGCCGACTCTGGGTGAGGGCAGAGTACACTTTGGACAGCTTGCCAGGTCATCAAGGGGCGGAAACACGCTGACGGCTTTGCAGCCTAGGCTTGTCGAAAGTGAGCGATGGTTCTTTTACATGCCTCACATGATAGACAGTAAAAGACATAGTCAGCCTCTGATAACCCAGTTAGGTGCACTGAGGGGTCCATGAATGATTTGAATGCTATTAAATGGTACAAATTGTACTGATATGGTGTTGTGTGGATAGGAAGGAAAGGTTCAGCAATGGGACTGAATCTAGTATGGAGACAACTGTGGGGAAGAACTTGTTCCTAAGCCTGCCAAAGCCTCCTGAAGCACCTTCTGGAGGGGAGGAGCTGAAAGAGTCTGTTGGCAGGATGAGAGGAGTCCCTCAGAATGCTGCATGCCAGTGATGGCATCGCTTCTTGTCAGACTCACTGAGTAGGTTTTGTGTGTGTAAAGATCAGAGTGCTAATCCAAGTACTGAAGAAAAAGGTACGTTTTCAGTCGTCGTTTGAAGACACCCAGTGACTCAGCTGTAGCCATCGTTACTTCAAGACTTCATGCAGTGCCTGAAGGAGAGATCACAGAGTTGTTCAAGAAGACTACAAGATCTTGATGTGTAATGAGTTAGCTGGGATGAACAGCAATCCGGTATTGCTGGGATGAAACTGCAACTGGTGAGCTACCATCTACGAGGAGATACTTGTCAGACATGCAGAGATTTACTCAGAAACATCAACGTCTGAGAGAGAAAAAAAGAGAACAAGTTGAGTGTCATCTTGCCTAGCAGTGTTAGGAGAACAATGTTAGAATATGACATCACCGAGGGACCTAGTATACAAAGAGAACAGAAGTGGACCGAGAACTGAGCCCTGGACAATGTCAGTGAAAAGTTGGGGAGAAGATGTGGACCACTCCGTGTAAACTGATATAAGTGACCCGTGAGGCCCTAACTCTGAGGGAGGAGTAGACCTGAACCACCACCGCTCCAAGTTACTCGTGGAATATGAGAGAAACCATTAGCAGAGGAAAGAGCTGCTGGCGTAGCAGAGTTGCGTGAGGAAATCCAGGTTTCATTAATGCAAGAGTAGTGAGACATCGGCAGAAATGAAATCAGCCTTTTTCATAGCAGAATAACAGTTCGAGAGCCCACGTTCCACACCTGTCTGATATTGTGATGGCAGTGGAGGATAGATAAGGTGTGTGTGTGTGTGTGTGTGGGGGGGGGGGGGTGTCATAGATATGGAGACTTTGGAGTGTATATAATTATTATCTATAATTATCCCCAACAGAAGCTGCGAGTGCGAACTGCCGCTACTGCACGGGCAGTGTTTCAGGGGCTATCTGGATTATCTTTTATGGTTATTTAATCATTATGAAGTATACTGATGGTCATTAAAAACCGTGTCCCTCGGTCTATGCTGCGAGTTGAGCTCTGGGAGTGTGGTATACTGGGACCTGTTGCTACGGAATATAAGGTTTCTGTATGACCTGAGCCAAAGCTTGGTCCGCATTGCGAACAACAGGTGAAATTAATTTCCATCAAGGGTTGGCTTCCCCCAAGGCTGTCCTTTGTCACTGATTCTGTTCTTAATTCTTATGGACAGAAGTTCTAGGTGCAGCCAAGGCACTGAGAGGTTTTGGTTCGGTGGCCATAGGATCTATTCTATGCTTTTTGCATATGATGATGTCCTTTTGGCTTCATCGATCCAGATCCCCCAGCTGTCATTGGGGCGATTTAATGCCCAGATGAGAATCAGCACCTCCAAGTCCAAGGCCACGGTTCTCAGCTGGAAAAGGGTGGAATGCACCCTCCGGCTCTGAAATAAGGTCTTGCCCCAAGAGAGGAGTTTAGTATCTTGTAGTCTTGTTGACTAATAAGGAAAGAACGGAGTAGGAGATTGACTGGAGGACCAGTGGAGCCTCTGCTGTCAGGTGGAACTTGTACCGGTCCATCATAAGGAGCCGAGTCAAAAGGCAAAGCTCGTAATTAACCAATTTATGTTCCTGAACTCACCTATGGTCACGGGTTTTGGGTAGTGACCAAAAGAACAAGATTGCAGATACAAGCCGGTAAAATGAGCTTCATTCACATGCTAGCGGTGCTTTCCGTTAGAGCTAGCCTGAGAAGCTCAGCCATCCAGTCGGAGATCAAAGTAGAACTGCAGCTCCTCTGGTCCTGCTGAATCGGCTTGGGCGTCTGGTTAGAATGCCTCCTGAACGCCTCCCTGGTGTTTTGGACATGTCCAAAAGGGAAGAAACACTGGGGTTGACCCAGTGATCTCGGCTGGTCTTGGAACGCCTCATTGTCGTCGTCCCCCCGCCCCGCCCCGCGGAGAGCCGGAGGAATTAGCTGGGGAGAGGGATGACGGGACCTCACTGCTGAGGCTGCTGCCCCAGCAACCCGTCTCTGAAGTAAAGGGAAGAATAAGAAGACGACGACGATGATGATGATAAAAATTCAGTTTTGGGTACCAGAATAAGATGTTGAAAATTATCGTCTCAAAAGATTTTAATGACCGTCAGTGTAGATGTAAACTTTTTTTTTTTTTTTTTTCCCCCATTACAAACCCACAAACAATGCATCTCTATGCAAAAAATAACATTGAAACTCAATATTTTAATAACAAACAAAAAAAAGGTGTTGCATTTATAATTTTGTTCAGTGTACAAGGCCTGCATAAAAAAAAGACATGGTGGTCACAGCATCATGTTGCTGAACTGTTTTTGGAGAACTTCAGATAACAGGAAGAAGGATTACTTTTACTTTCAAATACCAAAGCAAAACTCAACAATTCAGCCAAAAAGTGAAAGCATGGTTGCAACGGGGTCATCCGACACAATAATGAACCTCATCAAACTTCCGCCTGAACACAATGATCGAAAGACAAAGCACTGTTGCAAAAGTCACCTGAACTGAAATAGTGTCCGAGTAAAGAAGTCCCCATCCATGACGGAGTTTCACCGGTCTGGACAGGAAAAGCAATGACGTAGAAATACTAAGTTTTGATCCACTGATAGACGCTACCTGGCAAAAAAAAAAAAAAAAAAAAAGGTCACAAATATTTTCATGGATGGCATTCATGCTTGATTCCAGCATGTAATCTCCATGGCATTGTTGTTCCAGTTGGTCCCGTCGAGGCTCAGTACATTAATGTGGCAATAAAATGAAGCAGCTGATGTATTGAATAACGTGCAGGTTATCACGTCAATGCACTTTTTATTCCCTGATGAAAACCTAAAACGAGACCTTAAGATAATGAAAGAGTGATTCAGGGAGCATGAGAAATCATTTTCCACGTATGTACCGGCACCCCAGAGTCCTGAACCGAAACCGTTTGGAAGTTTTCAGGATTTTCTGGAGAAGACTTTCAGGAGTGGTTCAGTTTTTCCCCCTCATCGATCCGAGCTGTGGATGAGACATGAAACCAACACTGGATGGAAATAAATGTTATGCTGCTTAAGTTTGTTGAAACAATGGCATGATGATTACATTCTGTAAACAAAGATAAAGGTGGAACAACAAAATATTCATGTGTGCAAACTTTTTTTTGGGTGGGGCTGGGCAGTGTAGGAAATAAAAGATGAAAAATATCCCAGTTCACGATTATTTCGAAGCAAACTTGGATAGCGATAATGTAGATACAACAACTAACTTCATGCACTATACACGTCAATTCCATGATGAGAAGGACACAGGAGAAACAAACTCAACTTCAGCTTTCAACTAGGAAACAATCGAGACGGTTAGTTTTGATCTTCAGGCTCATGGATTTACTAAGTTTGGTTCGCTTCATTACTCGAAACCTTTTTTCCAGTCACATGACACGTACAAGAAAATAAACCTGCAGAACGTTAAAAAATGACTCGCTTTTTCAACTCGGCCTGCAACGTAGATTTTAAGTCCTTTTCAGCGAGTCTTTAATTGATTGCACAGCATAAGTCCCCCTTTCATTGTAAACAAAGCAGACAATCACAGATATTTCAACTCTTTCCAAAAAATCTTTCCAATAAATTCATGATAAAATATGTAACGTCAGTACGGAAAATGAGGCGTCTCTGGTGCTGCCTGGTGATCCGTTCAAGTTACAAGTTGCCTTTTAATTGTGGCCTACTACAAACTAGTTGGTATAGATTCAATACCAGTATCACCCTTTCACTTGTAGAGTTTGGATAAACTGAAGGCATGGAATATGCAACGTCAGTCACGCGCATTTTAACAGATAAAAATGAACCGACTATCAATTTTAGAAAGGAAAAGTATTTTGTGAATTAGTAGACATGTATGCTTTTAAATAAGCGGGGCCGGTGGTGTAGTGGTTAGGGTGCTGCGCTCATGTTCGGGAGGTTGCGGGTTCGAATCCCACTGAGGTCCACAAGTGTGCCTCTGTTCACCCAGCAGTATAAATGGCTACCAGTAAAAATATACTGGGAAGGTAACCTGCGATGGACGAGCGTCCCGTCCAGGGGGAGTTGAACTCCTGGTCGCTTCACGCTTCGGGAACCGGGAATAAGCACCGGCCTGATGAGCCACGAGGCTCGGGAGTAAAAAACCCAACAGACTTCGACTTATGCTTTTAAATGACACGTATGCTTTTTTTGGAGGAGAAATTTCAAATAAAGTCGGCTAGATTTTTGCCAATGTCTCTTTTTCGTGCCGTCAGTAGCACGTGATGCATGTAATGACGGCTCCGGCTCCATACATAGAAGTGATGAGGAAAGTTTGATGATGCTATCAGAGCAAATGGTGCCCAAGTGTCCCAGACACAGAAGTTCAGAAACCAGTATGAAATAACACCGGAGCAACTGTGACATTTCTCTCAAAAAACGTAACGTCAGTAATGACGGCATTGACGCACAGTATATGGAGACAAGAAGAATAGAGAAACTCTATTACTATAGAATATAGACTATAAAAGTCTATAGATGTTTGTCAATGCGAATGTGAATGTTGACTGTAACATGAGGAAATACATTTTGGATTTGAGACAAATTTTCAGACAGTATAAAGAATGCTCAAACATTTTAAATGTAACTTTTCTTTTTATATATTGGATATCAATGATTTCCATAATTGTTGAAAATTCCATTTCATTTGTTTTGTATAAACATTTGTCAAAGGGAATATCACAAAAGTAACATAAAAAAACAACAGGCTTATACAGTCATGTGAAAAAAAAATTAGGACAGCCCATTAAATAGCCAACTTTTGCTTAAAGGCCACCTGTAGTGAAAGCGCTCAGGTCCCGAATTTGATGTATAGTGTATAGTTAGTGACGATACACCTATAAAGCGTTTATTATATTCTCTCACAAACCAGATTTAAGAGATTTAAGGGCTTCACTAACGTCAAGCTTCAGAGCACACGGGTTTTCAAACGGCGCGTTCGAAGTGACGTCATATCGTTGACAAAGCCTCGACCGGAACTGCGAGATTGCAATGTAAACGTAAGGCGATATACCTGACATACACAACACAAGCTCACGGAAACTTGGAAAAAACAGACATCATCGTAGTTTTTTTTTTTTTTAAACCATGGACGAAGACAATTTCGTAGAAGGATTAGAAGGTTATTTATATGAACCACTGAAGAAAGACGATCCACATTTAGCGAAATCGGACCAGGACAGTGACGACTCGGAGGACGATATCGGCAGAAGCTCTTACACGGGAAAATCGTAGCAAACAACCTGCAAATATTTGGTTCTCTTGTGGAAAATGCGTGCGTCAAAAAAAAACCGATCTGAAGTGCTATTGTTGTAAACAACATGAATCGCTTGAGGAAAATATACCGACATTCTGCAATTGGATATACGACTGTCAACGATGTTACGTCACAGTGACCTTTAACCCCGGTGAAAAGAAGCCAACATGTCCGCGCGCTCAACCTTCGTGAGTAAGGAATGTCATATAGAAGAAAAGGAAATGTGGACTTATACGTAACCTCCCGACATCACGCCATCTTTAAAAAATTAATAATAAAGTATCGTGGATATTTTTTGAATGCTGTAGATTTGGGGTACAGGTTCCCTTTAAGAAATGTTCACAGAACAATTCCCCATCTTGGTTTTATTTCTTTCTGGAAAAGAAAGTGATTTTAATTATGTTTATACATAAATTAACATGTTTTTACTCATCAGACAAAGGATGTGAACAACAATTTGCATTTCAATGAAAATATAAAGACGCCCTGCTCACTAGTAACTAGTGTTACCCCCTTTGGTTGAAATAACTTCAGTGAGACGTTTCTTATAGCCATCTACTGGTCGCTCACATCAACCCGAGGAAAGGTTGCCCCAGTCATGTTGGAGGGGTTTCTTGCATGTACCGCTCATTTCAAGTCACCCCACAGCGTCTCAATAGGATTAAGATCCAGGCTTTGACCGGGCCATTCCAAGACTCCCCATTTCTTAGTTTCCAGCCAACCCTTGGTGGATTTACTGGTATGTTTTGGGTTGTCATACTGCTGTGACCAGTTCGGCTTCAACTTTGTTTATTTATTTATTTTTTTACAGGTAGTTTCACATATTCTTCAAGCTCCCCGTGATACACAGTAGAATTCATGGTAGATTCTATGATGGTGCGTTGGCCAGGTCCTGCTACAGCAACACATCCCCAAACACACTTCCACCCCATGCTTCACAGTTGGTATGAGGTTCTTTCTCTGGAATGCTGTATTTGGTTTCTGCCAAACATGTCCTCTGTTCTCATGTCCAAATAATTCAACTTTAAACTCATCTGTCCAAAGAACATTATTCCAGAAGATCTGGTCTTTGTCTCTGATCTCTCGGGCAAACTTCAGTCTGGCCTTAATGTTCTTTTAAGAGAGTAAAAGTTTCCTCCTTGCACTCCTCTCATGAAGGTCAAACTTGTGCCATGTCTTTCTGATAGTCACACGCTTTCACATCAACAGTAGCGAGAGCCTGCTGCAGCTCCCGTGATGATATTTTAGGGCTTTTATGACTTCTCCTTGCAACTTGCTTGGACGGCCAGACCTGGGCACGGTGGCGGTGTTGAAGGTCCTCCACTTGTAAACAGTTTTCTGGATAGTGGAACGGCTGATGTGAACCTCTTCTGATATCTTTTTTACATCCCTTACCAGACTCAAGCAGCCACAGTCTTCTTTATGAGGCTCACAGGCAGCTCTTTGGATCTCACCATGGTGCTCAGTCTCACTTCAACAGACAGAGGAACACCTAACTTCCACCGAACTAAAGTCTGAGCTTTACAAATAAGGTGAGCCATTTTAAGTGGGAAAATATGTGGAGATTTATTTCCTCCATTAAAATGCGCTTGTTCTTTAAAATGTTCTGTGAACATTTCGTTATAAAGAGTTGACTATTCTATGGGCTGTCCTAATGTTTTAACATGACTGTATATACACATACATATATGGTACGTTGTAGAGTAAATATACATTATATAGATTATTACATAGAAGTGCATAACACTTAAAATGTCACTGTATCTTGCTGATAAAATTATTTGTGCGTTAAAAATATTGCTTTTACATGATGGATGCTTAGTGGGTATAATGTGTGAATAACTGTAGTATGCTATAAAAAAAACAAACAAACAAACAAACAAACAAAAAAAACCATGCGATAGAATGAGTGGAATACTACATATGTTTTTCCCTCCCTCGCTGTTACTCTGACAGTACACAGAGAGTGAAAATTTGAGGATACCATGTGGGTGTGGAGGGGCATGCTATGCAAAAGGAATAGTTTCATAGAAATTAAAAAAAAAAAAAAAAAAAAAAAAAGTGACAACAATGACAGATGACAGCAACCTGTTAAATCAAAAGCCATCAAACATCAGTCCACTACATTTCAAAATTCAACTTGAACATTAATTACATAATATTGGCTCCAATTTTGACTTAACATATTTTTAAAATGGACAATGCTTAAAATAAACAATATAAATCACGTTTACTTCCACACTGTTCTTGAATAACAATGGTGCAGTTCTTTATCAACAGAATATTGAGATAATTAGTTTTAATCAAGAGCCGCACATCTGCTAACATCAGCTGCCTTTGGTGTTCTCAGAAAGTCCACTTACAACGTTAGGACAGGAGACCGCAATGTCTTCAGCGTAATCGTCATCGACCTGTAAGAGAGCATCATGTGATTTAATTAAACCATATTAACAGTTTGTGATCAACTGACCTTTCAGAGTCAAATGGTCAGAACCAGCCCGAAACTTCACTGATAACTTGTTTTTCATTTATTCATTGGCACATGATAGATCTTCCATAATTATGCAACAAGCAAGTAGTGAGTTTTATTGCAGCCTGAGAAAATCAGACAAAATAATGTGGGGATGTTTATATCTTCTTTCCAACCATGTCTTCTTGGAAGGGGGGGGGGGGGGGGGAGCGTTTTCAACCTTACTTCACGCAAACGTCAGACTACATCGACTTTGTCTTTTTTTATGCTCAACATGTCAAAAGTATGTAATCAATCATTTCATTTTACAGAGTGCTTTATCCTATTGGGGTTGCGAGGAAGCTACAGCCTATCTCGACCAACTCTGGACGGATGCAGGATACACCGGTTGCTAGCTCTTTTCAGATTCTGACCTAAGCATTCAGACTCACATTCACATCTAGGAGCAATCTGAAACAGGCTATTATCCCAATGTGGACGTCTCTGAATGTTGGGAGAACACTACTCTACCACCACCCCCATCAAAAAAAAAAAACAAACAAACACTAAGGCATGCAGAAAATATGCACTGGCAGCACCTATTTTGACTCTGAACAATCATCATTCACATCCACGCGTGTTATCAAAGGTGGGGCTAGAACTAATGGATTTGTCGGACTGAATGACAAAATACAGACGCTCTCCGACTTACGTTTTCAATTGGTTCCGGACGGCCGAACGCAAGTTGAAAGTGAACGTAAGTTGTTACAGTGACATGTAACGTATGACGCTCATACTATACTATACATCCATAAATACCATTACTGTATCTCATAAAACACCCCTAAATTAATTATTATAAACATAACATTGTAAAATAATATCAAATATATCAAATAATATCAACATTAATTTCAAACAAGTCAATTATTTATACCGAGTCACTTTACATGAAGCTTAAAACAGCCAATCAACGCTTACAATATGTGAAGCGCTCATTGTACAACTCTTTGCTGAACTGAGTATGCATGGTAGATTGTGCCGATCCGAGCAGATAGTTAATTCATCTGTGTGTATGAGACTTGCACCCATGCTAGTAGGCTTACACTTCTGAACAACCAGATTTGCTTAGGGTTACAAAAGTCCACAAAACAGTGTAAACACAAAGATCACAGAGACCACGTCTTAACACAAGAGTAACACGCTATATAACTGATATATATATATATATATATATATATATATATATATATATATATATATATATATATATATATATAAAAAACTGAACTGGGAAGGAGGGTCACTCAGTCTGTTTTTTGTAAACAATGGATGCAGCATCATTGCATCATTACGTCAGTGTACTACGCAGGTACGTCTAAACTCAAAATTTGACCTTTTTTTTTTTTGGGGGGGGGGGGGGGTAAAATCGAAAAAACATAATTTGGATGAACGCAAGTCGGGGAGCATCTGGACAATAAAATTCTGATACATTAGAATTTTTGTGACGGTGTCATAGGCCATCCCAGATACCACATTTTCAATTATGTTTGTGGGGAGGCAGAAGCCCATCCCAGCCAATTTTGGGAAAAGGTAGGGTACACTCTGAACAGCCTGCCAGACCATAGCAGGGACAACCCAAACAACCATCCACACTTCTAGCTAGTTAGCCTAATGGGCATATCTTTGGGTTGTGGGAGGAAACCACAATAAACCACGAAAGCACAAGAACAACATGCAAGCTTTCCACAGAAACGCCCTCACTGAACCCGGGACTCAAACCCAGGATCTTCTTACAGTACAAGGGCAGACGTGCCAACCCCCACGCCACTGTGCCGCCCTCGCTATCACTTTGACTTGATATTGGGCATTCTGTGGTAGAAAGAAATTCAACAAGAAACCAATGTCTAATGGAATATTCAGGTTTTATCAAGTTAATAATGATGCATTTTTATTACCTATATGTTTCCATTGCAGCCAAGATATCTCTGGAAGACATTGTGACTGCTGGGAGAGGCACTGCCAGGTCCTATCTGGCACGATTGAGGACTGATGCCAGTGTCCTCCTGTTGGACGGAGGATGTGCCCACCAGAGGGTCACTGAATGTCCACTGCATGTAACAAGATGCTTGTGGTGGATCCTCATTGATGGATAATGTTTTCTTGCTGCATGACGGGATGGTTACAGCGTGCGCTTGCGGCTGATGCTGGTCTGCGCTTGTACGGAGCGGAGCGTGGCTCTTGAACATGCAGCTGCTGAGTGGTGGACACTCGCTAGCCATCAGTCCATTCTGTGGGGACTGGTACATTTTATCGATGAAGTTGATGTGTTTATCACTGCGATTCTGAGGGCTGTCCGGCAGAAGAGCGGCTGGAGAGAATTCAGAGGATTTTACAATCTGGTAACAGCCCTCTGGTGCGAGTCCTTGCTTGACCAGGCCAGCATAGGGCTGTTCTGATGATGGATTTTGCCAGGTTTGGATCGGGCTCTGCTGGGGGTATTTTGAGAGATTTGTGCAGTTTATCATAGTCGAGACACACTTTTTGGATTGGCACGAGGACGGATTGTGGCTCCCCGTACTCATGTTATTCCAGGGGTGTGCAGGTTGGCTTAGGTTTTGAATATGATTTGGCAAATGATTCATTTGCAGAGTTTTATCCTGATTAGCAGGATAGGATGCAAACTGGTAGTAGGATTCTGTTCCTTCCAGCTTGGACGTTCTGCCATTCTCACCAGGCTTTGGTAGCCCCCAGTCATTGCATGGGGCAACACTTGGGATACTTTTTGTCAGATGCACGTCAGTCTGGGGGCTTTGCTGGGAAACTTTGCCACCACACATGATAAGGCCAGCCTGCTCGGAGCAGGAGGAGTTCATAAACTGACCCTGGGAAGGTATATCTGCAAACAATGGAACGTTGTTTGCCATGGTGGCGTCTGTACTAAGCATTCTGTCCATTTGCTGTCCAATCACAGCAGTATAGTCCAGCTTCCTATCAGCCTTTAAATGGTTTCGGTCTGCTGCTGTGTTGTTGAAGCTGGGATGTGTGAAGTCACAATATGAATGCAGCGTCTGTGTTGAAAGTTGATCAGTTTGGATGGTGTTTGGCTGCGACGGAGAACACGTATTGTTCTCCTTCTGTAAGGCATCCTCCACAAAAGAGAATATGTCATTGGTAAGAATTTCATCAAGACTAAGAGGTCTGTCATTATCATTACTGTCTTTGGTCATCCTCAGAAGGGTGTTTTCCCACTCTTTCAGATCAGACATGTCCATATCCATTTGCTGAAGAGCTGTACACAGATCTCCATCATTAGACAACTGTTCCAAGGCGTCAAACATGCTCGCAACACTGTCCCCTCCATTCATCGTTTCATCCTGCACAATATGACTGGGCGTGTTTCTGAAGAGAGCCAGGCTGTTCAGCAAAGCACTGTCTGCTGTAAATTCAGGCTTGATGTCCTGCTGATAGACTGACTTGTCCTGTTTTTGCAAAGAATCAAGTAGTGAGCTCGAAACAAAGGACTTCTGGTTCGCTCCACTTGTGCTGCTGGGATTCAGAATATCAAGCATCGGGCAGGTTTCATAGAGCACTGCTTCTCCTGTGGTGAAGTTGAAGGGAACCTGCACTCTCCTCTGGCGCAAGTGCTCCTCTCCTTCCGCATCTCTACGGGGAAAAAGCAAACAATTCAGCTCATCTCTCTGATCGGAAGGCTTTTCACATATTGTCGGCCTCCTGATGAAGCCTGCCGTCTCCATTTTTAGTTAAAATCAGGTTATATAGGAATATAAATCCAAACAACCCTCTGCATCCATTTGAAAAAGATGATGGCCCCATCCAGCTGTTTTGAGGTAAATTTATACATATACACACACAGGATGATCATTATTTCTACTTTCATTCAGGGTTTTTTTTTTTTTTTTTTTTTTTTGGTTATTCCTGAAAAAAAGTCAGAAATGGCCATAGCAGGTTTCATTAGGAGGCGAAGGATAAGTGTTAAAATCAGACATACACGAGCGCACGCTGGCGAGCAATAATGAAGTCAGGACATCCTCCTTTGAACACAACCCTGGCATTTGACTGCAACCAGGTCCATCGTCCGCTCTTGGTTAAAATTCGGAAAACTATCATTCCGGTTTCGCCCGTCTTTATCACTACAATGAGACAAAGGGATCAAAAAAATAAAAATGACTGTAACGTTGCTTCACCAGGCCTATGTACTTCGTCCTATACAATATGATTTGCTGACAAGGCCCGAGACTTCAACATACAACTTCCCACAGACTTTGAAATGCAGTATACATACTTCTGATGTGACTGTCTGCACAATACATCATATCTGCAGCATGAATGTACTGATATCCAGTCCCCCTCAAGGCGAAATCCATGTCTGTGTAACCCAACACAACTTTTGCCCTGAAGGAAAAAAGGAAGAAGAAATAATGTGGATCAAAGATGCAGCAGGACTTCAAACTGATTCGATGCAAGAGAAGAGGATGAAGGTTTATGGAAAACCTTCAACTTTACCTGCTGTCCATACCCGTTGGTGTAAAGTCCAGTTTATGTTTGGTCTGAAATATTAGTGTCTTTGTGCGGATCTCCAGGATTGCTGATGGCTGAACAGGCGTGGCAATGGCAAAGAGGGCAAGTTGAGGCTGGACTGGAGACCCATCCACAGCCTTCCTATTCTGTCCAAGCAGGAACTTCAACCTTCCTTGAAAGTTCAATTTCTACAAACAACGTGACGAACAACTTAATACAAAAATATTTCATCAAAGCTTACACTCGATCTGTTTCTTTAACTCGAAAAGATTCTCGATTATACCAGAAACCCAGATGAGTTGTCCAAGAGGCACCGGAAGCGACATACAAAGTTCCTCTCCAGGAAAGAGGAGTTTTCGGGTGGTATGTGCTGCGGGTCGTAGGTCATTATATTCCTTGTGATGTCACTGTTGTTCTGGGTATCTGGTAAGTAAAATAAAGAGAGAGAAAATGTTGACAGAGCAAGTAAAGGTCTCTTTGGGTTCAGTATATTTTCATACATTTTTTGAGCCGCTTAATTCTAATTAGGGTGATGGGGAGGCCAGCACCCATGTCAGCTGACACTGGGCAAGGGCAAGGTACATCCTGGACAGCTTGCTTTGCCATCACAGGGCAGTAATACACTGATGCCTATACAGTCTACTCTTGGTGAAAGTCATCAATGGTTCTTTTAAAGCGTCTCACCAGAGACAATGAGACCTTTAATAACCCTGTTAGCTGCACTGGAGGGGCATCAGTGACAACCCTTTGATAGTGGGGCTTGAACCCTGACCTCAGGATCAGTAAGCCAGCACCTTACCACCAGGCCACCACTGCCCCTCAGTATATTTTATGACCTTATATGGTCTGCCAATTTACCTGAGAAAACACACACACACACACACACACACACACAATGAGTACACACACACACACACACACACAATGAGTACACACACACACACACACACACACAATGAGTACACACACACACACACACACACACAATGAGTACACACACACACACACACACACACACACAATGAGTACACACACACACACACACACACACACACACGCGCGCGCGTAAACAGTGAGTGAGTGTGTACGTGCGCGCACACACACACACACACGCGCGCACACACACGCGTACGCGCACGCACACACACACGCATGCGCGCACGCACACACACACACACACACACACACACAGTGTACACCTCCACACACAACGAGTATATACACACACACGTACGTAAACCGTGAGTGCACACACAGTGAGTATACACCTCCACACACAGTGAGTATGCACACACACAAACACACATGTAAACAGTGAGTGTATATACACACACACACACACACACACACACACACACACACACACAAACAAACAATGTAGCAGTGGGCTGCCACACACATTGCCACACAGGGTATCCGGAGAGCAGTTGCGGTTTAGGTACCTTGCCTATGTGGAGGAGGTGAAGGTGCTGCTCACTCCCTCACCACCACACCTTTTTCCTGCTGGTTTTGGAAATCTTTTGGTCCCAAAGCTGCTTCTATAACCATAAGACCATGACTACCCTTTTGAGTCAGGTTCCTCTCAGGCTCCTTCCTCATTTCAAATGAGGGAGTTTTTTTCTTTCTCCCATTACTGTGGGCTTGCTTGTATGGTTTGTGAGGAAATGAATAAATTCCTTTTTTAATTTGTTTTATTATGTTAAGCTACTTTGCTACAATGTTGATTGTAAAAAAAACCCAAAAAGTACGATACAAATAAAATTGTAGGAGGAAACCGGAGCACCCAGAGGAAACTCACACAAGTACAGGAAGGATGTAGAAACCAGACAGAAATAACCTCAGCTGGCACAGAGTTCAAACCCAGGATCTTCTTGCTATGAGGCAGAAGTGCTAACCACTATGCCACCGGGCCGCCCTTCCTGTAGTCGCCCCATCCCCACAAAGTTTCAGATGTACTACGTGCTCAAGATACATGTATAGTGTCAGCGATTTGGAACTCGGCTTCCAAATAAAGCTTCACTACCGTTTACATGCATTAAATACTCTAGAACACAATATATTAAGATTCCAGTAAAAAGAAAATGCAGTCAGACTAACCATCAGCTTCCGCATTTAATAGCGTTGGGTTGAGAGCGAAATGCAGTTGCCTTCGGAACATGGCTCGGTCATCGATATGAATGAACTCAAACACACTCTGGTGGACCACATCAGACTGCAAAAGAAAGTAAAATCAACAACGTATTTAGAGTGCATGAGTAAAATAAAAAGAGGTGTCAATATTCTGAGTAGAGTTCCAGGGCATACTGACATCATTTTATGTTTTGGAGGACACACAAATCCATGAAGCTATAGGTCTGAGATGATCATCTCAATGATAGGCCATTAAACAGTGCTATTGATTCCAGTCATGTTCAAGGCAAAGCAATAGATCTGCCTTTCCATGCTTGTTTTCTGTGTAGTCAGTCATTCTTTTTTAGGTAACCATAAAATAACAAAGCTCCAAGTGTTACTAGTGGGCTGTACATTCGGTACCTGGGCCTTTAGTGGGGACTTAACAGACTTAATCCACTGCTGAATACCACCACTATCACATCACAATCATACAAACCATCAATAATATATAAAAACACAATATAACAAGGCATGGCATTGCAGAGAAACACATTTCCTGTATTAAGGGTGAACAGAAAGAAACCCAGTTAACCCTTTATCACCGAATACATTGTCAATACACCCGAGTTACATTTCTGCTAGTAACTCGGAGCATTAAATAAGTATTACTTTCACCAGCGTTTAGTGGTGGAAGCTGCCGGTAAATCTGGCTCTTGGCTAAATGTAACAAGCGTAAACTTCTCCCAAACCTCTTATATAGGTATATACAAGTTGTTACTGTATGTTCCAGTGACGTATGATGTTCATACTGTACTATACAGCCATAAATACCATGACCGTATCCCATAAAACACCCCTACATCAATTGTTATAAACATAACATTGTAAAATAATATCAAATAATATCAACATTAATTTAAAATAAATTCAAGCAAAATAATTTCAAATTGATAAATTTTAATCAAATTCACTCATCAAATACAGTATCAAATATAATCTTTAACATTCTCTATGATGTGATCTTTCTGCTTGTAAATGGTTCCGATGGTCAAGAGATGGTCACTTTACATTAAGCTGAATACAGCCAATCAACGCTTACAATATGTGAGGCGCTCCACCGAAAGTAGTTCACTTGCTTGTGCTTGAGACAAACCCCGGGTTATCCGGACTTCCAGTCTTTCTAGTGAGCAAAGGTGCCATTGAATACTTGTTTAGTACTCAGCCTGCACAGATGTGAATCACCAGCAGAGCGGAGAATTCTCTTTCTTTTCTGGATTCGGGTTTTCATTCATTTTACAACTCTCTTTGCTTAACTGAGTATGCATGGTAGATTGCACCGATCCAAGCAGATAGTTAATTCAGTCTTGGGAAAACCGTAAATTCCGGCATATGCCGGAAAACTTGCACCCATGCTAGTAGGCTTACACTTCTGACCAACCATATTTGCTTAGAGTTACAAAAGTCTGCAAAACAGTTTAAACACAAAGATTACAGAGACGATGTCTTAACATAAGGGCAACACACAGTGAACTTGGGAAGAAGGAGTGGCACGTTCAGTCTGTCGTTTGTAAACAATGGACGCAGCGTCATTGCATCAGCGTACTATGTAGGTACATCTTTTATGACTGAGAGCACACCAAAAACAAAATTTGACAATTTTTTTTAAACCCCCCCCCCCCCCCCCCGTAAAATCGGGAAAAAAAAAAAGCATCTGTGTATGCATACATACATACAAATACACACACACATACATATATATATATATACACACACACACACACACACACACACACACATACATACATATATACATACACACACACACCCAGGAGAATACTTGGTGTGTCATCTGGAAGGAGGGTAGGTCAGGAGACTTGGTGGTGGAATGAGGAAGTGCAGGAGAGTGTACAAAGGAAGAGGTTAGCTAAGAAGAAGTGGGACATTGAGAGGACCGAAGAGAGTAAACAGGAGTACACGGAGACACAGTGTACGGTGAAAGTAGCGGTGTCAAAGGCCAAACAGAAGGTGTATGATGACTTGTATGCTAGATTGGACAGTAAAGAGGGAGAAAATGATTTATACAGGTTGGCACAGCAGAAAAATAGAGATGGGAAGGACGTGCAGCAAGTTAGAGTGATTAAGAATAGAGTAGGAAAATGTATTGACTGATGACAGCAAGGTCTTAGAGAGTGAAAGGATGCCAGAGGAGGAGAAGTGTGATGGTGCCCATTTTTAAGAACAAGGGAGATGTGCAGAGTTGTGGCAACTACAGAGGGATAAAGTTGATGAGCCATACGATGAAGTTATGGGAAAGAATAGTGGAAGCTAGATAAGGGCAGAGGTCAGCATTTGTGAACAAGTTTGGTTTCATGCCAAGAAAGAGCACCACAGATGCAGTGTTTGCTTTGAGGATGTTAATAGAGAAGTACAGAGAAGGTCAGAAGGAGCTGCATTGTGCCTTTGTGGATCTGGAGAAAGCATTTGACCGCATATGTGCCGAGAGAGGAACTGTGGTATTGCATGAGAAAGTCTGGAGTAGCTGAGAAGTATGTTAGAGTGGTGCAGGGCATGTATGAGAGATGTAAGACAGTGGTGAGGGCTGCTGTCGGTGGGACATTCACCCAATATGAACACTCAGTAACAGACTTTTTTGAAGAACCCAAAAGATTGTTGACTCACTCATTGGCTGAAACGCTTAATCCCATGAGGGATATGGGGTGGGG
Organism: Plotosus lineatus; assembly: GCA_024760905.1. NCBI lineage: Eukaryota > Metazoa > Chordata > Actinopteri > Siluriformes > Plotosidae > Plotosus > Plotosus lineatus. Next base: position 90,526,634 of record CM045729.1, on the reverse strand, counting down.
GGCTGGCAACTATCTCAGAAGGCATTGGGGAAGGCGGGGTATACCCTTAGCAACTCCTCAGACCATTGCAGTTCCAAGGCACACACAACCACTCACATTCACACCGAGGGGAAATCTGAAAGCGCCAATTAGTCCAATGCACATGTCTTTGGATTGTATGAGGAAACCCACGTATACATGGGGGAAACATGCACTCTGCGCATAACATTGCCTTCACCAAGCCTAGGATATTCTTGGAATATAATACAACTTTCTCAAAATGAGCTGTTGCACAATCAGGGTACACAGTGGGTTCGCATTGGCTCAAAAATAAAACTGAGTTCCTGTGGTTTCTTGTTACCATTCAAAACCGTATAAGACTAGAATATTTTGTGTGAAGTATCAGAGGAACAGGCAGGTTTAATGGTGTCTAAACTCCACAGGGTGAAAGTATAACAGGTACAAGGTGTCTTGAATAATTAGAATCTAAAATTGAGAACCATTTGAAAAGAATTAAAAACAATAAGAATAAAAGCCCAGTAAACTGATTTTCTGAGCATATTTCATGCAACATTAGTTGCAGATATTATTAACTGCAGTTACAACAGCATGAGTGACGATTGTTGTGGTTTTCCGGAGAAGACTTTTTTTTTGATGGACATGTTTATCAAGTGTATGAGGAAGTTTGTACAGAGTATTTCACATCCAATCTCACTTATATTTTTCAGCAAGTTATACAGTACCATGTTGCTTTAGAAAATGGAATTCGTCTCAGAAAAAAAAAAACACTTTTGTCCTCCACATATAATGTCTACATTCCTGAGAAGACATTTTTGATGGACAAAGTATCTCAACAGAACCACAGCATGAAAAGAACCCATATTTAACAGTTGTATATTATAATTATTAAAATGAATGCCTCTTACCTGATGGAAACCCAAGTAGTCCTGAATTGTTGATGACGCATAGAAGACATAACCCTCAGCAGTGACCACCAGTACAAATCCATTGAGAGCCTACGCAAAATAAATGCACACACAGATATATATCAAACTGGTACATTTTCCAACTACCCAACTTCAAACTTGAATAAATATTTCCCATGTCCAAATTTATTTGTGAATCAATGCATCAAAATATTTAGTACATGCTTGGGAGATATCATATCAAAATATGTACATATGGGGGACACAGTTTTTGAAATAATTAAAATACTTCCTAGTTTGCATATTTTCACACTCAATTTTATGACTAGAGAAAAACCTCATTATGTTTGTGTCCAACTGATCCTCTGCTAAGGTCTCCACAGGTCCACTAACCACATGAATCGGAGCACAGGTGCACAATGAACCACAGAATTTGCATGTGTGTGGCAAAATCGGAAACGAAGCACCACACTTAAAACGGGATCGATGACATCCGTAAGTAGGGGTGTCATTGAAAACCTATTATTGGTATCAATATACAGTATTGATAAAAAAATTTCCGATGTATTGATACATTAGAATATTGCTGTACTTTTCCATAAATGCATTAAATAGAACAGACTAAGATATATTACAGTAGTTTGTATAATGCATTGAATATTTTATAATAAAGTGACCAATTACTAAAGCCAAATCTGAAATAAAAGGCAGGAAATAGTTTTCCACCGACAAGATTTTAATTAACGCCTTTTTGCATTTAACAAATCTATAAACACTTGTTTACTAGTTAATTTCAAGCAAGTTGTTTCTATTCTACAAACACTAGTCAATTGAAAAGTTTGAGAGATGCATTTTTACAATTCATAATTATGATGCAAGAAGATGCAAATATCTGCATTATCCGGTGAGAAGTGTCTCTTCTTGTTCATAATGTTCCGCGATGTTGAGAACACGCGCTCTGACGGCATACTAGATGCAGGGACCATAAGGTATCTTCGCACAATCTTGAATAAATTTGGATAACTGTACTGGTTTGCTTTCCACCAAAGCAGTGGATCAGCAACTGTTGCTATAGAAGGTTCAGACTTGTATCTTGCAATCTCCGTATCCACCTTGACTTCATAGCTCTGTGCCGTATCCGTAAAGCCAGTCGTAAATAAGACATCAAAGAAATCATCTCTGGAACTGTGCTTAGCCTTCTTGGTAACTGGTGGATGATTTGACTCCTACACAGCCGTGTCAGCCATTTATATATATTATACAAGTTATATTAATTTACCTCAACAGGATCCAGTACTTTGACAGCTGTAGTAGCTGCTGTTGGTGGTTTCATGGAGAGCATTATTAAGTATTATCGTACATTATTTTATTTATTAAAAGATACCGCTTGCTCTGGTGTTTTAAATTTAAATTAAAACAGCTTTGTATGAAATTTTCGGGCTTCTGCCCATGGAGCCTGGCCGGGCCTAGCCCGAAAAGGAGACATGGGTCCGCCCTCCCATGGACCCACCACCCGTGGGAGGAGTTTTAGGGGTCGGGTGCAATGTGAGTTGGGTGGCAGCCAAAGGCATGGGTTCTGTCGGCCCAACCCTCGGCTACTGACTCTGACCCTCGGGACATGGAATGTCACCTCTCTGGTGGGGAAGGAGCCTGATCTGGTGCGTGAGGTGGAGAGATACCGACTAGATCAGGGGTCACCAACCTTTTTGAAACTGAGAGCTACTTCTTGGCTACCAATTAATGTGAAGGGCTACCAGGTCAATACACACCTCTGAAATTACAAATTTGGCTCAAATTACCTTTAATTGTGTTACTAATAATAATTAATGATATTCATCTATGTGAAGATTTTGATTTGATTTAAAAATACAGTATATTCAGAACAATTAGATGCAGTTCAATGGAGAGTGGCACTATGGCGCTGTGGGCCTGTCCTAACAGGTCCGCGGGCAACTTATATTGTCCTTGCGGGCTACCTGGTGCCCACGGGCACCACGTTGGTGATCGCTGGACTAGATATAGTCGGGCTCACCTCAACTCATAGCTTGGGCTCTGGAACCATCCATCTCGAAAGAGGTTGGACCTTATTCTATTGGAGTTGCTCATAAGGAGAAACGCCTTGGTGTCCCCCCCAGGAAAGAGCTGGAGGAAGTGGTGGAGGATCGGGATGTCTGGACCTCTTTGCTTAGGTTGCTGCCCCCGCGACCCAATTCTGGATCAAGCGGAAGACGATGATGACAACGTTGATAACTTGTGCGCGAAGGCGGGGTGGGGGGGATACAAAAATAAAAGAGGTGTACACATCATCTGCAACCAATCAGGAGGAGGGAAACAAAAACTCTCAGCCATCAGCTATATTTGAATCACGTGCCAGTTACTTCCAGGTTTGTCGCCGATCCGAGTGTATGCGAATTTAAATAAATAAAGAATATATAACTCATATATAAATATTTTACATTTATAAATAAAGAGCTATATATATGATCGAGAATTGGTTTACATGTATGTTTCTTATTCAGTAATAATAGCTATTGTACACCAAACATATAGACAGGTGAACAAGTGAATGAAAAAAACAACAGATGATCACATAATTAATCATTCCAGATAAAGTGGGGCCCAGTAAAATTCTTAGGGGTCCTGCAGATTTTTTCTTCTGCCTGCTTCCTTGTCCAGTGGAAAATATTCTTCATTTCGTGCCCTGTATACATGTTGTAAATGTAAAGCTCATTTCCAACCTTACTATAACTTCCTATGTTGTTCCAATATATGAAGATATTGCAGCAAATATAACTTTCTTCCTCATTTTCTCAAGTGGCAGTAAAACACTCCCACAACATGCTGCCACCCCCATGCCTCATGGTTACATTGATGTGTTCTGACCTGTAATCTCCACTCTTGTCCTCATTTCTTGTGTCCATGAACTCATGATAGTCATTTTGGCCAATCACTTCCATTGATGTCTCAAGATCCTCAAGCGCAACATGTTCAGGATGCCTTTTTCAGAGATGATTTTGAGCACATGCTACCCATTTCCTGCAGCATCTTTACGATTCTTTGCTGCTGTCTTTATTACACACATATTATTTACACACATATTACTTACATATTTGTACTTTTTGCACCACAGTACATTAATCTCAGGATGAGTCTCCTTCCCAATTGGCATGATGGTGGTGTTTTCCCATGATGTTTATACTACTGTTTGTATAAATTAGCCTTCAGGCATTTGGAATCCGCTTCTAAAGCTCAAGCATAGTTGGAGAACCACAGTTCTTGAGGTCTTTTTTGTGGATTTATTTAAAAATTTCCATGGTGTTATGCAAAGATGACCATCGAGTTTGAGTTTATGCCTTTAAAATCCATCCACAAGTACACCTCTAATTGATTAGAAGATCAGAGGCGAACTGACTGATTACCTAAAGGCCCGACAGTATTTTTTTTTAAGTTTCAAAGCTGCAGTTAGTGTTTCCTAATGTACATAAACTTCTGACCCACTGGAATGTTGACAGTCAATTAATGCAATTGGCCTGTAAACAATTTTTTGAAATATTCAAGGCATGTCATACACAAAGTACATGTCCTAAACAATTTTATAAAACTATAGGCCACTAGTATGACATCTGTGGTGTGGTTAAATAAGATTTAATCACTTCAACCGAAGCATATGTAAATACAGTCGGCCCTCTACTTACGAAAACCTGTCTGTCCGTCTTCCTTTCGGCTTTTTCCCTTTTACTCGGGAGTCGCCACAGTGAATCATCTGATTCGCACGTTTGATTTGGCAGAGGTTTTTACGTCGGATGCCCTTCCTGTCACAACCCTTTTAGCAAGGGACAGAAACACGCTGACGACTTTGCAGCTCCTCTTTACGAACGTCAGCAATGGTTCTTTTACATCAACCTCTCACCATAGACAGTGACAGACATGGCCCGCCTTTGATAACCCAGTTAGCTGCACTGCGGGGGGGGAGAAGACAACCTTGTGGAGAGTGGGACTTGAACCCCCAAACTTTGGATCAGCGATCCAGCACCCGATACCACTAGACCACCACTGCCCCACTTACGAAAACCTCTGAATACGAAAAATCCAGGTGACGAAAACATTTTCCTAAATTTTCTTCCTCTGTATACAAAACAACTTCTTACGAAAAGCGCCAAACGTGCCATTCAAAAATTCAAATGATGCACGAGTTGCTCTCTCATTGGCTGTCTCCCAACATCCCGCCCCGCTGGCCTCTCATTGGCCAGGAGGGAGCTGAATCTCCATAGTACTGCACCCAAAGAGCTTGTTTGTCATACGTGTAAAGGAGAGCTGTACTGTTGGTTCGTGAGTTTCGAGAGTGCATATTGCAGCTTATTTTTAATTTTTTAAGTTGTTTAATTCAGTAAATGTTTAATAAATGTGGCGCGCTCTGCCGAATGTGGGCAAAACGCGGCTCATCCGGACCTCCGATCCTTCAAGCAAACAGGTGAACGTTGAGTACGAAACAAGTGTTCAAAGCGCACTTACCTGCTTGACAGATCGGAGGTCTGGACAAGCCGTGCCCCGTCTCAAAAACTCCGACGTCGGCTGCGGCGGAGCGCGCCACGGAGTGCGCCACGGAGCGCGTCGAGCGTAGGCGGTGTCGTGACTGACACCGGAGCACCCGAGATGGGGCGTGGCTCATCCGGCTCATCGCTTGTTTAGTACTCAACATTCACTCGTTTACTTAGTACTAAACAAGTGTTCAAATCGCACTTGCCTGCTTGACATATCGGAAGTCCGGACAAGCCGCGTTCCGCCCCAAAAGCTCCGTCACAAATTCAGTAAATGTTTAATAAATGTGGCGCGCTCCGCCGTATGTGAGCAAAACACGGCTCATCCGGACCTCTGATTTCTCAAGGAAAAAAGTTCATGTTAAGTCCGGACTTCCGATCTTTCAAGCAGGGGAGTGCGCTTTGAATACCCCGTCTCAAAAGCTCCGGCGTTGGCTGCACACTGCATGTTAGAGAGAGAGAGAGAGAGACAGTGTTTTTGTGTGTGTGTGTGAGAGAGAGACAGAGAGATATAGAGAGACCGTGTGTGTGTGTGTGTGTGTGTTTGTGTGTGTTAATAAAAAAATGTTTAATGATAGTTTTATTAATAAATGTGTTAATAAAATTTTAAATGGTTTAATAAATAATTTTCTTTTACTTTTAACACATATTTCATACAAAATTGGTGGACTTATCATTTTTAAGGGTTTATGGGGTAGTCTTGAGAGCCTTGGAACGAATCGCGTGTTTTACATGTAAAATGCGTCTCTATTTACGAAAACTCCAGGCTACGAAAAAGTCGCTGGAACAGATTAATCTCGTAAGTAGAGGGCCGACTGTACATGACTTGGATATTAATTATTTACAACAATTAAGTAAAAGGTATTGCATGACATTATAATATAATTACATCCGGACGCTTGAAAATCTATTTGTTGTGGCATCACTGTGACATTTCCAACAAGGAAACTTCTAACACTATCCTGAATGCATCAGATGGTACAAGTGAAGCTTAGCGAAGGAGAAATGAACACTGCTTTGTTTGCTGTTGCTAAGCGTGACCATAACCATTCTTTCATAAACAGCGCCTGAACAAACACACTCATCATAACTTCAATAAATGACCTGAAGTCACCTTCATTCAGCGTAACAACTCTGTTTAGCTAGTGGATTACGCAACATACCCTTTGGCCCATGAGCAATCTGTGAGCATTAAAGGGACTGCATAAATAAGTTATTAATCATTAAAGAGCCAAACTTGACACAGAGAATTAATATCCAGTCAGTCACCTGAAGTAGAAGGTCCCCCTCTGAGAGGCCCAGGGCATCCATTTTGCTTGTATCGGACCTGTTCCCCGTGTAAAACTCTAAACTGGAGTTCTTCTTCATGGCAGCTGTAATGGAGAAAAACGAGAAGAAATCAGTCTGCATCACCATCATGCAAAACAGCAAGCAGTACGCAACAATCACATTCATTCACAGCAAACAGAATTCGTTACGCGAGGTATTTAACTAATGTGAAATTTCATGTTGTGTTTATGGGCAGTGGTGGCCTGGTGGTAAAGGGCGCTGGATCACTGATCCTAAGCTTGGGTGTTCAAGCCCCAATCTACACAGGTTGCCACTCCCCCCCCCCCCCCCCCCCCCCCAGTGCAGCTGAGTGGATTATTAAAGGCCGGCCATGTCTCTCACTTTCTATGGTGTGAGGTTCATGTAAAAGAACCATTGCTAACTTTCATCAAGAGTAGGCTGCAAAGCCGTCGGCATGTTTCCGCCCTGTGAAGGCCTGGCTAGGTGTCCAGGTTGTACTCTGCCGTCGCTCGGAGTTAGCTGGGATGGGTGTCAGCCTCCCCGTGACCCTAATTATAATTAAACCTTTACAGAAAATAAATGAATGTTGTGTTTACTTTAATTTGAATCAAACTGATGCATGAAGTAAGGCAAAAAAGTACAAGTATAAAACATAGAAAAACAACTGCAAATCGAAATATGACCGAATACAGAACACTGCAAACTAGAACTACCGCCTGGCAGTTTTACGCCTCAGAGCGATATACAAAACATACAGTAAACGTACGAGCACAGTGCTGTGTCCGGAAGCAGTGCCTGGGTGCTGTCGGGGCTGGAATGATTGGAAGATGTTCGTTTTTTTTTTTTTCCTTTTTGAAGATTTAGGGGCATTTTAAAAATAAACCTCAGGTGAAACTGACAGTCAAGTGTACACGGGTCAAAATTTAACAAAACAAATATATATCTGTTCTTGATACATCACGTTCACAAGAATGGCCGAAATGAGGCTGCAGCGACTTTGACCTTTGACTTAAAAAAAATAAATAAATAAACAGTTCATCTACCTCTGGGGCAAAGGCATAAAATCAACCACAGCAAATCAACAACAATGACCTTAACTAGGGAAGGTGCTCACTGAACACCACATGCTACACCACACATGACTACACATGTTGGTCTGAAAACTGCTGCCAAGGATGATGATCAAGGACGTTTATACAATGTTAGTTTAGATATGCTGTCAACTCTGCATTATAAGAATTCAAAATGATGGAAACCTGCTTAAAGAAGGCTTTGAATCACACACACACACACACACACACATATATATATATATATATATATATATATATATATAAAATATTTTATAAGCAACTGTTCAGCGACTCTTTGAGAAAGTAAGGGTGTCAAACAAAAGTCCTCCAGTACAAAATCACTGAACCATATCCAGTTAGCCAGAGCATGCTGCTCGTTCTGTTTTTAGAGAATGCTGACATGTTTTCGCTTTTGCCCTTGTTTTATGATCCGCCGTAGCATTTTTTGCTTTAGCTTGGTTTACGTAAAGGCTCCATAAAACTCCACGTTGCACAATCAGCGGCTGCAGTTCCCAATAGAGTTTATTACCTTCCGGTTTCTCACAATAAACAAAACTATGTGCATGGGGTGAATACGGCACTTTACTGCCATTTCAACAGAGTTGCTTTATGGTATTATATTACTTCTTCGAAGCGTTAAAAACATGTCATCGCCGGCATTGGTAACTGTGGTGTTTGATGTCAAATGTCTTTAACGAATATAGTGTAATTTTATATAGCGAAAAAATTTCATGGTGAAACACATCAGATGTAACAGCTGGATATTGGAAGTGTAAAGCTCCTTTAAACATGTTCTGAACATGTTCTCATGTCTACAATTGTAAACAGTAAATAAAGATGTACCTGAGGCCCTGCGATGCCCTGTCGAGCTGTACAGGGTCAGCTGGGATGGGTGTCAGCCTCCCGGCGACCCAAATTAAGATTAAGCGGTTCAGAAAATAAACGAATGAATGAGAAGTACCTGAAAGATGAGCAAACTACCAAAAGAGTCTTTTGCTGTAGTTCAAAATTCTCAAAACAATTAATTAGATTTTAACAACCAATATAAAGAGGTTTTTGATTAATAAATGTTAGAATTGTTTGCCACATGTGTCAGAATTTCGGATACAGCCCTATTTCAGTGCGGCTTCTATATGCTAGTTCTGGTTTTTTATGCTTTTGCTAATATCCATATTCTCTCAGGCATTATTTCAAAGGGATATTTCATTTACACTTGGGTGATTTAAATCTGTGAGACAGAAGGAAATGATGATGAGGTAAACCTGCCCTATAAAGAATCTTCCAAGAAAAATCTACGAGATTTGAATGTCTGGGAGTTGAATTTGACTGAAGGTACAACATCATCAATAGGGACGGCTTTATGTTCCTGGAGCCCGTTGGTCTGTCAGTCCTACGTATAATACATGGGCACCTTCTTTAAATCAATCCTACTCCCATCATTTGGGTTTAACATTAGAGTGAGTTGTCGAATCATTGGGCTGTATATACTGGTCTTCTCAAAAAATTTGCATATTGTGATAAAGTTCATTATTTTCTGTAATGTACTGATAAAAATTAAACTTTCATATATTTTAGATTCATTGCACTCCAACTGAAATATTTCAGGTCTTTTATTGTTTTAATTCTGATGATTTTGGCATACAGCTCATGAAAACCCAAAATTCCTATCTCAAAAAATGAGCATATGATGTTCAGGTAGTGTAAACGAGCTATTAACCTAATCATCTGAATCAACCAATTAACTCTAAACACCTGCAAAAGATTCCTGAGGCTTTTAAAAACTCCCAGCCTGATTCATTCCTCAAAACCGCAATCATGGGTAAGACTGCCGACCTGACTGCTGTCCAGAAGGACATCATTGACACCCTCAAGCAAGAGGGTAAGACACAGAAAGAAATCTCTGAGCCAATAGGCTGTTCCCAGAGTGCTCGATCAAGACACCTCAGTGGGACGTCTGTGGGAAGGAAAAAGTGAAAGAAGGGCCGATTCCAGACCTTGGGGGACCTCTGGAAGCAGTGGACTGAGTCTGGAGTAGAAACATCCAGAGCGACCGTGCACAGGCGTGTGCAGGAAATGGGCTACAGGTGCCGCATTCCCCTGGTCAAGCCACTTTTGAACCAGAAACAGTGGCAGAAGCGGCTGACCTGGGCTACAGAGAAGCAGCACTGGACTGTTGCTCAGTGGTCCAAACTACTTTTTTTCGGATGAAAGCAAATTTTGCATGTCGTTCGGAAATCAAGGTGCCAGAGTCTGGAGGAAGACTGGGGACAAGGAAATGCCAAAATGCCTGAAGTCCAGTGTCAAGTACCCACAGTCAGTGATGGTCTGGGGTGCCATGTCAGCTGCTGGTGTTGGTCCACTGTGTTTTATCAAGGGCGGGGTCAATGCAGCTAGCTATCAGGAGATTTTGGGGCACTTCATCTCCATAAAGCTTTTCAGCAGATGGAAGCCTGAAGATTTCATTTTTCAGCACGACCTGGCACCTGCTCACAGTGCCAAAACCACTGCTAAATGGTTTACTGACCATGGTATTACTGGGCTCAATTGTCCTGCCAACTCTCCTGACCTGAAGCCCATAGAGAATCTGTGGGATATTGTGAAGAGAAAGTTGAGAGACACCAGACCCAACACTGTGGATGAGCTTAAGGCCGCTATCGAAGCATCTTGGGCCTCCGTAACACCTCAGCAGTGCCACAGGCTGATTGCCTCCATGCCACGCCCGCAATGAAGCAGTCATTTCTGCAAAAGGATTCCCGACCAAGTATTGAGTGCAGAACTGAACATAATTATTTGAAAGTTTACTTTTTTTGGATTAAAAGCACTTTTTTATTGGTCGGATGAAATATGCTAATTTTTTGAGATAGGAATTTTTGGTTTTTCTTTACTCTTTTGCCAAAATGATCAATATTAAAACAATAAAAGGCTTGAACTCTTCAGTTGTGTGTAATGAATCTAAAATATATGAAACGCTAATGGTTTTCAGTACATTACAGAAAATAATGAACATCACAATATGCTAATTTTTTGAGAAAGACTAGTGTGTGTGTGTGTATATTATATATACATATACACACACACACACACACACACACACACACACACACACAATCGGTCCTTCACACTGTTTCGTGATGATCGTTGACATAATTGTTAGTTGCTTCCTTCATGCGGTCCTTGTCCTTCAAAATTGTCGACACCGTGGCGTGGGAGAGATGGAGATTTCACTTCACTTTCATCTTCGTTGCCGACGACAGTGCCTTCCTTGCTAGAATCGCCATCTGATGAATCGGATTTCCTCTCGGGGGCATTAGTGACGGTGTAGAGTAAATGAATGTAAAATTGTACTGTAAAAGAGATGTTACGACAACGGGTATCTACTCACTGAGTGTGGTGGTGGAACGCTGCGAGTGTGAGATGCTGGAATGTCACAACTATCTTACGCGCTGCGCTGCCTGACATACAGAGTAAACTCATAACAGGCATCTGCTAGACGTGGTCGTAACCCGCGTATGTCGTAACTCGGATAGTGACACATATATACATATATACACACACAGTAAAACCTCCGCTGACGAACGCTTAAGATCACGAACTTTTCGCCTCAAGAACATTAAATTTGCGAGCATATAGTCTCTGCTGACGAACTAGTTTTCGGCGGACGAACCAAACCACGCGGTCGAACAGCGCCACGGTGGCGGCCAGGAGAAGTTGACGCACGCTCATGGCGTCACAGTTCGTCACACCCCTTTCTTTGAGTGCGGAAGTGGTTTGTGTTTGATAGACATTTTGGACCATATTGAGTGTACTTTTGCTATTATGGGACCGAAAAAGACCCCACCACAGGCGGAGATCATTGAAAAACACGAACGAGGTGTGCGTTTGTGTGACTCAGCCTCCCAGTACCAGTACGCTAAGTCTACCATTGCTCCCATCCTTAAGAACAAGGAAGCTATTAAGGGTGCGTGTGTGGCTAAGGGTGTTTCCAAACAGTAGGCGTTTCCAAACTCTCCTTCCAAACAGTAAGTCCCTCCCTCCCTCCTCCTCCCACTCCATTCCATCAAGCCGTCAACTACCATCACAAAGGTAAATAAAACCACTTTATTATACAGTACAGTTTATTTCTTTAATTACAATACAATAGCACATTTATTATACATAAAATAAGGTATATTTTTGTGTAGTTTTAAGGCTTATTTAGTAGAAAATTATGTTTTATGGGGACCTGGGAACGGATTATTCTCATTTTAATGGTTTCTAATGGGAAATAAATGTTCGGAAGACGAACTTTTCGCCTTACACACACTTTCTGGGAACCAATTATGTTCGTGAGCAGAGGTATCACTGTATATATATATATATATATATATATATATATATACACACACACACACACACACATACATATATATATATATATATACAGACACACACATATATATATATATACATACACACACACACACACACACACACACTTTATATTATATATATATATATATACAGACACACACATATATATATACACACACACACACACACACACACCTCGAGTCCCACAGTGCACTAACTGGGTTATCAAAGGCCGGCCATGTCTCTCACTGTCATGTAAAAAGAACCATTGCTGACTTTCGTCAAGAGTCGCTGCATAGCCATCAACATGTTTCTGCCCCGTGATGACCGGTGAGCTGTTCAGGAGGGATTCTGCCCTCACCAAGAGGGCAAATACATGAAAGGGCCAGTATGTCAACTCAACAGGAACCAGTATATATCTTTCGACAAGAGGAGCTGCATAGCCGTACGCGTGCTTCCACCCTGCGATGGCCTAGTGAGCCGTCCAGGGTGTACTCTGCCCTCGCCCAGAGTTGGCTGAGATAGGCACCAGTCTCCCACAACCCTAATTAGGATTTAGCGGTTCAGAAAATGAATAAATGAATAAATAAAACAGGAGATGTATTTGCAACAAAATGAAAACACAAAAATATATGCTAATATACCACCACTTAGATTTGCACAGAATTTATATATATATAAAAAAAAAAAACAATCTAACTGAGGTAGGTGGACAAACTTGTCGAGCACAACATCAAACATGAACAGGCGCATGGAACAAAAATTCATTAAAAGAATAATTAGAAAACTAACAGGACAGATGATTAAAAAAAATGCAGAAATTAGCTGGTGGTCAGCAGTCAGCAGAAAACCCAGTGTTTCCAGGGTGGGGTTGGAAATCACTGGAGCGACTCCAGGGTTGGAGTTCATCCTGTTCTGAAAGGAATCCCATTAGTCTTGTAACACCAGCCACAGACACCCATCAATAGAGATATCTGTCGGGCCTCTATCCGCCTCTGGCAGTGCCTAAATCTGCATGAGATATTTGGCTGCTAGTGGACGAGGAGTGGCTGCCATCTTGTATATGTATTGGTCCATCAGTAGCATCTGTTGCTCCCATTGGTAGGTGCAACAATCACATAGCTTCAAAGCTGAGATCAGTTTACTCACATATCTATTCAAGCTGTATTTACTATTATCTAGATTTATTCACTATTATTCGCCGAATGTCACGGACATTCTGTAATCTCTGGTTGCTACATCAATGCTAAGCTCTTTGGTGGCGTTCTTTCTTCATAAACTCCGCTACAAAATCTGCCTAAACTGAAACCAAAACAGGATCTCAACACCAAAACACACACACACACACACACTGTCATGAGATGAACACGAGTGCTTTATGCTGCATAACAATGCTATCATATCCCTGTAAGAGCCCGTTTCTGCCGATAGTCATAGTGGTGTACTGCTTAGCATGTCTGCTTCACAGTTAGAAGTTCCCGGTTCAAGTCCCCTGTAAAGAGAAGCCATGTCTGTGAGGAGTTTGCATGCTCCTCAGTGCCTGCATGGATTACCTGTGGGAGCTGTGGTTTTCTCCTGCAGTACAAAGACATGCCCATTAGGCTAATTGGATCTTGATAGTCCATAGATGCGAGTGTGAATGTGTGTGTACATGTGTGTGTGTGTGTGGATTTTTAGCCCTGCGAAGGTCCGGTGAGCCGTTCAGAAGTGAGCCTGGATATGCTGCAGCTTCCCCGTGCCCCAATAAAGGGTAGAATGCTTCAGAAAATGAGAAGAAAACTGAATCAAGGGCTTTTAACTGCAATTGTGTACATGATATTTTATGTACAGTATGCCCTTGACTATTCGCGGTTTTGCACCCGCGGTTTGAGTATTCGCTGACTGCCGAGCAACCGGCACGTGATTCAAATTCAGCCAATGGCTGTCCTCCTTTCTCCTGATTGGTTGAGCTGATGTCCTGCCCCTTTTTACTCATTTGCACACAAGTTGTCAACTTTTTGTGTGTTTTAATTACCAGTTTAGCTCTATGATATCACTCAAACGCTATGCGTGTTCTCTGGCTAAGCGATAGAAAACGTGGATGTCTCTTCTGAAGAAATAAGAATAAGCAGAGCTAACATGCTATGGAAGGCAGCTCAATGCGAGCAGCATCCCAGCTAGCAATAAGCCCAGGCAGGAAGGGGCTGAATGACGACTCCGGCGCTTGGGATTGCAGGGGATGAAGGCCGTATAGCCGGCTGGTATAATCGCCTTATCGGGTGTACATTCCAAGCCATGTTTCACAGAAACACAGTCCTGTAGATCCCTCTGCCCTGCAATCTGAGCATGAAGCTCATCCATCTTGTTTTGTAGGGACTGAACATTTTCAAGCAGTATGGCCGGAAGTGCTAATCAAGCCTCTGAGAACTCCGCCTGGGAGGTTAGCATTGAGCTCCCATAGCATAGCAGCTTACAATGGAAGTTCTCAGAGTCAAATTGTTTGTTTTAATTTATTTGTTGTTTTGTTTGTTCATGTTTTGCACTATGCTCATCTACTACCGGTCGACTCTACTACAGCTATAAGATCGGAGTATCTTCGGGTGTGTATAACTAAGCAGGCTGGACTGGGCTTGTTAGCCGGGATGCGGCTAGCAGAGCTAATATGCTATGGTAGGCTGACAAGAAGTCCAGGCGGGAAGGGGCCGAATGACGACTCTGGCGCTTGGGATTGCAGGGGATGAAGGCCGTGTAGCTGGCTGGAGCAATCGCCTCATCGGGTGTACTCTCCTTGAGCCACGTTTCACAGAAACACAGTCCTGTAGATCCCTCTGCGCTGCAATCTGAGCATGAAGCTCGTCCATCTTGTTTCGCAGGGACTGAACATTTTCAAGTAATACTGTATGGCCAGAAGTGCTAACCAAGCCTTTGAGGACTCCGCCTGGGCTTATCC
>CM045729.1:90469049-90506549 GCA_024760905.1 Plotosus lineatus | reverse complement strand
TGAAACAGTTTGAAAATGTAAATACAGAAACAAAACTGGAAAAAAAAAAACCCAAAACAAACAAACAAATAAAAAAACAACCAAATGAAGTGGATAAGAGTGAAACTCTCTGTAAATCTGATCAGATCCGCTGTGCTGTGCTTGAGAGGAACCAGGAGTTTAAACACGAGACATAATGATATGTACAGATGATTAAAGAGAGAGAGAGAGAGATTGTATACAGTACAAACTTGTATAGGTTACTTATGCAAGGTTTAAACATACATCCCCCTCTAAAGAATGCCCTGTAACCACTTACAAATTCATCGAAGAACGGCCGCCCTGAACCTAACCTGTTAGTAAGCTGGGAAGTGAAGACGACGACATCCATACGTATGCACGCGCGCAGATGTGCGTGCACACAGATGTAACAATGTATCCAGTTTTGATACAAGATTTTGGGTTGGGTTTTTTTTTTTTTGTTTTGTGTGTTTAGGGTTTTTTTTTTTGCATATATTAGGGTTTTTTGCCTTTTATGGCAGTCATCATACCAGATCCTGGTGCCAAACATTTTTGGTCATGGGGTGTCATTGAAAACCTATTATTGGGATCAATATATTGATTTAAAAAAATTTCTGATGTATTTATACATTAGAATATTGCTGTACTTTTACATAAATGCATTAAATAGAACAGACTAAGATATATTACAGTAGTTTGTATAATGCATTGAACATTTTATAATAAAGTGACCAATTACTAAAGCCAAATCTGAAATAAAAGGCAAGAAATAGTTTTCCACCGACAAGATTTTAATTAACACCTGTTTGTATTTAACAAATCTATAAACACTTGTTTACTAGTTCATTTCACGCAAGTTGTTTCTATTCTACAAAAACTTGTCAATTGAAGAGTTTAAGAGATATGTATTTTTACAATTCATAATTATGATGCAAGAAGATGCACATATCTGCATTATCCGGTGAGAAGTGTCTCTTCTTGTTCAAAATGTTCCGTGCTGTTGAGAACACGCGCTCTGACTGCACACTAGAAGCAGGGACGTACCATTTACCATACAGAGAGGCGGGACGTACCATTTACCAATACAGAGAGGCGGGACGTACCATTTACCAATACAGAGAGGCGGGACGTACCATTTACCAATACAGAGAGGCGGGACGTACCATTTACCAATACAGAGAGGCGGGACGTACCATTTACCAATACAGAGAGGCGGGACGTAATATTTACTCGGGGGTCACTGAAAAAAGGCATTTACTTCAGATGCCATCATGAACACAGGACGCTATAACATTAGAAGTATCGATATCCGTTTTATAGGTATTGATTATCGATCGACATAATTATATCGGCGATATTCCGATAGTCAATGACATCCCTACTGACAACACTGCAAGTTTGACGCCAACCAATCATCAATAATATCCTCGGGTGTTGTCAGGGAGCAGGGTCAAGAAATTTTTAATCATGGCTACAGAAGGAACACCAAGAAACTCGATTTAAAGAAAACCAAAGCTTCTTCCACACTTGGACTTTTCGACATCCCACCGCAGTGCTGTGTTTAGGTCACGCTGCAAGGCCTGTTTGTAGTTCATGACATTAATATTTGGGATTAAGGCATTGCATGCAGTATATAGACATTAACATGCTCACTATTCACTATATCACACAGTTGATGGCGGTAAAGAACAGACAGCATTATATGAGCGTGGCCTGGATTAACTATAGCTTTATTCTACAATAAAAGCAGACACTTCATAAACCAGCTGACGGAAATCTCACATGAGAAACGTACCGCTAACAAGCAGCAACTAAACTAATCAAACCGCTTATACGAGAGCAGTGGTTACCACGTCTGTCTCACAGCAACAAGGTCTCTGCAAGACCGCTTCCAAAACTACACGTACCCCACTTTAGCCCAGAGTCAGTTATAAATTCTTTGGCCTCTCCATGACCCTAGTAGTATTTGGTGGTTCAACAAATGAATGAATTATGAGAGGAAATGTGTTCACACAATGCTAGGTGTGTGAAAATAGCTCTTTGTCAGCATGTTGCACTTGAGACGATCATTCGTTACGCATAATCATTCGTTACGCATAACCGGGGATTTAGCTCAGTTGGTAGAGCGTCCGCTTTATCCTCCGGAAGGTCGGAGTTCGAATCTGGCCGCGTCATACCATAAGACGTTAAAATTTGGTAGTTGTTGCTTCCTGCTTGGCGCTCAGCATCAAAAGGATAGAACAACGCAATAACTGGCGCTGCACAGTGGCGACAGGTGCCCAGAGCACAAACCAAATTTCAATGTATGTAAAAGTACTTTGACAATAAAGAATTGTTTGTTTGTTTGTTTTGTTTAATTTGCTTAATTTAAAGGTGTACAACACAATTATAACGACGAACATCACTCCATCGTCTACTCTGCTTCCAGATCTAGGATAGCAAATGTAGCTAGTATTTCCATCACTGATTATTATTATTATTTTATCTTTTTTATATACGAGGAATGTGGCTACTCGGCTGTAAGTGCCATTAAATAAACTGAGGAAATGTAGGAAAAGGAAGATAACTAGAATAGCGATGTACAGTATGCCTAGTTATGACTGTTCATACTCCGTGCTGTGCTTGCCTGAGAATGGGATTTGAAATGCTATCAGAAATAAAGGTCGGATAAATCTATTATTAAATCAGACTGGTTACCTCGTTAACTAAAGTTGCAGGCCCTTTCCATAACAGTACAATATGGACCCAGTAAATATTTCAGAAGTCATTAATAGTCCACCCTGCGCTAGAATTTGGTGAACCTCACCTCTCGCCCGAGGTCCACTGCGACTGGCTCCAGTTTGTGCCCATGATAGAAGACATACAGGCAGTATAGATAATAGATGGCTGGATGGTTACAGTTATTATATGTATAAAACTTCTTGGCCGGATTGTAAAGCTCCATTGTCTGAGAAAATTGGGTGTAGTTCTGGAAATACCGAGTTGCAGTCTCCTGCTCAAGTATCATCATCTCCTGACAACTTACAGGTAGAGTGTGTGGTTATTTCTCGCACGTCTGGCTTGTGGCACTGTGTTCTGGTGTGATGATGGAACTGGGCGGAGGAGGTTTGGGGGTGTTTTTTTTTTTTTTTTCCCCAGTTTCATCCGAGGAGGCTGGAGCGTCAATCTCAGCCGACCCTGGGCACCCCCTTGACAGCTCGCCGCATCATTGCCGGGCCAACGCACGTACAACCATTTACATCCGCCATCACACTTATTCAGTTAGACTTCTGTGCTTTGGAAGTACCGGAGGAAACCCACTCAAGGCACGGCAAGAACATGCAAACTTTACACAGAAACGTCCAATCCCAGCAAGCAAAAGCCGACGCCTTGTTGTGAGGCGGATCTGCTATAACTCACTGCACCACCATGCTGGCCACTGTGTACAATTCAAAGACCAAATTTAGAGCAGAGCACAATCATCAGAGATAAGAAGAACCTATACCAGGTGTTTGGGATTTTTTTTCTGGTGGTGGTGGTGGTGGTGGGGTCTTTTCCATCCTCATTTCTATTTGTTGTTCCTGCTTCTATGTTAAATTGTTAATTTCCATGTTGCAGGATTCTGTGATATGAATACCACGAAAGGCAACCTTTCTATAAATATCAGGGCTCATCACGCCTGTCGTGTGTCGGAAATGCAGCAGGAACTGAAGACAGTATCTATAAATAAATGATAGGAAATTAATTCATTATGATCTGTTAACACTACTGAAACACGGAAATCCTGCCTTCAGCACCTCCAAGGGAAAGCTGAATAATTCTCCCATGGACGTGTGGGACACTGGACCACGTCCGAATTCTACTTTCCAATTGTAAGTGTGCAAAGTCATTCGCGCTACATGTTGAACATCAGATAAAGACTTTAGCCAACCGTCTCTCCTGATGGTAGATATATAACTTTCTGTTTTAATTCAGGGAAGTGTAGTAGTTAGCATGTCTGCCTCACAGCAAGAAGGTTGTGGGTTCGAGTTCGGGGCTTGATGAGAGCGCTTCTGTGTGGAGTTTGCATGTTCTTCCTGTGTTTGTGTGGGTTTCCTCTGGGTATGCCAGTTTCCCTCCAGCAATACAAAGACACGCACGTTCGGCTCACTGGCTGCTCCAAATCAACCCGAGGTCTGTGTGTGAATGGTTGTGTGTGTGTTGGTCCTGCAACGGTCTAGTGAGATGTTCAGGGTGTACTCCACTTTTGCCCAGTGTCGGCAGGCACTTCTGTAAAGTCTTTTTAGAAAATAAACTCCGTTATAGATTTTATTAGTATTATTTATTTAATGATTTGTACATTCGTGAGACAGTCCAAAAAACGTTTCATATTTCCGAACATCGGTTTTCCACCACAAAATTAAAATGTTCCAGAAAAAGAAGGTTTCTTTTTATTTCACTTCTCAGATAAAAACTTTACTTCAGCATTTAACCCATAAAGTGAGCACATGCGCACACACACGCACGCACACAGTAGTTGGCTGCCCCGGAGAGCATTTTTTTTTTTTTTTTTTGGGGTGGGGGGGCTCAAGGGCACTTCAGCCATGAACGTGGAGTTTAGGGAGGAGCTGCTCACTCCCCTCACCACCGCACATTTTTTATGCTGGTTCAGGAATCGAACCAGTGACCTTTCGGTCCCAAATTCAATCTAATTCAATCTCCAGAAGAAATGGGCCTGGTTCGATCAGATCTTTCAGACGTTTCTAAAACTGCAAAAACTCTACCTGTGAAACTAGAATTATAAAATCAAATGTCATCAGACCAAATATAGACTTGGTTTCATGACTTACAGAGTTTAAATATCATTTATATGTAGATAGATTTTAATTTTATTATTTAAATATAAATAGAAGACATCTTTGATCTATAGTATTTCTTTGTATGTGCCTAAAAATCTGGCAGGGGGTGTGTACATACACACATACACACACACACACACATACACACACACACATACACATACACATACACATACACACACACACATACACACACACTTTCTTTCTCATGTGTTGTGAGTGATTCCAGTTGAAACAATTCGGTGTATTTTCTTAAGAAGCATGACTGTGAAGGGTTGGGCAAGAATAAAACTTTATCTTTACTCAGCTTTCAAGATGATTGCTTAATATCTTTAGCTTGTACACACTAGCATGCACTTACTACAGTCTTAGTCACAATTCCAAGCAGGAGAGATCTGCTGAATAAAAAAAAAAAAAAAAAAAAAAAAAAAAAAAAAGAGAACGGCGAGCTCCTGCTGTCTCGATGACCGTGCAAGCCAGTGCGTAATTTCGAGGCTGTTGTGATCGTCCCGATTTCCTGTGCTCGTGCACTTTTTATGAATCCCTCTTCCCCATTGTCACCACGACAAAAAATACATTCATCTGTTTTTCACTGCAGTTCAATCTGTTTAGAGGAACGGACCAGACCACGTTCCACAGGTAATTTCACCAGAACTGTTTCTCCCAATGTCGAATCCGCTCCAAAAATAAGGTCCAGCCTCTTCGTCAGGTGGAACATTTGCATATTCTGAGAGTAGGGTTTGAAGGAACAAGCTAGAACCCTTCGTTTATTTGCACCCAGCTCGGATCCAAACAAGCCCTGGTGTGTGTGCATGCTTATCTGGATTCAGTCGAGGCCCATCTTTCTCCACTGGGGATTTTGCTCGCCTGATTGTTATCATTTTCCAAGATGATAATCAGAGGCTTGAGAAAAGGAGCCCATGTGCTGGCGTCACCAAGACTTAAAACAAAGATGGACTAGCCCAATATACGCCTAAATTTAGACGCCAGGATCTGATAAGCCGGCAGTTTGCATGGCGGTGGAAGGTTGTTTTGATAGGTGCACATTTGCTAAAAAATTAAAGGGCTTTTGGGGACCTTGACTGTATGTGTATGTGACATATGTATATGACCTCAATGAAATCTGAATAATGTGTGTAAACCACAGCGAAAGTACAAAGGCCACAAAACCATTTTAAGCCAGAATTAGCAAAAGGCATTATTAGGGCCAATGATTTTGAGCGACCGCAGAAAACGGACGGAAATTACAAAATAAGCAATATGAACCGTAAACATCACTCTGACACAGAATTCTGTATATAAACATTAATATTGGGCAAAATATGCATTAAAATATTTTAATTTACTTTTTTCCCCTCTTGGCAATTGCATATAAACACGAGAAGCAGACAACGAACATCATGCTTTTCCGGTAGTTTTACATCGTGTATTGTGATTGGTTGATGTGACGCACAGCCGACCAATGAACTGCTAGCATACACACAAAGTTCAGTTGAGGAGTTCAAGGTCAGCAGATGTGTAAACATGGTAAAATGGCTATGTCACGGTGACTGGAGCCTTTAAAATCAAAGCAATCGCCAGTGGAGTGACTGCCAAGGAATGGGTGAAGCACTTCCCGGAATATTTCTACGATGATGACGGCGTCGTGTTTTGTAAATTTTCTCAACACGGTGTGGACTATATGTATAACCGTGTTAATACCTGCAAAGATCACATTGCTTCTCAAAAAAAAAAAAAAAAAAAAAGGGCAAGTGGCCAGAAAAAAAAGCAGCCGACAATGAGAATAAGACGAGCACAGATAACGTTTATGGATTTAAACTTGGAAAGGTTCCCTGAACACTCTGAGCAAGTCTCAGGATCTCAGGGAAGACTTTATCTTGGCTCATGTGAAAATGGACACAATGTCAGATACTACACTTGAAAAGACACTAAAAACGATGGGCTTTATTATTGTCATCAATCGGTCATCACTTAGACAGCAGGATGTGCTACGATTGTTCCCATCGCATTAACGAGTATGTGATGTAGCTGTTTGTATTATTGATAAAACAACTGATGATCGAGACCACAGCATATTGAGGTTTTGCACGTGAAGTCACAGGGTCACGTGACTTTTGTTCATCTGCCATATTGGGCGGCATAATTCAACATTGCTAAACATTTTAAAATAAGTAATAGTGGTTCAACATTACCCAAGTGGATGTTGTTTGTCAGTTACTAACTTCCACAGAGTGATGCAAAATTGCAGCGAGTATGGTTATATCGTGTTGTGCTGTTGGCTGTGCAAATAGACAGAGGAGTAAAACCTGCACCATCATTTTATCGTTTTCCATCTGACCCGGAGAGAAAAGCCAAGTGGATCGCAGCGGGAAATAGGAAAGACTGGAATCCTACACAATACAGTGGAATATGCAGCCAACACTTTGTATCAGGTAAATATACACACACACACATTTTATATATATATATATATATATATTTTTTTTTTTTTTTGATTGATTAACTGTTTGGGTTTTTACACCCAAGCTTAGAGGCTCATCAGGCCGGTGATTATCCCCAGTTTCTGTAGCGTGAAGCAATCAGGAGTTGAACTCCTCCTGGATGGGACCTAGTCCATTGCAGGTTACCTTCCCAGTATATTTTACTGGTACCCATTTAGACTGCTGGGTGAACAGAGGCACACTTGTGGTTGGGGTCTTAGCACAGTGAGGGTCTCGGTGGGATTTGAACTCACAACCTCCCGATCATGAGCCCAACACTCTAACCACTACACCACCGGCTCCACCATATTTATATTTTTATATATATATATATATATATATATATATATATATATATATATATATATATATATATATATATATATATATATATAAAAATATATGTGAATTTATACACCCATTATAAGCAGTGATGATTGCAATGTATTATCGCGTAAGCACTTGTTTGTGTAGCTCTATTTGGGGATAGAACACAAACCTTAATGGTTCTGAGGTGGTACTGTACTGTACTGTAGTCTCTCTTCTTGGTTCCTGGCTCCCATTGTTGCATATACAGATTACAAATCCAACAACTAAATACTTGTAAGCTTCCATTGATTTGTAAGCTTTTAACCGTTTGCCAGTAAATGGTGACGAGCCGCGAACAAGATATGTACAAAGATCCAAGCAGGCAAAAGCAGGAAGGGAAGAACGGTCGCATTCGAACACATTCCTAAACATCGACCGCGCCATTAGATATGGATCGGCGATCACCGTTTGCTTTATTTTACTCAGATACCCCGCCCTCTGCTCACCTGTCAGATGATTGACAACGTCTGACAATATTATAGTGTCATCGCTTTTGCCTTCGACACTCTCGCATATTTTGCTTTCACTGTCATTATCGGTTGTTGTTGAAGCCATGCTTAGTGAATCTCATGTGTGTGTGTTCTGGATCACGCATGCCGTCCAAGATGACGCACGAAGGTATTGGGGGTCACGTGACTGCAAAACCTCAACTGAATGTAGTAAGTTAACTAGTCTGTGACCGTCCATAATATTAACACTAAACAGTGATCTACACCAGTTACTGGATACTTGTCACACTACAGCAGTGCTTCTCAATTATTTTCTGTGATGGCCCCTAGGGGCAAAAAAAAAAAAGAAAAAAAAAAAAACCTTCACACCTGCCCAATGCCCCACGTGCGACTATAAATAGTGTTTAGTGCACTTCATAACGTTTGAGCAGTGATTTTTCGCATACCATTGCGCAACAATGAGAGCACCACTGCCAACTACTGTTGTGGATACAAAATTTCACTTAATTCTAGTACAGCATGTCAAAAAAGCATGTTCCCCAGGGTCATTTGTTCTTGGTCAAAACTTGTTTTAATGGTTCACCGAAAAAGGTGTTTAAAGTCCCAACAGCACACAACCACAATACTTCAGTGTCAGTTTTTGCAAGAAACTGTTGCATAACATGTGTAAACTTACTAAACGGAAATGAAATGGAATCATGTGTCATCTGAAACGGAAAATCGTCATCCCTACATTATACATGAGACATAAGTTTGAGGAAACAGAAAAAGAAAAAAAAAAAAAAACAAGTTTAAGTGGTTGTTTTCGCTGGGTCAGTTCCCAGAGCTGTGGTGTTGTTATTTTTTTGTTCCAAAGCAAAGATTCAGCTTTTAACGAAATGGTTCAAGCATCTGTTCCTACTCAAATCTCGAGGTGTAAACTCTCCCCCCACCCCCGAACAAGAGGTGCTTTTTTTTTTTCTACACGGATCCACTTTGCGTGCTAAGCATTTCCTCGATCACTCAAGAAGAAAAATATTTGTTTTGGAATGTCATTGTGTCATTGTGAAACCGATTGAAAAGTTGTAAGACGACGTCTTTGAGCGCCGTCCAAGTCGAGCCTGAGATGGATTTCAGCCAAACTCAGTTTTCTTTGTGAATTTAAAAAAGAAAACTGCTTAATCACGCACATTTACACTCAGTGAGAGGAATTACAAGACAATATGCAGAGACACAGTGAATAACAATGATCTGTGTACAAAAGCTCGCAGGGAATCAGCCCTCGAATCACAGTACAGCAATCTGATACCGGACAGTTCACCAAATGTGAGTCATTTTGCATAGTGTTCATTTAAATGCCTCGACTCAAAACAATCAGCTGATTTTGGAACCACACACTCGATCACTTGAGTGTAAAATCTACTTAATATTGTATGGTAAAGGATGGGAGGGAGGACACAGTTTATCAGCGTTTACGAGGTTGCCTAAGATACATTTATATGCGGGTCTTCTAAAACGTTCCTTGGGATGCGTTTAGACCTGAAACTGTTCACTGAGTCAAACTATCATGTTTCCACTGATTGCTATCTGTGCTGCACTATGCAGTAGATTAATATAAAAAGTCCCTTATAGCACACAATCACTTTCAGATTTATTTGGGGCAAAGAATTACAATCATGGAGCCAAGTCAACGGGTGTGTGTGTGTGTGTGTGTGGGGGGGGGGCGCAGTTGTAACCTAATGGGTAGGGCTGCCAACCCCATGAAGTTAGGAACTGGAAGATTCAATCTCTGAAACCGGTAGATTCAAAACTGGACAACATTTTTTAACACACAAACGTTTCCAATAAAGCATGTTTTCATTCACATTTGTGATATAATTCATTCATTAATGGTTGGCTCTCAAATCAAGGAAGACGAAATTTGTGATATATGCATATAAGAAATACGAAATAAAGATAATTGTTAAACAACATTAATACTGATAACTTATGACAGACCCACACTCGCATTAAAACTGGAAACTGCAGTGTCACACAGAGTGGGGCCGGTGGCATATTGGTTAGGGTGCTGGGCTCATGATCGGGAGGTTGTGTTTCATATCCCAGTTAGCATGGTGGGGGGGTCTAAGACTTCTGGGCAAGGTCTTAACCACAAGTTTTCCTCTGTTCACCCAGCAGTATAAATGGGAACCAGAAAAAATATACTGGGAAGGTAACCTGCAATAAACTATCTAGTTGAATTTCTGGTAGCTTCAGGCTACAGAATAAGCACCAGCCTGATGAGCCGCTAGGCTCGGGTGTAAAAATAAAGAAGCAGTACCGTATTTTCTGGACTATATGTCGCACCGGAGTACAAGTCGCATTGGCCAAAAATACATAACAAAGAAGAAAAAAAACATACAAGTCGCAAACTCATGGAAAATGTCTACCTTGGCTTGAAAATCTGCTAGCGGTTTTTGTGACGTTGTGGTTCTTGCTCTGATACAGAGGTTGTTGCATTGCATGAAGCAGTATTACCAAGAAAGTCTTCACGCAAAGTCATTTCTATTCATCTTCTTGAGAATTACCGGGACATGGAGACGCAACTGCACCGTTGACAAGCCTCTCCTGCGGCACGCTGCTCAACACCCATGTGAAAACTCGTTCCTCTAGCTGTGGCCAGCTAGCTTTTAGCCCGCAATTAGCCTTTTTATTTTTTTGTTTTCTTCATTGCAGTAATAATACTCTCTGCTTTTCTGCCCTCTTGTTGCCTTCTTGCGGTTGTGAGTGTAAAAATAACAAACATGTGACATTATGTTCGTCATCATTATGATAAACAGAATTATATGTAGTAATTTCACATATAATTCGCACCCTCAGCCAAACTATGAAAAAAATGTGACTTGTAGTCCGGAAAATACAGTATATATATTATATATATTCCATGGCCTAAAGCCTTTAAAAATTACTACAATTTGTTTTGTTTTTTTTAAACAAAGGGCACTAAAACAATATATTAACACTGATACGTACCAATACTGTTTCAAACTGATAATGGTAACACCGTAACTTCAGTGAAAAAACTTTAAAGTCAACGATGGATTAAGTATGTCAATTTCCAGCAAGTTCTAAAACAGTCAACAGTGTAACTTGAGCTCTCGCTGAAAGGTCAAACACTTTCAAGGTTGATGCATTAAATATTCAAATCGTGACAAACACATTATTGTCGGTTTCAAACACATTAGCACTGTTTAATATTAAAAGACAAATTATAGAACACTATATACCTCAATGAAGCTTAGTTAAAATTCAAAGCTGAAAATTTTCTGTCGGAAGCCATAGAACTGTTCAATCGAGTACAGTGTACAAATCAAAAGTTGAAAAATGTCTCTCTAATGATAATAAATAAAATTATTTATTCGGCCATGTTTAAAGCTGTTATATGTAGCAGATTTGGCCTCTGTTAGCGAAGATTTTTGAGTATTGATTCTGAAAACATGCTAAATGATAAATAAGCTTTTAAGAGTTTTGAGCAGCCCCCTCCCCTTCATCCATATAAATGGCTGAAGTGCCCTTAAGCAAGGCACCTAATCCCCAACTGCTCTCCAGGCACCCCAATATATGTGGCAGCCGACTGCTCCAAATGTGCCTGGTATTGTATATTAGAGCAGCTGTTATAAACATTGTTCCCTCACCAGGTTCAGTTGTACCTTCTCCTGAAGTTATACTGCAATGAACTGTACCCATAAATCTGATTAACTTTTGGGCTCCCGAGTGACGCATAGACAAGGAGCGTGATTGTTAACCCAGATATCACAAGTTTCAATCAGGATTAATGCCACAGCTTTCTGTGACCAACAGTCCTTGGGAGCCAATTGGCATACGCTTACTTCCCTGTCACTCACAGCAACTGCCAGCCAATCATGGGCACCTGCGAGCTCATTCATACTAGGAGACGGATAACGCTTTCCCTCAGAGTGTGTTAGACCGCCCACAACGACGCAGTCACTGCAGTTTGAAAAGAGGTCAGTGACTAGCATTGCATGTCATGGAGGGTGTGTCTGCATGCTTTCACCCCTCCTTGGTCGGTGGTGGTCATGTAATAAGGAAGGCAATACAGTAGGCCCTCGATATTCGCGGGGGTTCGGTTCCGGGCCCTCCCGCTAATCGAGAGTTTTGTACCCGAAGGTAAAACCCCATGTATCACGTCACATGCACGAATAAGCAGCCAGAAGTAAAATACTATGTATCTATTACATGCTCTAAAATATGCTTCTTAAACACATTCTATAGACAGTCTTACTCATTAATTCAGTATTAATATAGTAAATTGTAGTAACGATTAAGAAAAACTTAATTTTTTTTACTGTGATATTGATTGATAACAAACATTATACAGCTTACAGTAGGCCCTTGACTATTCACGGTTTTGCACCCATGGTTTGAGTATTCGCTGACTGCCGAGCAACCGGCACGTGATTCAAATTCAGCCAATGGCTGCCCTCCTTTCTCCTGATTGGTTGAGCTGATGTCCCACCCCTTTTTCCTCATTCGTAGCCAAGTTGTAAATGAGCCTCTTTTTTGTGTGCGTTTTAATTACCAGTTAAGCTCTATGATACCACTCAAACGCTGAGCGTCTTCTCTGGCGAAGCAATAGAAAATGCTGGCTGTCTCTTCTGAAGAAATCAGACTTTCTCCTTTCTCTGAACTGTTGTATTAAAATCTTTTTCAATTATTATTCCAGTACAGTACCTAAGTTCATGTTTATGCGTGAGATTTTAT
This sequence comes from Plotosus lineatus, assembly GCA_024760905.1. Taxonomy (NCBI): domain Eukaryota; kingdom Metazoa; phylum Chordata; class Actinopteri; order Siluriformes; family Plotosidae; genus Plotosus; species Plotosus lineatus. The sequence goes on along the minus strand of CM045729.1, from coordinate 90,493,694 downwards.
GTTCTGTAGCATGTTTAACAAACGATACCCAAAGAATAAACTTTTACAGTACTCTTCATGTCCTTTTACATTGAACTTGGGTGTGATGTCTCCAAGATGGCGCTGCCCGGAGGGTGACGTCGCGGAGTTCTCAGAGTCAAATTGTTTCTTTGTTCGTTTTTTTTTTTCTTCTTTTATTTGTTTGTTCATGTTTTGCACTATACTCGTCTACGACCGGTCTCCTCTACTACAGCTATATAATCGGCGTATCTTCGGGCGTGTATAACTAAGCAGAGCTAACATGCTATTAGCGGAGCTAACATGCTATTAGCGAAGCTAACATGCTATTAGCGAAGCTAACATGCTATGGTTCGTTTTCATTTGTTGGTTCATGCTCGTCTACGACCGGTCGACTCTACTATAGCTATAAGATCGGAGTATCTTCGGGCGTGTATAACTTAGCAGAGCTAACATGCTTTGGTAGGCAGCTCAATGCGAGCCGCATCCCAGCTAACAAAGAAGCCGAGGCAGGAAGGGGCCGAACGACGACTCCGGCGCTTGGGATAGCAGGGGATGAAGGCCGTGTAGCCGGCTGGTATAATCGCCTTATCAGGTGTACTCTCCTCGAGCCATGTTTCACAGAAACACAGTCCTGTAGATCCCTCTGCGCTGCAATCTGAGCATGAAGCTCATCCATCTTGTTTCGCAGGGACTGAACATTTTCAAGCAGTATGGCCGGAAGTGCTAACCAAGTGTCGGAGAATCTGACAACTCCGCTTGGGCTTATTGTTGGCATTGAGCTCCCATAGCATAGCATAGCAGCTCACGATAGAAGTTGTTGCGTGTTTGTTGCCCGAAACTGAAGCTGCTCAAGGCTGTAGTAGGGTCGACCCATCATAGACGAGCATAGTGCAAAACATGAACAAACAAATAAAACAAATTAAAAGGAATAAAGAAACAATTTGACTCTGAGAACTCCGCGATGTTGCCCTCTAGGCAGCGCCATCTTGGACACATCAGTCCAAGTTGAATGTAAAAGGACATGAAGTGTAATAAAGTTTATCCTTTTGGTATCATTTGTTAAACATGCTACAGAACATAAATCTCACGCACAAATATTCTCAGAATTAACTTCGGTACTGTACTGGAATAATAATGGAAAAAGACTTGAAAACGAGTGCGTTACAACAGTATATGCTGCATAATGTTTATATTTTATCATCAATAAAAATAAGAGTAAAAATTGAAAAGTTTTTCTTCATCATAACTATATTTTACTACATTAATGCTGTATTAATGAGCAAGACTGTCTATAGAATGTGTTTATGAAGCATATTTTAGCGCATGTAATAGATACATAGTATTTTACTTCCAGCTGCTCATTTGCGCATGTGACGTGTTACATGGGGTTTTACCTCCGGGTACAGAACTTCGGGATTATCTCGATTGGCGGGAGGGCTTGGAACCAAAACCCCCGCGAATGTCGAGGGCCTACTTTACATATAAAAACCCCTTTAAATACATTCTCTTTGAAAAACATACAGCACTGTAGTTTTCAAAAATTCCCACTAGAGGAACGTATTGCATTAGACATGAGATGACTGAATTCAGGTATTAACTGTATTAAGTTCGAGCAGCTCAGCTATGCCCCTGAGCCAGAGAGTGTACAAAGCAGGGGTTTTAGAGTGAGAAAGTTAGAGAGCGTTACAAACTAAAGAAGCGGTGACGTGATGCGAGTTAATCCTCTGGCGGTGGTGAGCGTTCTTTGGTTTATTGGGAGTAAATGAGAATAGTGAATTCAGGTGTGTGCTACCAAGCAGCTCAGCCACGCCCCTCAGTCGAAGCGGAGAGTAAACAGTTAGTTAGAGGCACAGCCCCCCAAAACACAGACCATAACAAAAAGGACATCAAAGAACATGTAATAAATTGGATAAACAATACAAAATGAGAAACATGCTACACCACAGTAAATAAAATACAGACGCTCCCCAACTTACGTTCAGCCATTGTGTGTTTTTTTTTTTTAAAGTCAAATTTTGAATTTAGACGTACCTGCGTAGTACGCTGACGGAATGACGCTGCATTCATTGTTTACAAGCTACAGACTGTGTTTTTATATATATATATATATATATATATATATATATATATATATATACATACACACATACACATATACAGTATATATATATACATACTCCGTTATATAGCGTGTTACCCTTGTGCTAAGACGTCGTCTCTGTGATCTTTGTGTTTACACGGTTTTGTGGACTTTTGTAACCCTAAGCAAATCTGGTTGGTCAGAAGTGTAAGCCTACTAGCATGGGTGCAAGTCTCATACACACAGATGAATTAACTAGCTTTATATTTATTATCTTTTAGCAGAATCCTAAGCGTGTATACTTATTTTTATGTTAATATTCATTAAGATTTGTACTTGTTCTTTGTATGCATCTCTTGAATAAAAAGTTTACTTACTTACACAAAAGAAAGAACTCTCCACTTTGCTGGGATTCACATCAGTGCAGGCTGTGTTCTAAACGAGTTCAGCGGCACCCTTGTGCACTTGAAAGACCGGAAGTCTGTATAACCCACAGCAAGTACACTACTTTTGCAAGTACACTACTTTTGGCATTGAGCGCTTCACATATTGTAAGCGTTGATTGACTGTTCTAACTCGGTATAAATAAGTGACTGACGTAAAATCGAACAAACGAAAAACGGATGAACGCAAGTTGGGGAGCGTCTGTAGTCAAGGGCCTACTGTACTTGATGGGTGGGCCCAAATCAGGCAGAAAATAGTGGGAAATTTAAAAATCAGGAACTTGAGCAACATGCAGCTCGCCTGATGTTTATCCACGGATTTAAACCCAGTTAATATTAATTAAACACTACATGTGTAAATATCAAATAATATACATTTATATATAACATGTTTTAAAAATGTGTCCACAAAACAAAACAATTTAAATCACATGGAATTAAAATATGATTATAAAATAATTGAAACTATAATTTGTAATGTTCAGTAATTTCGGTATGCGAGTTCTGGTACCATAGTTCTTATCAACAAAAATGCCGGTCATAAATTTGGACACACAATTAACCGGTCTTGTCCACACTTTTGGCTGGTAGTGTATGGACATGTCATGTAGTGTTGTGTGCAGATGTGCCTCGCCCCCCCCCCAGAAAATCACTAGTTCATATCTGCTTTGATAGTTTCATACCTGTACACTGTTAATTATTACCATTATTGTGCCTTCTTAGAACTGAAGTGTTTTTGTCCTGTTCTCACGATTTCACACTATTGAACACAATTTAGCAGATTGCAACTTCATAGGCGTAAGTAACACTCACCAAATGAAAATATACCTATTTTCAGTGTAACCGGAGAGTTTAAAGGCTTTTTCCTTCCATTCTGTTTGATAGAAGTTTGTGGCACTGTCTGTGAAGCTTCAATACATTATGAGAAGTTCACTGGAAGTTAATTGCTGAACACAGGGAGCTTTGTGTGCCATGCTGATACAGAGCTCAAAGCGTGCAATGAGGAATTGGGCAACAAAGTAACTACCGGCATCATTAAATGTCATCATCATAGGTGCAGACTTTCAGGCATTGGAGGAAAGAAACAGTCTAGCTCTTATGTAAATTATTTACATTATGTGTTGCATAAATAATAAGGCCCCACACTATTTTTCATCGGCTTTTGGGTTCACACAGTACAGGCCTCCACCCATGACGGAGTTCAGCCCATGCTACGAATATTCAGTTCTGTTTGTGAGGAAGAACAGACAAAGCTCAATAAGGTGTGTTCAAGACGTGTGTTAAACTCAAGAACAGTGAGACAGCCGAAGCTTTTTATGAGTGCTTCATGACTGAATGAAGCCAAACGAGTGACTCAATGGCATTCTGTATGACTAATCGCTTTGATGCGAGATAAAAGCCACTCATGTACGTTCATTTCACTGGCATAGTTATTTCAATATGCCGCATACTTCGCCTTTGTTCAATACAAGTTTGGCATTGGTTTACACAAATCCTGGCCAAACAGATTTTTATTACAATAAATCCAATAGCAGCGTATCCCTGCGTCTTGGAATATGGATGGACTTGCTACCATAGCCAACAGAAATCCAGTAATGGACGAAAGGGCAAACTGTCTAGACGTTTTGTCATTATTTCAGCCCATGCATGGCACTTGTTGCATAGCAGATGTTCATTACTGATATCAACTTGGTTGATCCTTAACAGGCTTGATAATAAGCCATTGCTATACGTTTTGAGAATGTGCTCCTGGGTTAGTTATATCAGATTCTCCACATGCTAATCATTCCTCTGTCCAGGATATTCATCTCAAATGGTCTCCACAAGGAGCCGGTAAAGTTGTGACATTGTGACAAAGTACGGTCTGCTTGAGATAACCGTCTCAGACGGTCTGCAGAATTGTGATTTACTGTTTTATGGCAGCAAAACCCAACAGCAAATGATCCAAGTGCTGTTATGCGATTAAAAGGGCTCATTCACTTCCCGGGTACTACCATGAAATACCGTGTTATCACGGTGGCGCAGCACCACCTCACATCAGGAAGGTCCCGGGTTTGATTCCCTTTCCTTTGGCCGTTTCTGTGTGGAGTCTGTATGTAGTCGCTGTGCTTGTGGGGATTTCCTAGGAGTACTGCAGTGTTCGCCAACAGTCCAAAAACCTGCACACAGGGTTAACTTGAAGTTCCAAATCGTTTCTAGTTGTGTGTTGCCCTGCAATGCCGATATAGTGTCTGGCGAGCTGTACAGGGTGTACCTTGCTTTCGTCCACAGCAAGCAGAGATGGGTGCCAGCTTCCCCGCTGAATGAATAAATACGGTGTTATATCGGATTTGTTTCCTCCTGTACGTGAATGCCAATGACCCCTGCACCAGACATCATGATATTCGTAAACATTGCCATCTTCGTGCGAGCGAGCACACAGAGCAGTAAATCTCAGACTTTTACACTTTTTTTTACAAAAGTTATTGCTATTATTGTTACAGAAACAGATGCAGCGTCAAGGTGAGGTGCAAATCAGATCAATAAGAGATACTCAGCCGGTGAGTTGGGATGATTTTTTGTGAGGAACCTTTGTATTGAACCAAAGTAAACTGATAATGAAAGATAAAACCCCCCATGAACATGCACTGCATCATTAAACTTTGGTTTTCTCTCTCACAGTCATTGTTCCAATTAAACCTGGTGACGGATCTCTAGGACCTGATGAGCAGTGCAACGATAATTTGTCAAGCTATGTAAATTAAAGTAAACATGAAGGACGCATTTCCTATTCAATCTGTGAACCATTGCTTTGGGTGGTATCATGCTGTAGTGGTTAGCATGTCCGCTTCACAGCAAGAAGGTCCTGGGTTCAATTCCTGAGCTCAGATCTTTTTGTGTGGAGTTTGCATGCTCACCATACGTTTGCATGGGTTTCCTCCAGGTATGAGGGTTTCCTCCCACACTCAAAACATAGGCATATTAGTATAATTGGCTGATACAAAAAATGACCCTAGGTGCGAGTGTTTCCCGGTGATGCTCACCTTCACCCAGTGACCTCCTCTGTGATGCTCCCTGTGTACCCCACCTTCACCCAGTGACATGTTAAATAGGCACCAGTCTCCCCACAACCCAGGCAGAACTGAGCAGTTCAACAAATGAGTGAATTAAACGCTGCTTTGATTTTTATTTCTGTGAGAAGTAATGGTATAATATATAATGTACGCGCACACACACACATATATATATATATATATATACACACACACACACACACACATATATATATATATATATATATATATATATATATATACACACACACACATATAAATATATATATATATATACACACACACACATATATATATATATATATATATATATATATATATATATATATATATATATATATATACACACACAGGTCCTTCTCACAAAATTAGCATATTGTGATAAAGTTCATTATTTTCTGTAATGTACTGATAAACAATAAACATTAGACTTTCATATATTTTAGATTCATTACACCCAACCGAAGTAGTTCAAGCCTTTTATTGTTTTAATATTGATCATTTTGGGAAAAAAAGAAAAAACAAAAATGCCTATACATACGTCACAGGTCAAGCCACTTTTGAACCAGAAACAGTAGCAGAAGAAAGTACTTTTTTTCGGATGAAAGCAAATTTTGCATGTCCTTCGGAAATCGCGGTGCCAGAGTCTGGAGGAAGACTGGGGACAAGGAAATGCCAAAATGCCTGAAGTCCAGTGTCAAGTACCCACAGTCAGTGATGGTCTGGGGTGCCATGTCAGCTGCCGGTATTGGTCCACTGTGTTTTATCAAGGGCGGGGTCAATGCAGCTCGCTATCAGGAGATTTTGGAGCACTTCATGCTTCCATCTGCTGAAAAGCTTTATGGAGATGAAGATTTCATTTTTCAGCACGACCTGGTACCTGCTCACAGTGACGTATGACGTGTGATGCTCATACTGTACTATACGTCCATAAATACCATTACCGTATCTCATAAAATACCCCTAAATCAATTATTATAAACATAACATTGTAAAATAATATCAAATATCATCAACATTAATTTCAAATATGTCACTTATTTATACCGAGTTACTTTACATGAAGCTTAAAACAGCCAAATCAACCCTTACAATATGTGACGCGCTCAATACTGAAAGTAGTGTACTTGCAAAAGTAGTGTACTTGCAAAAGTAGTGTACTTGCAAAAGTAGTGTACTTGCAAAAGTAGTGTACTTGCAAAAGTAGTGTACTTGCAAAAGTAGTGTACTTGCAAAAGTAGTGTACTTGCAAAAGTAGTGTACTTGCAAAAGTAGTGTACTTGCAAAAGTAGTGTACTTGCTGTGGGTTAAACAGACTTCCGGTCTTTCAAGTGCACAAGGGTGCCATTGAACTCGTTTAGAACACAGCCTGCACTGATGTGAATCCCAGCAAAGCGGACAGTTCTTTCTTTTGTGCAAGTAAGTAAACTTTATTCAAGAGATGCATACAAAGAACAAGTACAAATCCTAACCATATCAACCCATCTACTCCGCCCTCAGACACATATACACTTTAATATAGGCCAGTCTACAAAGTCGTTCCGTTCTTTTCTTTTATTGTTTATTAATTTATACTATTTATGTATCCATTTATTTATTTACTTATATAATATATATGTACGTGTGTATTTGTATCTATTTTTGCACCCCCTACTGATGGTCCGTCAAGAGTCTGTAACAGTGAATTTCTCCATTGTGAGATTAATAAAGCTGTATCGTATCTTATCTTAATGAATATTAATATAAAAATAAGTATACACTCTTAGGATCCTGCTAAAAGATAATAAATATCTATAATTGTTCTGTAATTTGTGGATTCGGGTTTTCATTCATTTTACAACTCTCTTTGCTGAAGTGAGTATGCATGGTAGATTGTGCCGATCCGAGCAGATAGTGAATTCATCTGTGTGTATGAGACTTGCACCCATGCTAGTAGGCTTACACTTCTGACCAACCAGATTTGCTTAGGGTTACAAAAGTTCACAAAACAGTGTAAACACAAAGATCACAGAGACCACGTCTTAACACAAGAGTAACACGCTATATAACGGAGATGTTTATATATATATATATATACACACACACACACACACACACACACACACACATATACACACACACAGTCTGTAAACAATGAATGCAGCAGCATTACGTCACCGTACTACATAGGTACGTCTAAACTCAAAATTTGACTTTAAAAATAATAAATAAAAAAAATTGAAAGAACGTAAAACGGATGAACGCAGGTCGGGGCGCGTCTGTACTACTGGAGGCATTGTACTCAGTGCAGCTCAAGTGTTCTATACTTGATGCAACACAGCTTGGTCTCATGTTCCTCAGTCAGCTGTGAGACAACCTTGAGTGCACAGAATTGTGTTGTTCACGAATTTGTGGGTGTAATTTGTTATTATTATTATTATTTTGTTCAAAGAAGTGTGTTCGGGGCGTTTCCTTACGCCTTTTTGATTAGGAAAAACTAGTGATACTTTTTTTAAACTGCAAAAAAATAATTTGAAAGTTAACCGGTGAAGCAGTTCAGAAAATGAATGACAATGTGAGGGCTTTTCCATGACTTGCTCTTTATTTACTTATTTTTAGTTTAGTTTGCAGTGCTAAATTGTGCATTATGCAGCTTAATGGAGGAGAAAAGTTCTACTTAGAGGTTCTATCCTCGACCATTTCTGGAAAGTAAACGTTTTTTCTGAATGTGCTCTCAATTTTTCCCCTCTCTCTTTTTTTTTTTTTTTTTTAATGCCTGAAAGCTAAGTGTAGGATTTCCAACATTCTTATAAAATCCCACAATGCATGGCAATAAGTTAGCATCTAAAAGACGAACCGAAGAGCCTGCAGGCTTCTACTAGACGGAACCTGGTACCGTGACACATTTAGTAACTTTAAATCACAATGGAAACACATCTGGTGTCGATTACACCGCTGACCTGAGCTGGGGAGTCTTTCCAAAATCATTTCCTTCTTTCCTTAGATTAGGTTGCTGACTTGACCGAATGAGTCAAAAGCAAACAGCCCGTTCCTCATCCTACCTGATAAACATGGCAGATTTCTCAGTGCAGTCAGGACTTTATTCAAGTAAAACAAACTGCTCTCCCACTAACCGTTGAAGAAGCTCTTCACTTTCAGGTAGCCCACGCTCAGACGCAGGACGGAGAGTTTGTCCAAGCGGGTGCGCATATTCTCCGGGAAGGGCAGCATGTTGGTCAGCCTGTCCAGTTCGCTGTTCAAGCGATCCCTGTGCCTTTTTGAAGGATTGGACTTCGTGGCATCGGTGACAGGCTTCCTAAGGAAGGAAAACAAATGCATATTGAAACACGGTCGTGGTTTAAACTCAAGAAGCTTGACAGGTGCACATCGAATGATATTTATGTTTGGGGAAGACGAGCATCAATGAAGACCAAGCCGTCATAAAAATGCTGATTTTCTTGTAAATATTTATCATTGATGAGTAATAAATGGAAAATTTATTTCTGAGAATCACAATGTAGGTCGACACAGCGGTACAGTGGTGAGCAAGTCCACCTCACAGCAAGGAGGTCCTGGGTTCGATTCCCTGTCCAGAACACGGTTCTGATGCCGCCTCAGGCCACGTCACGCAACACTAAGATCTAGTTTTTATTCTAAATCTACTTTTACCTGCACTGATCATTTCTTGTGTTTCGTTTATCGCTTCATTTCCGACATGCACATCAATACATTTTTCAAATTCTTTTGATTCAGCCACTTGTTGATCCGACAGCCACCAAACTTGATATACCGCCTCATTTCTCCTCCCCAAACCTCATGTCCACCATGTTGAGCTGTACTTTTCATCCCTCCTTTTTTTTCCTCTCGCAGTAGTTTGTTTCATCAAACAGCGACACTAAACAATAGTGCGCCGAGGTCGAAGCGGATATCACTGTACTATCACTGATGGATCTCTGAACCGCTGACAAAACTGAATAATTGTTTTAGCAGATACTATACTGGAACATTAAACGCTGGACGGAAAAAGCACACGCATCTCATTCTCGTAGTTTATTCACTTATTTATTTATTGTTTTCACATACTTTAAATTATAACAAATGCAGATGAGCAACAGTTATGTAATGCCGTCTCTCAACCCTTTTCAGGACTTTTAGGATATATCACATGGAACCATATAGCCCAGTGGTTTTCAAACTTTTTTTGCCACCGCCCCCTTCATCGCCACACAGAAATGCCACCCCGTCCCCCTCCCCCTCCAACGAACGCCAGAACAACGGTAATGCTAAACGGCATAAGAATTGGTTGATTCTTCGATCACAAACAGTTTAGATTATAAAAAAAAACATTTTAACGAACAAAAATGATTAACATTTATTTTTCAATCACAAACACCTTGAACTGAACATTAAATAAATTGTAAAAGTTAACGAGTAATCATTCACAACTCCCCTGCTCAATGAGATGGGCGGACATGGTGCATTGCAATCAAACTGTCCACATCAGGATGAAGGTTTGTCAGGAGCAGTCTCGGATCATCACGCTCCGTTATGTTGAGTTGGTTTCTTTGTTTGGTGAGGAGCCTTGACACAGCGCTGAATCCCCTCTCAACCAGGTAGGAAGTCAGAAAAGCAATCAAAAACAACTTGATGTCTTTCCACAGGTTTGCGTAGCGTTTTGGGATCGCTGTTTGCATCCAAAAGGCTTGGGAACAGGCACCTCTGTGCTGGGTGCAATAAACAGATCGATCACACCAACGTCATATGTTACTGTAATTGCTCCAACGTCCCCATCCGACTTTTTACTCGCCAGCGCCCCTTCAAAAGTTCATATCACCCCCCTGGGGGGAGGGGGGTACCGCCCACATTGACAACCACTATATTCTTGCCAATTAAAACAAGATACAGTGGTACCTCACCTTGGGACCAAAGTCCCAACAAACGAAAAATCCAGGTTACGAAACGCATTTACCTAAAATTTCCGTCTCTGGATACAAAACAAATTCACGTTACAAAAGCGTCATCTCAAAAATTCAAACAATGCTCGAGTTGGTCTCCCATTGGCTATCTCCCAACATCCCGCCCCGCTGGACTCCCATTGGCTAGGAGGGATGACACAGCTCCTGTTCATTGGCTATTACGGAGCTGCATCTCCATAGTACCCATGATGCTTTTCGTGTAAAGGACAGAGTTACTGTGGTTTTGTGAGTTTTTCGGGTGTGCTCATTGCAACTTTATTTTTTGGCTAAGGCTTTTAACCTTGCATAAACATTTGTAAGATTATAACACCGCTAAGAAGACATGGTCAACACACACGCGTACGCGCGCGCACACACACACACACACACACACACACACACACACACACGCGATTCCAGGTGCAAGTGAAAAGAAGCAGCGGGCTCATGGCTTGCGGTTGAGTGATATCGCAAAGGAATTTGGCCAAACCTGTCTCCCATCAGTACGATATTGAAGCAGAAGGAGGCCTTAAAAGGTATAATTTTTAAACGGTTTAGGGGGTAGTATTGGGGGGCCTTGGAACGAATCAGGCCTTTTACATGTAAAATGCGGTTCTACTTACGAAAAACCCAGGTTACGAAACCACGTCCAGAACGGATTAATTTCATAAGGTGAGGTACCACTGTATTTGTAGTTTATTTTTACATATTTTATCCATTCCAGAAGCTGGAGCAGAGCAAAGTGCTGTGTAACATACTGCCGTTGCCTGTAGCCTACAAATTCAGATTTTGGTACACACAAAGTGATGTATATAACATAAGTAAACCATCTACATTAAGGTGTTTTTACGTTCATTCATTTTCTGAACCACTTAATCCAAATTGAGGTCACTGGGAAGCTGGCGCCCATCTCAGCCGACTCTAGGCGAGGGCGGGGTACACTCTGGACAGCTGTCAAGGCCATTGCAGGGCCAACACTCACACAACCATTCACACACACACACCCCGAAGTGATTTGGAACAGGCAATTAATCTACTGTGCATGTTTTCAGACTGTGGGAGGAAACCGGAGAACCCGGAGGAAACGCACACAAGCACGGAGAGAACATGCAAGAACCCACGGCCTTCTTGCAAACCACCACTCCACCGCGTCGTCCTGTTTTTATGTACATTTAAAGTTTTAGTGCAGACTATATGGAAACACAGACAAAAACAAACAAACAAAAAAAGGAGATTTTAATATTTTATTTTTCCATTCTTACACTGGACAATATTGCCAGATTGCCTCTGTTGGGCCGGGTTCCTCTCAAGGTTTCTTCCTTGCATCTACTGAGGGACTTTTCCTTGTCACCGTTGCCATGGGCGATGCTCATTATGGGTTGCAGAAAACGTTTACATTATTTTATACTTCATAAGCCCTCACTTTTACGGTGTAAAGCTGCCTTGCAACAATGTCGATTGTAAAAACAAATCTGAATTGAATCGGATATTGCCGCCTCCTGCTCCAAGGGATTCATGACAAACTGTGGGCGTCTATCATTTTCACTCAGGCACTATCCACTTGGGATAATTTTTTAAAGCCTAAAATAGCAAACCAATCATATTCCTTATAATAATATCATTTTGCATCGCCACTTCAGAACGTAAAGTGCAGCACTTAACCATTAGGGCCACTAACTGTACGGTAGTCTGAGGCAGACGTTCCCAACCCTGGTTCCGGAGAACCCCAGTGTCCTGTTTTCCCTGCTGTCATACACCCCTTTTACCTCAGAAATGGCTGTAATTTAACGTGTTGTTTGAGACTTGGGAGCAGGGAAAACATTCAAATGTAGCCTTTATCAGTACCTTTTACTATATGGGAACCCCCTTTAGCCCCATTTCTGATTTGCAGCGCAGTCAGAGGCGGAGTTACACGTTTTAATGTAATAACGGTACTGGTCAATGTCAACGCAGACTTCTGGCTTCATTTTGTCGAGTCCCATTCAGGTCATACAAAATCATGTGACCCATAGAGTACCTTTTTGTCTTGCTGTTATAATTATAGATATTAAAGTGTTATAAAAATAGAATGGCCGCGGCTGGAGTTTGAGTATCTCGGGGTCTTGTTCACGAGTGAGGGAAGGATTGAACGGGAGGCTGTAAGCGGAGCTTGTAGCGGTCTGTTGTGGTGAACAGGGAGCGGAGTCGCAAGGTAGATTTACCAGTTGATCTATGTTCCAACCCTCACCTATGGTCACGAGCTTTGGGTAGTGACCGAAAGTACAAGATCGAGGATAAAAGCGGCTGAAATCAGCTTCCATCACCGATTGGTGATGCTGCTCCTCAGAGATAGAGTGAGAAGCTCAGCCATCTGGGAGGAGTTCAAGAGTAGAACTTCTGCTCCTCAATGTTGAGAGGAATCGATATCGAGGTGGCTCGGACATCCAGTTAGAATTCCTCCTGAACACCTCCCTGGCGTGATGTTTCAGGCATGTCCAACTGGGAAGAGATACCGGGGTTGATCCCAACATACGCTGGAGGTGCAATGTCGCTCGGCTGGTCTGGGAATGCCTCGGTGTCTCCGTAGAAGAGCTAGAGGAAGTGGCTGGGGACAGGGACATCTGGACCTCACTGCTTAAGCTGCTGTCCCCATGGTCTGACCCCGAACAGATGTCTACACGTTGTTGTTGTTTTTTTTGTTCCACATCCGACCATCATCCAGCTAGCGGATTAACTTTCCTTTTATGTGTTAACAGGGTGTTCTTTTGTTGCTGAGTGACGGCACAGTTTTATAAAATGTAATGTTGCTCACCGTAAGGACTTGGATTGTTGGCTGAAAGTGTGCTCAGGGGCAGAGAAGCAAAACATCTTGTTTATAAATACCAATGTATCGGTAGCAAATCAGCATTTACTGTGCTGTGAACTACTACTTTCCAGCCTCAAGCGTCATGACAGCATCCAGGAAAAAGTGAGACGTCTGTTTGGGGAAGTACTACCCCCCCCCCCTCCCCCCCCCCTCCTTAAAGCCTCATGCAAAACCACTCCCAGACTTCCTGCATGCTAATAATGTGACTATGTTTAGACTGGCAGGACTGTATTTGTGTTTGAGCATTCGAGGCTCTGTTCGACACTTTATTAGTAAAATGCAATGCAAACAAGTAGGCAAAGCATAATCTCACACACACACCTCTCTCTCTCTCTCTCTCAGAACTTTAGAATGCACTGGTGTAGTCAAGATGTGCTATGACTACTCTTTTTGTGTTTTTAAAATGAAACATGCGTGTTGGCGTCGGGGTCATGCAGTCCAACACTGTTCACCATTTGCAAATGATCTTAGCCTGGCCGGCGCCCAGTACTGGCCTGGTCTGCTAAATATGAATCACTCCGATGAAATGCGAACTCACGCATCAACCGTGTTATACATCTAAAACAAATGTAGCGATCATCGCCGAGATAAATCCAGGGGAGATGAGGTTTCATGTAATAGCTTGAAAATGGAGGAAATGAGGTGGTCCACATTAACGCGGATTACTTCGCAGGTTCCACGGTGCAATGGTTAGCACTCTCTCTCTCTCTCTCTCAAAACCACTTAATCCACTTGGGTCATGGTGGAGCTACAGCCCATCTCAGCCAACAGAGGGTGAAGTCATAGTATACCCACCCTGAACTGCTTGCCAGAGTGTCACAGAATGAGCACGCACACACACACACACACACACACACACACACACACACACACCTAGAGGCAATTTGGTTCAGCCTGATGTGCATATCCTTGGACTTCCAGAGAAAACTAGAGAACCTACAGGAAACTCGTATGAGCACGGGGACACGCCATACAGAAACTACCAAGCTGGGGCTTGGTAAAAAAAAAAGTGTGACAATTAATCCAGAGATTGCAAATTCAAATGAGGGTTAATGTCACAGCCGTCCATGACCAGGAGTCCAGGGGAGCTAACTGGCCGAGCTCTCACAGGAGGGATGGATGGCATACGCTCACTTCCTTGTCACTCACAGCGTTCGCCAACCAATCATGGGCATCTTTGTGAGCTCATTCGTATGAGGGGCGGAGTGTGTTACATGCCACCCCCACCCCCCGAGTACTCATTCGCTACAGTTCGAAAACAGGAAGGTGGCGAGAACTGAATGTCATGAAGGGGGCGTGTGCATGTTTTTGCACCTCCCTGGTTGGTAGTGGTCATGTGTCAGGGAAGGCAAAAAATACTTGATGGGTGGGAATTGGATATGACTAAATTGAGGAGAAATTTGAGGAGAAAAAAAAAAACAAAAAAGAAAAAAAGAAAAAACTATCAAGTCCTGGAACCCAAACACGGGACCTTCTTACAGCGAAGCAGATGTGCTAACCACAGTGCCGTCATGGTCCGCATACTTGACTCTAAATCCTGCCTTCTGACTGCAGGTCTTGGTGGAACAGACGGTTGCAACCTAGTTGTTTTTCTACAGCGACAGTGGTAACCCAGTGGTTAAGGCTATGGGTGACTTATTAAATGGTCAGAGGTTCAAGCCCCAGCACCACCAAGCTGCCACCATTGGGATTTAAGCACGGAGCTTTACCCTTGAGTGCTCATCGAAATGTAAGTCGCTCTGTATACGGCCTTAAATGTAAATGGGTTTGAAGTATTATCAAACAAAACAATGTGAGGTGATGGCTACTAAAAATACACCATATATGAAGTATGGTGCAAAAGGCTTGGCACCTGAAAAGAAATCCTGGGAATCGAAGCGCTCACTCAAAATAATGAACTTGAAAAGTTCTTCATTACAAAATAATACAAAGAACAAGAAACACTAACAAAATCAATATGTACAAAAAGGTCTGTTGTGTAATATTCTGTTTTCTTTACTGATCCACACACATTACATTTTGTTCTGGAAAACTGTGCTGCAGTGTCCACGGCTTCCACGGGGGAAAATGCACAAGAAAACTCGACTTCTGGAAAACGCCACATCTTCTCGTGTTTGTGTTTGCACTTATTTATATAACTGTGTCAGCAAAATAATTCAATTGCAAATACAACATTCAGTTTCCAGTGCTCTTTCATAACAGCTTTCACGACGTCGACATTAGAACAACATCACCTCACCACACAGACAGCAATATTACACGCCAACAGTGTTAATAAGAAGGTTACATTCAGGTAAACACACACACACACACACACACACACACACACACAGTAAGCATGCCCTTTGGCTCTTTTAGTTCATGTATTTATTTATTTTTTAATTTTGTCAGTTTTCCTCATGGGGACCATCAAAATTTCCCCAGGTTCTAAAAAATGTACATATAGTCCTATTGATGTTGATCTTAAACAAGGGGGCGCCGTAGCCTATTGATTAGAGAAGCGGCTTTAGCGCCAAAAGGACGTTGGCTCAATTCCCAAACTAACGGGAAAAGCCCTTGAGCAAGGCGCCGAAACGCCAACTGCCCTCCGGATGCCCCCAGTGTGTGTGGCAGCCCACTGCCCTCCGGATGCCCCCAGTGTGTGTGTGTGGCAGCCCACTGCCCTCCGAATGCCCCCAGTGTGTGTGTGTGTGGCAGCCCACTGCCCTCCGGATGCCCCCAGTGTGTATGTGTGGCAGCCCACTGCCCTCCGGATGCCCCCAGTGTGTGTGTGTGGCAGCCCACTGCCCTCCGAATGCCCCCAGTGTGTGTGTGTGTGTGGCAGCCCACTGCCCTCCGGATGCCCCCAGTGTGTGTGTGTGTGTGTGTGTGTGTGTGTGGCAGCCCACTGCCCTCCGGATGCCCCCAGTGTGTGTGTGTGGCAGCCCACTGCCCTCCGGATGCCCCCAGTGTGTGTGTGTGTGGCAGCCCACTGCCCTCCAGATGCCCCCAGTGTGTGTGTGTGGCAGCCCACTGCCCTCCGGATGCCCCAGTGTGTGTGTGGCAGCCCACTGCCCTCCGGATGCCCCCAGTGTGTGTGTGGCAGCCCACTGCCCTCCGGATGCCCCAGTGTGTGTGTGGCAGCCCACTGCCCTCCGGATGCCCCCAGTGTGTGTGTGGCAGCCCACTGCCCTCCGGATGCCCCCAGTGTGTGTGTGGCAGCCCACTGCCCTCCGGATGCCCCCAGTGTGTGTGTGGCAGCCCACTGCCCTCCGGATGCCCCCAGTGTGTGTGGCAGCCCACTGCCCTGAGTGAGTGTGATCACTTTTGGATGGGTTCAGTGCAGAAGCAATAGTTCCCCCTTGTGTGATGAATTTTCCGCATCATTTAATCCCAATTAGTGTCACAGGGAGGCTGGAGCCCCATCTCAGCCGACTCTGGATGAGAGCGGGGTACACCCTGGACAGCTCACCAAGCCGTCGCAGAGCCAATACTCACGCAACCATTTCTGTGGACAGTGACACCTTGGGGAGATTTGGAGCAGCCAATTAGGCTCCCATGCACACATTTGGACTGTGGGAGGAAACCAGAGAACCCGGAGGAAACCCACACAAGCCCGAGGAGAACCTGCAAACTCCACATAGAAATACCCAACCTAGGAATAGAACCCAGGACGTTCTGGCGGTGATGCGGACATGTAAATACTACACCACAGAGTCGCCACCTTCAATCAATCAATCAATCAAATCATGTAGTTTCCACACAGCCATCACCACCATCCTATAAAATGTTGCATGAGTTTATATTAAACTTTGGTGAAATACTTGAGGAATATTTGAGTAACACTGTTTCTTTATGTAACTATAAGTGACTCGTCTGGCTTTATCTTGCTGTATAATTGTAATTCTAATCAGACTGTGCTATCTTTAGCATGCCTCATGTTTTCGTTTAGACGGTCGAAAGTAATAATGGCGGCGATGAGGCAGTGTTCGCCTTGTGCGCATGCGCAGGAACCGGCTCTGCGCTCGCGTGAGTTTTGCTCGTCTCTGGGGTTGCTCAGTTCATTTCGTGTGAACAACTTTTTTTCTTTTCAGAAAAAAAAAACAGAGCGGGTCCTCAAATATGTCAACAGAGGGGCAGTGGAGAGGGAAAAGAGCTTTCCCACATTAAACGGGAGGGAGAGATAGAGAGAGAGAGAGAGAGAGAGAAAGGGGAGGGGAGGGGAGGGGAGGGGGGAGGGGGTGTAGTGGATATATCAGATTACACTATAGCATACAGGAGACCAAGTGCAGCCCTGCTCGACTCGTCACCCCTCCCTTTCGTGAGCATCGCGTGCGAGCAAAGGCTCCACTCGCAAACTCGCGCCGGTGCCCAAATCCCTTCGTGCTCCCTACCCAGGCGCCCTAAGCACCGCATGAACTAAAGGGCGCCTGCACGGTTTCAGTGCGCACTAGATATCCAGCACTGAGCGATTTAGAATTGGAATAATAATTCTTTCTGGATTAACAATTATAGTACACAAAAAATTACGGAAACAATAATAAATAAATAAATAAATAAGCCCTCACACAAACATAAACAAGCATGTTTCCCCAATCGAAACAAACAACATGACCGCGGAGTTATTTATCCGCTCGTCGGTGACTTGAGTTTGATTAAAACAGTAGTAGAACCGAACTCACTGCTTCTGGGCAGGCTTCTTCCTCTTCTTGCCCGCGTATCTGTCGTTATCCAGCATGGTTCGGGCTCGAAACTCCTTCAGCGACCTGCTCGAGATCCGTCAGGGTCGATCAACTCGAGAATCCGCCGAGGCTCAGAGTCGCGCGCGGTGTCTGTGTGCCTCACGAACCCGACACGCCGGACACGTTGATACTGAAACAACGGCGGCGGCGGCGGCGCGGCGCGATGGGGATCGAAGTCCGAGCTGCAGGTGTTCAGAGCGAGAAAAGTCGCCTTGACACCAGCGAGATGATGTTCCGCCTTCAGACGGGAATCACACAAGACATTTAAAACCAGTACGAGCCGCGCACGCGCACATGTACACACGCGCGCGCGCGCACACACGCACACGGCACGCGCTTACTCTACGTGGACGTGGATTCAGGACAAAAACACGAGTGCGACTCAACCCAGGCTCTCTTCAGTGGCTTTCGACTTTAATGTAGACACACGCGCAACTACTCCCGCAGGTTCTCTCTCTCTCTCTCTCTCTGTGTGTGTGTGTGTGTGTGTGGGGCTTGAGGCACGGGGCGTTCCAGGAAATGATACAACTTTTTTTTTTAAGGTGGACTGCACACACACACACACACACACACACACACTCTCTCTCTCTCTCTCTCTCTCTCTCACACACACACACACACACTTCAAATAAGCTAACTCATGTCAGTCACGTGTGTGTATCTTCAAAGAATATTTAATGTGTGTGTTCAAATATTTTGTGTGTTTTTCAAAATCGTGTGTTTGTCTGTGTGTGTGTGTTCAAAGAATATTTTGTGTATATGTATTTTGTGTGCGTGTGTGTCGGTCCCCATTAACTGCAGAAAGTGGGGGATCTCTCTCTCTCTCTCTCGCTCTCTCTCATTCACATACATACATACACAAGGATCCCCGCTTCTTCACGCCTCAATTCATACGGCTTCAGTGCATCACAGGTTTTTTTGAAATATTAATTAAATTTAAAGAATAAGGAAATTAAGGACGAATAGAGGGGAAAGTGAAGGAAAATGCCACAAAACAACGTCAATTATGCAAAAAAAACCCTAAACAAACACAAAACAAAAAAAACAACCCAAAACCTCCCATCAGAACTCATTACATTGCTGTGAGGTGGACGTCTTAGTGTCTGCACGCACATCTGCATATGTGTATTTATATTTTATTTGCATCTTATGCATTATTTTTGAATGTTTAATTTTTATAACCTTTTATAGCATTAAAAATGTATTTATTGATATTATATATACATATACGTCAGTCAATGCAGCTGTGACAGGGGGAGCACAGGCCAGTGTCTCTCCCTCACGCCGGTCCCAAGCCCAGATAAATGCAGAGGGTTGCATCAGGAAGGGCATTTAAACAAATGCCAAATAAAATGTGCAAATCACAACAAAGAATTTCATACCGGATCGGACGAGCCCCGGGTTAACAACGGCCGCCATCAGTGCTATTAACCAACAGGGTGCTGGTGGAAATTGGACTACTGTTGGGCAAAGACGTCGTAGAAGGAGAGGCAGGAGGCGTGTCCGTAGGCAGAGAGAGAAGAGGAAAGGCATGAGTCTAGGACTGAAAATAGGGACTTTAAAATTGGAACTATGACAGGAAAAGGTAGAGAGCTGGCTGACATGATGCAGAGGAGGAAGGTGGACATACTGTGTTTTCAGGAGACCAGGTGGAAAGGTCGCAAGGCTAGAAGCTTAGGAGCAGGTTTAAGCTGTTTTTTCATGGTGTGGATGGGAAGAGAAATGGAGTAGGAGTCATCTTGAAGGAGGGGTTTGTCAAGAATGTTCTAGAAGTGAAAAGAGTGTCAGACAGAGTGATGAGTCTCAAGTTAGAAATTGAAGGCGTGATGGTCAATGTTGTTAGTGCTTATGCCCCACAGGCAGGATGTGAGCGAGGAGAAAAGGTGAGAGTCTGGAGTGAGTTAGATGAAGTGATACAGAATACCCCCAGAGGTGAAAGAGTTGTCACTGGTGCAGACTTCAATGGACATGTTGGTGCAGGCAACAGAGGGGACGGGGAAGTGATGGGCAGGTTTGGTATCCAGGACAGGAACGCAGAAGGACAGACGTTGACAGATTTTGCAAAAAGGATGGAAATGGCTGTGGTGAATACTTTCTTCCAGAAGAGACAGGAGCATAGGGTGACTTATAGAAGCGGAGGTAGGAGCACACAGGTAGACTACATCTTGTGTAGGCAATGTAATTTGAAGGAAGTCAGTGACTGCAAAGTAGTAGTGGGTGAGAGTGTTGCCAAACAGCATAGGATGGTGGTGTGCAGGATGATGCTGATGGTGAGGAAGGTGAAGAAGGCAAAGGCAGAGCAGAAGACAAAGTGGTGGACGCTGAAAAAGGAAGAGTGTCGTGTTGTCTTCAAGGAGGAGTTGAAACTGGCTTTGGATGGTCAGGAAGTGCTTCCAGATGACTGGACAACTACAGTTAATGTGATCAGGGAGACAGGTAGGAGAATGCTTGGTGGAAGGAGAGTAGATAAGGAGACTTGGTGGTGGAATGAGGAAGTGCAGGAGTGTGTACAAAAGAAGAGGTTAGCTAAGAAGAAGTGGGACATTGAGAGGACCAAAGAGAGTAAACAGGAGTACAGGGAGACACAGCGTAAGGTGAAGGTAGCAGTGTCAAAGGCCAAACAGAGAGAGTATGATGACTTGTATGCTTGGTTGGAAAGTAAGGAGGGAGAAAATGATTTAAACTGGTTGGCACAGCAGAGAAATAGAGATGGGAAGGATGTGCAGTAAGTTAGAGTGATTAAGGATAGAGAGGGAAATGTATTGACTGATGACAGAAGTGTGCTGGGAAGATGGAAGGAGTACTTTGAAGAGCTGATGAGTGAGGAAAATGAGAGAGAAAAAAAGAGTAGAAGAGGTGACTGTTGAGGACCAGCAAGTAGTAAAGATTAGTAAGGGTGAAGGGAGGAGGGCATTGAAGAGGATGAAGAATGGAAAGGCTGTTGGTCCTGTTGACATACCGGTGGAGGTATGGAAGTGTCTAGGAGAGGTAGCAGTAGATTTCCTGACAAGAACATTCAACAAGGTCTTAGAGAGTGAGAGGATGCCGGAGGAATGGAGGAGAAGTGTGCCGGTGCCCATTTTTAAGAACAAGGGAGACGTTACAAGGGATAAAGTTGATGAGCGATACGATGAAGTTATGGGAAAGAATAGTGGAAGCAAGACTAAGGGCAGAGGTCAGCAATTGTGAACAACAGTTTGGTTTCATGCCAAGAAAGAGCACCACAGATGCAGTGTTTGCCTTGAGGATGTTAATAGAGAAGTACAGAGAAGGTCAGAGGGAGCTGCATTGTGCCTTTGTGGATCTGAAGAAAGCATATGATTGGGTGCCGAGAGAGGAACTGTGGTATTGCATGAGGAAGTCTAGAGTGGCAGAGAAGTAGGTTAGAGTGGTGCAGGACATGTATGCGAGAGGTAAGCCAGTGGTGAGGTGTGCTGTCGGTGTGACCAAAGAATTCAAGGTGGAGGTAGGACTGCCTCAAGGGTTAGCTCTGAGCCCCTTCTTGTTTGCTATGATGATGGACAGGCTGACAGACGAGGTTAGACAAGAATCTCCATGGACTATGATGTTTGCAGATGACATTGTGATCTGTAGTGAGAGCGGAGAACAAGTGGATGAAAATATACAGAGGTGGAGGTATGCCCTGGAAAGGAGGGTAATGAAGGTTAGCCTCAGTGAGACAGAATACATGTGCATGAACGACAAGGACCCAAGAGGAATGGTGAGGTTACAGGGAGCAGAGATAAGGAAAGTGGAGGATTTTAAGTACTTAGGCTCAACAATCCAGAGCAATTGAGAGTGTGGAAAAGAGGTGAAGAAGCATGTGCAGGCAGGTTGGAATGGTTGGAGAAAAGTGTCCGGTGTGATGTGTGATAGGAGGGTATCGGCAAGAATGAAAGGAAAAGTGTACAAGACGGTGATGAGGCCAGCGATGTTGTATGGTTTAGAGACAGTGGCCCTGGGAAAAAGACAGGAGGCAGAGCTGGAGGTAGCAGAGATGAAAATGTTGAGGTTCTCTTTGGGAGTAACGAGGATGGATAGGATCACGACTGAGCACATCAGAGGGACAGCACATGTAAGAGGTATTGGAGACAAAGTCAGAGAAGCTAGATTGAGATGGTTTGGACGTGTACAGAGGGGGGATAGTGAGTGTATTGGTTGTCGGATGCTGAGGTTGGAACTACCAGGCAGAAGGCCCAGAGGAAGACCAAAGAGACGATTCATGGATGTGGTGAAGGAGGACATGAAGGCAGATGGTGTAAGAGAAAAAGATGCAGAGGGTAGGGTGAGATGGAGGCAGATCATTTGCTGTGGTGACCCCTGAAGGGAAAAGCCGAAAGGAAAATATGTTATGCTAATTTTTTTAGATAGGAATTTTGGGTTTTCATGAGCTGTATGCCAAAATCATCAGTATTAAAACAACAAAAGACCTGAAATATTTCAGTTGGGGTGCAATGAATCTAAAATATATGAAAGTTTAATTTTTATCAGTACATTACAGAAAATAATGAACTTTATCACAATATGCAAATTTTTTGAGAAGGACTAGTGTGTGTGTGTGTGTGTGTGTGTGTGTGTGTGTGTGTGTGTGTGTAAATATAAATATATATATATATATATATATATATATATATATATATATACAGACACTTCCCAACTTACGAACATTCGTTTTACGAGTGTCCGGCGATACGAACAGGGCTATCCGAGGTCGAAAGTGAAATGAAATTGAAGAACAAGTCGAAATAGAAATGGCATAAAATATATACAAATATATATCCTAGATCTAAGTTCATTTTCTGTAACCGCTTAGTCCTCATTTGGGTCGTGGGGAGGCTGGTGCCCATCCAAGCCAACTTTGGGCGAGGGCAGAGTACACCCTGGACAGCTCGCCAGGCAATCGCAGGGCAGAAACACGCCGACGGTTTTGCAGCCTACTCTTTACGAAAGTCAGCAATGGTTCTTTTACATGCCGCACACACCATAGACAGTGGGAGACATGGTCGGCCTTTGATAACCCAGTTACCTGCTCTGGGGGGGACAGTAACAACCTTGTGGAGAGTGGGACTCGAACCCCCAACCTTTGGATCAGCGATCAGCGATCCAGTGCCCTATACCACGAGACCACCACTGCCCCCTAAATATAAGTATGAGATATCATTAAATATTATTCTGAGGTACATTTAATACTAGGCTTCGGCAGAGGGGCGTGGCTGACACATGCTTTACATGTATGGAGGGAAGCGGAACAATACATTTCTGAACTCTTGCCAAAACTTTCAAAGAAGAAACAAATTAACCACAGTACAGTATAATAATGAACTGGATAAGAGTGAAACTCTGTAAATCTGATCAGATCTGCTGTGCTGGGCTTGAGAGGAACCAGGAGTTTAAACACGGGACATAATGATATTGATAATGTACAGATGATTATGTAGAGAGAGAGAGAGAGAGAGAGATTGTATACAGTACAAACTCATATAGGTTACTTATGCAGTCGGCCCTCAATTTACGAAATTAATCCTTTCCAGAGCCATTTTTGTATAGCGGGGATTTCGTAAGTAGGGGTCACATCTTACATGTTAAACGCCAAATTCGTTCCAAGGCTCCAGTCCATGGACTGGATATACCCCATAAACCTTTTAAAAATGATAAAAGTACACCAATTTTGTATGAAATATGTGTTAAAAGTAAAAGAAAATTATTTATTCAACCATTTTATTAATATATTTATTCATGAAACCATTATTAAACATTTTTATTAACACACACACACACACACACACACACACACACTCACACACACACCTATTTCTCTCTCTCTCTCTCTCTCTCTCTCTCTCTCCCTCTCTCTTTTTTCTCTCTCGCTATCTCCTCTCGCACGTGCTGTGGGCCACGCCCACAAGACCTGAATTCAAAGCACATTCTCTGCTTGACAAATTCAACTTTAATTTGATTCCTTGAGGGATCGGGATGCCAGATAAGCTCAAATTCACCCATGTGTACTAAACATTTACTGAATTAAAACAACTTAAAAAACTAAACTAAAGCATTATTCCTTCTGTCTCTGTCTTGCGCCGGTGTGCGCGCATATATATCTGTATCTAGTGCCTGAGTCGTAGCACGACCATTGGCGAACCGCCATGAAGGATAACGCCCTGGTTATCATCTTCATGGAGGTTTTCTTGGCAGGATTAGTGCAGTGGTTTGCCATTGCCTTCTGCACGATGCCAACCTACGGGCAATTTAGAAAGGCTAATTAACATACTGTGCCGTCCCCCTCCCCCCCCAGTGCAGCTAACTGGGTTATCAAAGGCGGGCCATGTCTCTCACTGTCTATGGTGAGAGGCAGGTAAAAGAACCATTGCTGACATTCGTAAGGAGTAGGCTGCAAAGTCATCAGCGTGTTTCTGTCACTTGCTAAAAAGGGTTGTGACAAGAAGGGCATCCGACGTAAAAACTTATGCTAAATCAAATGTGTGCGAATCAGATGATTCGCTGTGGCGACTCCCGAGAAAGGGAAAAAGCCGAAAGGAAGAAAGAAAATTAACTTGCTGTGCATGGATTGT
>CM045729.1:90304049-90464049 GCA_024760905.1 Plotosus lineatus | reverse complement strand
TGGGCCATTGGGTTGTCATCAATGAGTTTCAGTGATGAATGAATAATGAACAAAATAAGCCTATTTATGAAATATCAACACCATTCGGAGTAGTAATCTCTAGTTTGGGACTCCTTGTCTTAAATATTACTGTTACAAAAATACTGTTATACTGTTATGGTTGCTTGGACGGACTGGTGGCATAGTGGTTAGCATGTCTGCCTCACAGCAAAAAGTTCCTGGGTTTGATTTCCTGACTCGGGTGTGAAGTTTGAAAGTTCTCCCCGTGCTTGCATGGGTTTCTTCAGGGTACTCCGGTTTTCACCTACAATCAAAAGACATCCACATAAGGCTAATTGGCTGAACCTGGTTGCTCCCAGGTGTGTGTGTGTGTGTGTGTGTGTGTGTGTGTGTGTGTGTGTTGCTATGCTGTTCAGGGTGTCCCCTGCCTTCACCCAGTGTTGGCTAAGATGTCGGCTCCAGCCTCCCAAGATTGAGCAGCTTTGCAAATGAATGAGTGGTGTCAGGGATTTAGTGATGTATTTATTTAGTGATTCATTTGGACTAACATATTTATGTGTCTTAAAAGTCCTTACAGTTGCACGAACACAATATTTCATATTTTCAAATGTAAACATTGAAGAGTCTTTAAAAGAATAGCTGTAGCTTTATGTATAATTGTAGTTCAGACCAAATCTTCGGCAAATGCCATCACACTTATTTATTCTGGCTGTTCCTTCCCTTCTACTATACTTGACCATGTGACTTGAAATCTATTGTTAGAGTACAATTTGAATATCAATTAATTTAAATTCACACTGGAATCCTATTACAGTATGTAGGTTTAAGCATTGCCTAAACGCAGGGTATCGATATCTCTGTCGATCTGTGTGTGCTTTTCGGCACCTTTCCTTTCACTGTCTGATTTCTGCTTTCATTTGTATATCTGCATTAATTAATAATTAGACGTTTACCAAGTTCATTTTGTTTTCAGCAGTGGTGGTCTAGTGGTATGGGGTGCTGGATCGCTGATCCTAGGGCTGGGGGTTTGAGTCCAACTCTCCACAAGGTTGTCACTGTCCCCCCAGTGCAGCTAACTGGGTTACCAAAGGCTGGCCATGTCTCTCACTGTCTATGGTGAGAGGTTCATGTAAAAGAACCATTGCTGACTTTTGTAAAGAGTAGCTGCAAAGCCGTCGGCGTGTTTCTGTTCCTCGCTAAAGGGTTGTGTCAGGAAAGGCATCCGACGTAAAAACCTATGCTAAAATCAAACATGCAAATCAGAGGATTCGCTGTGGCGACCCCTGAAAAAGGGGAAAAGACGAAAGGAAAAGAAAGAAAGAAAGTGTTTTCTCCACAAACATTGATTGACCCGCTGATCTGTCTGCCTGTCAAACTTAGAATGTGTGTTCTTTTTTCTGTGCAAGTCTGAGCAGTGGTGTATAAGCCTTTATTTTTTGTTTTGAGTTTTCGTTATTAATAATAAATCTGTTTATTTTTATTCTTTCCTGTTGTCAGTGAAACATGACAACTAACCAGTGACGCAGCAATGCAGCATCCTGATTTGGTTTTCTGTAATGGGCACATGTGGACACAGGACAGACACTGGATAAGATATAAGATAATACAGTACTTTATTAATCACCAGAGGCAAAACCCTTGGATTCATTTTCTGAACCACTGAATTCAAATTAGGGTCACCGGGAAGCTGCAGATTTTGTGCAAGGGCAGAGTGCACCCTGGATAGATTGTCAGGCCATCGCAGGGCAGAAACACGCTGATGCCAACTGAATGGTCTACTCTTTACGTAAGACAGCAATGGGACTTTTCGATGTCTCTCATCACAGACAGTGAGAGATATGGCTGGATTCGATAACCCAGGTAGCTGCACTGGGGGCAGCAGTGGGAACTTGGTGATATTGGGGCTTGAACCTCCTATCTTGGGATCAGTATTCCAGCATCCTAACACCAGGCCATCACTGTCCTTCTTAGATAACGATCCAAGCCATATTCCATAACTCTGGTTCTCTACTTCAGCGCTCCATTAATAACAGTACTTTTGTATTTTAAAAATGTTCAAATACAGAATGTACACTTTATTTAAAAAAGTGGTTTGATTTTCAGATATAGCGGGCAGTGGTGTCCTGGTGGTAAAGGTTCAAGCCCCACTCCCCACGGGTTGTCACTGTCCCCCCCAGTGCAGCTGACTGGGTTATCAAAGGCCGGTCGTGTCTCTCACTGTCTATGGTGTGAGGTTCATGTAAAAGAACCATTACTGACTTTTGGCAAGAGGAGCTGCATAATCATAAGTGTGTTTCTGCCCTGCGATGGCCTGGCGAGCTGTCCAGGATATACTCTGCCCTCACCGAGAGTCGGCTGGGATGGGCGCCAGCCTCCCTGAGTAGGATTAAGCGGTTCAGAAAATGAATGAATGAATGTGGTTCTTTCTTCCACCATTTGCCAACCGAAAATTAACAAGATCTATCTGCCATGGCAGACCGACCTTGTTAATTCTCAGTTGACGCATTTTAAAATTGCAGTATTAGTATGAAGAGACAGGTTTTGGACTTTCGTTTAAAACATTTGGCAGACACTCCTATCCAGAGCAATGTACAATTATCATTTTTATACAACCGAGCAATTAAGGGTTAAGGACCTTGCTCAAGGGCCCAACAGTGGTGATAGTGGGGATTGCACCGCTGACCTTTTGGATCAGTAACATATCACAGTGGCCACTAAGCCACCGCTACCCTTTAGTGAGATGGATGAGGATAGTACACAAGCATTTCAAGTCAAAACCCTTACACTGTGTCTCAGTCATGTGGATCATCAGCCAGTTCAGTGCTACTCAACCCTGTGCCTGGAGATCTACCTCTCTGAAGACTTTAGCTCCAACCGTGATGGTGTGCTCCTGACAGATCAAATCATCACTGCAAGTCTCCATTTCAAAAACCTAATTAGTCTTAATTAGATGATTAGATGGTCAGCTGGACAAGATGATGGTTGGAATGAAGATCTTCAGGGAGACAGATCTCCAGGAAAATGGTTGGGCACCAATGGGGTGGGATTTAATAATGCAGGCCACTAAAAAACCCAAATAAACAAACAAAAACCCCAAACAAACAGGTTATCTGATGTATCCTCTGTCATATGTAGGAATTCTTGGGGCTCTGACTTTTACTCCCATCTCCGAAGAGCTTGTCAGTAGATGGATTCACTAATATTAATTACAGCAAGGTGACTTTCGTGGAGTAGGCTGCACTGCCATCGGTGTTTTTTTGCCCTATGAGGGCCTGGCGTGCATCCAGGGTGCACACTGTCCTTGCCCAGAGTTGGCTGAGAATGTCACCCACCTCCCTGTGATACTGATTAGGATGAAGTGATTCAGAACATGAATAAATGAATAATTACAGTGAGTGTGCCAATGCACGGTGCTTGTGATGGACTGGCATCCCATGCAGTGTATTCAAGTCATACAACAGTGTTGCTGCAACTCTAACCATAATAAAGGACCATGTTGATACTGATGATGAATGAAAGCGTGTAATGTAAGGACCAGGTATTACCAGAAGAGTTTGGTAAATATTGCTTGTGAGGGTGACCGAAAGATACTGTGATGTTATGTTAGAGCAGGAAATGACATAAAACTCTTTCCTTTAGTGGGTGGAGTCAGACAGGGTTCATATAGTGCGCTGGACAGTATAGAGCTGAGTATATTGTATTGATCTGATCTTTGTCAAAATCACACAGATGAAAAAACAGTGTCTGCTTGGTTTTCATATTTTAATGAGGATAGCATGCAAACAATGACAGAAGGGGGAGGAATAAGTAACTGAATCATCACATTTAATATTTTGTGCCCCCCCCCCCTTTGGCAGCAATAACTTCAACCAGACACTTCCTGTAGCTGCAGATCAGTCTGGCACATTGATCAGGACTAATCTTGGCCCATTCTTCTTTACAAAACTGCTGTAGTTCAGTCCAGCATGTCTGGCATGAATCGCTGTCTTGAGGTCATGCCACAGCATCTCAATGGGGTTCAAGTCTGGACTTTGACTTGGTCTCGCCAGAACGTGTATTTTGTTCTTCTGAAACCATTTTGAAGGTGATTTACTTCTGTGTTTTGGATCATTGTCTTGTTGCAGCATCCATCCTCTTTTTAGCTTCAACTGTCTGGTAGACGGCCTCAGGTTTTCCTGCAAAACATCCTGATAAACTCTTGAATTCATTTTTCCATTAATGGTTGCAAGTTGTCCAGGCCCCGAGGCAGCAAAACAGCCCCAAACCATGATGCACCCTCCACCATGCTTCACGGTGGGGATGAGGTGTCAATGTTGGTGAGCTGTTCCATTTTTCCTACACACATGATGTTGTGTGTTCCTCCCAAACAATTCAACTTTGGTTTCATCAGTCCACAAAATATTTTGCCAAAACTTCTGTGGAGTGTCCAAGTGCCTTTTTGCGAACATTAAATGAGCAACAATGTTTTTTTTAGACAGCAGTGGCTTCCTCCTTGGAGTCCTCCCATGAACACCATTCTTGGCCATTGTTTTACATATAGTTGATGTGTGCACAGAGATATTGGACTGGATTTCTGTAAGTCTTTAAAAGACACTCTAGGTTTTTTTTTTTTTTTTTTTTTCTACCTCTCTGAGTATTCTGCACTGAACTCTTGGCGTCATCTTTGGTGGACAGCCACTCCTTGGGAGAGAAGCAACAGTGCCAAACTCTCTCTCCATTTGTAGACAACTTCTCTGACTGTCGATTGATGAACATCCAGACTTTTAGAGCTGGTTTTGTATCCTTTCCCAGCTTTATACAAATCAACAATTCTTGATCGCAGGTCTTCAGACAGCTGTTTTGAGCGAGCCATGGTGCACATCAGACAATGCTTCTCATCAAGACAATTCTTACCAGGTGTGTGTTTTATAGTGGGCGGGGCAGCTTTAAGCCACTCATCAGTGATTGGGCACACACCTGACTTCAATTGTTTGGTAAAAATTGGTTTCAATTGCTCTTTAAGTCTCCTTAGGCAGAGGGTTCAGTTACTTATTCCTCCCCCTTCTGTCATTGTTTGCATGTTATCCTCATTAAAATATGAAAACCTATAAATGTTTGGGTGGTTTTAGTTAAAGCAGACACTGTTTTTTCATCTGTGTGATTTTGACAAAGATCAGATCACATTTGATGGTGATTTTATGCAGAAATGTGAGAAATTCCAAAAGGTTCAGATACTTTTTCATACCACTGTATTATCTGAGTCTGAATGATCTTTATTTTTGAAAAATCTTTAATTTTGAAAAATGACCGGATTCTCTTGGTTACATGTCGGTCATTTGAGCACTAAAATGTAACCCACAAGGAAATGGCACATGAACAGAGGCGAGTTGGACATGTTTCAAACAATAGCAGGGATTTTGGGTGAGACTGAGCCTTGATTCTCCCACTGGTACACCATCACCTGTGTTTTGTTTTTTTTGTTTTTTGTTTTTTTTTGAGAAAAGTTCAAGCTCTACTTCCCAACCAACTTTATTTCAGCCGTTGATAAAATAACATTCATAGAGTGCTTATTATTATTATTATTATTATTATTATTATTATTATTATTATTTTCCCCTCAGGGGTCAACACAGCAAATCATCTGCCTCCATCTCACCCGATCCTCTGCATTTTCTATTCTTACTCCTTATCTACTGTCCTTCCAGAGGACACACCAAGTATTCTCCTACCTGTCTCCCTGATCACATTAGCTGTAGTTGTCCAGTCATCTGGAAGCACTTCCTGACCACCCAAAGCCTGTGTCAACTCTTCCTTGAAGACAACACAACCCTCCTCCTTTTTCAGCTTCCACCACTTTGTCTTCTGCTGTGCCTTTGCCTTCTTCACCTTCCTCACCATCAGCGTCATCCTGCACACCACCATCCTATGCTATTTGGCAACACTCTCACCCGCTACTACTTTGCAGTCACTGACTTCCTTCAAATTACATCGCCTACACAAGATGTAGTCTACCTCCTACCTCCACTTTTATAAGTCACCCTATGCTCCTGTTTCTTCTGGAAGAAAGTATTCACCACAGCCATTTCCATCCTTTTTGCAAAATAGATCAACATCTGTCCTTCTGTGTTCCTGTCCTGGATACCAAACCTGCACATCACTTCCTCGTCCCCTCTGTTGCCTGCAACAACATGTCCAATGAAGTCTGCACCAATGACCACTCTTTCACCTCTGGGGTTACTCTGCATCACTTCATCTAACTCACTCTAGAATCTCTCCTTCTGTTCTAGCTCACATCCTGCCTGTGGGGCATAAGCACTAACAACATTGACCATCACGCCTTCAATTTCTAACTTGAGACTCATCACTCTGTCTGACACTCTTTTCACTTCTAGAACATTCCTGACAAACTCCTCCTTCAAGATGACTCCTCCTCCATTTCTCTTCCCATCCACACCATGATAAAACAGCTTAAACCCTGATCCTAAGCTTCTAGCCTTGCTACCTTTCCACCTGGTCTCCTGAACACACAGTATGTCCACCTTCCTCCTCTGCATCATGTCAGCCAGCTCTCTACCTTTTCCTGTCATAGTTCCAACATTCAAAATCCCAACTCTCAGTCCTAGACTCATGCCTTTTCCCTTCTCTTGCTGCCTATGGACACGCCTCCCGCCTCTCCTTCTTCGACCAACAGTAGTCCAATTTCCACCAGCACACTGTTGGTTAACAGCACTGATGGCGGTCGTTGTTAACCCGGGCCTCGACCGATCCGGTATGAAATTTGTATTGATGGTTGGCATTCTGTATTCTGGCAAAAGTTTTACGCCGGATGCCCTTCCTGTCGCAACCCCCTGTATTTATCTGGTCTTGGGACCAGCGTAAATACGGACACTCGTTTGTGCCCCCCCCCATGGCTGCATTACAATAGGCCCCTGATTATTCGCGGTTTTGCACTCACGGTTTGAGTATTTGCGGGTCACCGAGCAACTGACACGTCACTCAAATTCAGCCAATGGCTGTCCTCCTTCCTGCTTATTGATTGAGATGATGTGCGCGAATGAGGAAAAAGGGCGTTACAAGTTGTCAGTGAGCCTCTTTTTTTGTGTGTGTTTTAATTACCAGTTAAGCTCTATGATACCACTCAAACGCTATGCGTCTTCTCTGGCTAAGTGATAGAAAACGCTGGACGTCTCTTCTGAAGAAATAAGACTTGCTCCTGAAGAAACG
This sequence comes from Plotosus lineatus, assembly GCA_024760905.1. Taxonomy (NCBI): domain Eukaryota; kingdom Metazoa; phylum Chordata; class Actinopteri; order Siluriformes; family Plotosidae; genus Plotosus; species Plotosus lineatus. The sequence goes on along the minus strand of CM045729.1, from coordinate 90,456,846 downwards.
ACAGTTTCCTCTGGACTGTTGTATTAAAGTCCTTTAAAATTATTATTCCAGTGCAGTACCGAAGTTAATTCTTAGTATGTTTGTGTGTGGGATTTTATGTTCTGTAGCATGTTTAACAAACGATACCAAAAGGATAAACTTTATTACGCTTCATGTCCTTTTACATTGAACCTGGAGTGACGTCTCCAAGATGGCGCTGCCTAGAGGGCGACGTCGCGGAGTTCTCAGAGTGAAATTGTTTCTTTGTTCGTTTTAATTTGTTTTATTTGTTGTTCTGTTTGTTCACGTTTTGCTCTATGCTCGTCTATGACCGGTTGACACTACTTACTACAGCTATGAGCAGCTTCAGCTTCGGGCAACCAAGCACGCAACTTCTATCGTGAGCTAATATGCTCCGGTAGCTCAATGCTAGCCGCATCCTGGGTAATAATAAGCCCAGGTAGAGTTCTCAGAGTCTCTGGCACTTCTGGTCATACTACTTGAAAATGTTCTGCCCCTGCGAAACAAGATGGACGAGCTTCATGCTCAGATTGCAGCGCAGAGGGATCTACAGGGCTGCTCCATGCTGTTTCTGTGAAACATGGCTCGAGGAGAGTACACCCAATGAGGCGATTGCACCAGCCGGCTACACGGCCTTCATCCCCTGCAATCCCAAACGCCAGAGTCGTTGCTCGGCCCCTTCCCGCCTGGACTTATTGTTAGCCGGGGAGCGGCTAGCATTGAGCTACCATAGCATATTTGCTCACGATAGGAGTTGAAGACTCCGATCTCATAGCTGTAGTAGGGACGACCGGTCATAGACGAGCATAGTGCAAAACATGAACGAACAAAACAACAAATCAAAAGAAGCAACATGACTCTGGGAACTCCGCCTGGGCTTATTGTTAGCCAGGGTGTGGCTAGCATTGAGCTATCATAGCATATTAGCTCAGGATAGCGTGCTTAGCTTGTGCTTTACGTGCTCAGTTGCCCCAAGACTCCGATCTCATAGCTGTAGTATGGTCAACCAGTCATAGACAAGCATAGTGCAAAACATGAACAAACTAAACAACAAATTAAAACGAACAAAGAAACAATTTGACTCTGAGAACTCCACAGCGTCGCCCTCTAGGCAGCACCATCTTGGAGACATCACTCCAAGACGTCACTCCAAGTTCAATGGAAAGTTTATCCTTTTGGTATCGTTTGTTAAACATGCTACAGAACATAAAATCTCACGCACAAACATTAACTTAGGGACTGTACTGCAATAATAATTGAAAATACTTTAATACTAGTGCTTTACAACAGTATATGCTGTATTATGTTTATATTTTATCATCAATAAATATAACAGTTTTTAAAAAGTTTTTCTTCATCATTCCTCCATTTTACTACATTTACCTCTGGTTGTTCATTCGCGCGTGTAACATGATACATGGGGTTTTACTTCCGAGTACAGGACTCAGATTATCTTCATTTGCGGGAGGGGTCGGAACCAAACCCCCGCGAATATCGAGGGCCTACTGTATTATTATTATTATTATTATTATTATTATTATTATTATTATTGCTGGGCAGTGGTGGTCTAGTGTATAGGGTGCAGGATCACTGATCCTAAGGTTGGGGGTTCGAGTCCCCACAAAGTTGTCACTGTCCCCCCCCAGTGCAGCTAACTGGGTTATCAAAGGCGGGCCATGTCTCTCACTGTCTATGGTGAGAGGCATGTAAAAGAACCATTGCTGACTTTCGTAAAGAGCTGCAATGCCGTCAGCGTGTTTCTGGGGACAAGTATCAAGCGTTTCCAGGTCCCAGTTAATCTTCTCCGGAACAGACCAATTGCTACACGACCCTATGATTATAAGATCTATCTGTCTTCCTTTCGGCTTTTTCCCTTTTATTTGGGAGACGCCACAGCGAATCCTCTGACTCGCACGTTTGATTTGGTTTTTACGTCGGATGCCCTTCCAGTCACAACCCTTTTTTATCAAGGGACAGAAACACGCTGACGACTTTGCAGCTCCTCTTTACGAAAGTCAGCGATGGTTCTTTTACATCAACCTCTCACCATAGACAGTGAGAGACATGGCCCGCCTTTGATAACCCAGTTAGAGGATAAGATGTGATGATGATGATTATGATTAATAATAATTTAAAAATAATAATATTTTATATAAATGAATTAGATTTACATTATAAACAATATGACATGGTCCGCCAAACCCCCCCCCGGTCCGCAGTAAACTTGTCAAGCGTTGATCGGTCTGTGGTGATAAAACGGTTGGGGACCCCTGCTGTGTGGCATATCTGACAAATAAAGCCTTCGTCTTAAATACTAATAAAGTGAACATGTCACGGTTTCACCTTGTCTTCACATTCAACAGTTTTTACAAAGCCTCGATTCTATTTGCATATAAGAACTACAGAATGGATTTGAGCAAGTCGGGGTCGACCTCGAACACACTGGAGGGACTATGTCTCTCGGCTTGTCTGGGAACACCTCGGTGTCCCCCCCACAATAGCTGGAGGAAGTGGCTGGAGAGCGGGATGTCTGGACCTCTTTGCTTAGGTTGCTGCCCCTGCGACCTGGCCCCGGATTAAGCGGAAGATGAGATGAGATTTGAGCAGCTTTGAGAACTGTAGAAGCTCGCGCCGAGAACAACACTGCACGGACCATTCGCCGTATTTCAGGACTTCTCTGTTTGCGGCGATCTGACAATCCCATGCGTTCTGGGTTATCTTTTTTGTCTCTACGTTGATTAACCTCTAAATTTTTATTTATTTATTTATTTCGCCAGATGTTGTCTATTCCTCGAAGACTGTATTATAAATATACTCAATCCATATGAAAACGCACCAGTCATGAAATCTGGAATCGTTCCACGGATTGATATGTGAAATATATACTTATGATGCATTTGAGATATGAATGATTCAAGAAGACAATTTCATTCACGATAATGTTAATGCGATAATGTTAATGCATCAATATGGGGCCAAAATAAGGACGTCGTGCACCCAGGCCTGCAGCTCGCAGACGGTTCCATAAGGTGTTGGGGTGAATGAATCCACGTCGTCCTTGAACGTGAGCAGCCGTTCTTGTCGCTGGTAGTGTCCGGTCTCGGACATGATCCCGTACGATCTGTCGGTCCTGACGTGCCGTTGTCACACGTTGTTGACCCGGTCGAGGACGGTTCCGAGTGCTTCCCGTGTGCAGAAACCTTTGATGGTGTCTCGCGATCGTTGTGTGTGCGCAGTGTGGTCATCTGGCAATTTCCCTGGTGCTGGCACCATTTTGAAGTACGCTTATGGCACGTTCTCGCTCAGGAGCTGTAAGTCGCGGCATCTTGTTGGCTTTTCTCAAGTGTCAGTGAACAAGTGAAATTTTATTCGGATTCACACGCTTTTAAAGGCAATGTGTGCACAAATTCAGAGTGAAATTCATTTTTCCCGTGGTGTGCGTGCAAAATGTTGCGTTTTTGTGAAACGTTGCCTAGCGTTACAGTTGACATGAAATTCTCGCATTTCTTGCACCTGGCATGTCGGGTGACGTCACTGTAGTGTTGTTATATAAAAATGATATTGAAGTTCATTTGAACTTCAATATTGACGTTTTTCAAGTGGTGCGTTTTCATGTGTACTCAGGATATGACTGTTTACAAATAAATGGAGTTTGAGTTCTGAATCTCTGCCAGCGTCCTTCAGTTCAGTCACACAGTGGCGTGACAGAACGCAGTTCTGTTCCTGGGAAAGCTCACAGGTTCCCAGGTCCCCCACCTCCCGTCACCGCTGTTGATGTCATAGCTTGTGAATGATGTCATGGCTCGTTCTTTCTGATCTGGCTTTTTCATGTACAGTGAGCGATTAGTCCTCAGCCGCCAGGGTAACATATGAACATGTGTGGCTTACGCTTTCCCAGAGCTTGTGGCACATCAGTGAGGTGCAGAAAACAGGAGCAAGCGGTTTCGCTGCTATCACTGATGACTTCCTTCCTTAAAATAATAAGCTTCCTAAAGGAAACGCAAACAAAATGCACTATGCCCACGAGATTCGGTCATTCATTTTATGAACCGTTTAATTCTATTTAAAGTCACAGGGAGGCTGGTGCCTATCTCAGCCAACTCGTGGCGAGGATCGGGTGCACCCTAGACAGCTCATCTAGGGGAGACTAGAAACAGCCAGTTTAACCTACGGTGCACGTTTTTAGACTGTGAGGGGAAACTGGAGTCCCTGGAGGAAACCCAAGCAAGCACGGGGAGAAGATGCAAACTCCACACAGAAACAACCGAGCCAGGAATCGAACCCAGGACCTTCTTGCTGTGAGGCGGATGTGCTAGCCACTATGCCACCGTACTGCCCCCTTGAGATTCTACATAGAATTACACTTGCAATTCTTTTTTTCCCCCACACGATATTTATTTTTTCATGTTGGGACAGTGGTGGTCTAGTGGTGTAGGGCGCTGGATCGCTGATCCTAAGGTTGGGGGTTCGAGTCCCACTCTCCACAAGGTTGTCACTGTCTTTCACCCCCCCCAAGTGTGCAGCGAACTGGGTTATCAAAGGCGGGCCATGTCTGTCACTGTCTATGGTGAGAGGTTGATGTAAAAGAACCATTTCTGACTTTCGTAAAGAGGAGCTGCAAAGCCGTCAGCGTGTTTCTGTCCCGCACTAAAAAGGGTTGTGACAGGAAGGGCAGCCGACGTAAAAACCTATGAACCAAATCAAACGGGCAAATCATTCGCTGTGGCGACTCCTGATTAAGGGAAAAAGCTGAAAGGAAATCTCTCTCATCTCATTTATTTCTTCACATTATATTTTTTCGCACCATCAGATGTGTCCTGGTGCTTGACTTGTATAGAGAATGTTCTGGAATGATTCAGTCTTCTTGTGTACTAGGTGTGTGGCACCAACCTATTCCACTGATACATCCTCTTCACTGTTGTCATAGACATGGGATTCTCTGCCTGGACCTAAGTTTCTTCCTCAGAACAATAACCACTACCACCACCACCTCTACCACCACCACCACCACCACCACCTCCTCCTCTGCTGTGCCTCCGACGGTCTCCAGACTTCTGGCATGTGGATTACTTGTCACCGCCTCTCCTGTATAGTGTTAAATATTTTGATTATTACTCCCAGAGTTGGCTGTTTAATCCAGGTTGACCCTTGAGATTACATCCCGGCACCGTTGTATACACTGTCTCTGCTTCTTTTTGTGAAGTTGAACACGACCCTGCCGTACTCGCGTCGTCTACTCGGGAGCTTCCGGACTGCGTGCTTCACTTGTTCTCATTAGGTCATTGGATCATTCTGCATCTCTGTGAAATTTTAATAAATACAGTAGGCCCTTGAACATTCACGGTTCAGCACTCACGCCCCCCCCGCATACTCACGACAAACCAAGAAGGCATGTGATTCAAATTTAGCCAATGGCTGAAAGCTTTTGTTTCTCCCTCCTGCTGATTGGTTGCAGATGATGTGTACGCCTCTTTTTTTTCTCCTTCGCACACGTCATCAACGTGACTGCTTGAATTGTGAATTCACTTTTTTTTTAGTGTGTTTATAATGATGTCACGTAAACACCCTGCATCTTCTCCAGCTTCTGGTAAGGAGCCTGAGCGCTTTATTTAGTCATCAATATTCTCACGGTACAAAATTAAAAAGTTTTTACTTCATCATTACTGTATTAATGAGGACGACTGCATGTAGAACGTGTTCAACAACCAGATTTTAGCGCATGGAATAACATGTATAGGGTTTTAAAACCGCGTCAGTAATTCAGGGATTTTCTTGAACTGCGGGAAGAAGCAGAACCGAACCATCGCAGAACACGGGCCTACTGTACTGACGAATTCCTGTGTGAAGTATCTTGGGGTCTTGTTGACGAGTGAGGGACGCACGGAGCGGGAGATCGACAGACGGCTTGCTGCAGCCTCTGCTGTAATGTGGAGCCTGTACCGGTCTGTCGTTTGTCGTGGTGAAGAGGGAGCTGAAGAACAAGGCAAAACTCTCAATGTACCAGTCGATCCAGGTTCCAAAACTCACCTATGGTCACGAGCTTTGGGTAGTAACCGAAAGAACAAGATCGCAGAGACAAGCGGCTGAAATGGGCTTCCTTTACCGGGTGACGGGGCTCTCCCTTAGAGATAAGGTGAGAAGCTCTACCATCCGGGGATGAGCTCGGAGAAGAACCGCTGCTCCTCCACATTGAGAGGGTCCAGTTGAGGTGGCTCGGGCATCTGGTTAGAACGCCTCCCGAAGGCCTCCCTGGGGTGGTGTTTCGGGCATGTCCAACCAGGAAGAGAGCCCGGGGTCGACCCAGAACACGCTGGAGGGACTATGTCTTTTGGCTCGTCTGGGAACGCCTCGGTGTCCCCGTGGAAGAGCTGGAAGAAGCGACTGGGGAGAGAGAGAGAGAGAGAGAGAGACGTCTGGACCACTTTGCTTAGGTTTGCTGCCCCCGCGACCCGATGCCGGAAAAAGCGGAACAAGAGGAAAATGATGATGATGATGATGATGATGATGAAAATAGGAAAAACAAGCATTTCAGGATGTTCTGTTACTGGAAAACACACACCAATCCACTGGCTGCAATGCACACCATCTCCAAGTCCGTCATTAATTCTTTTTTCAGAACAGCACACCGCATTACGTTTTATTCTCTGCACGTTACACAGAGATTAAATCTCTAATTGTGTTCTAATCAGGTTGTGGCTGGTCTGGTTTGCAGATGATCTGCTTAGCGGGTTCATTCGGTGTTTGAGCTGCGCTTTATCACGGCGCTGGCTCTTTATTAGCATTCAGCCTTCACTGGAGGTTTAATATAGCACAGGTGTTTGGTATCAGAACCCACTGCGATCACATTACATTATATTTCCTGGGACACTTGCTGCAGACAAAGTGGCAATGAATATCCCACAGTGTAGGGAGACGGGATAGCAAGATGTTGTTTGGCTACAAAATGGTCTATTTTAAACATCAGGGGGCATGAAAGAAGAAGAAGAAGGAGGAGGGAACATGTTGCTCACCTGAAGGTCAGCAGAGACACTCGAGGGATTGTTCAGTGATTTTAAGAACGACACCCGTCACTCATCACTCGTCATCACTCATCACTCATTCACTTCTCAAACCGTTTAATGCTACTACGGCTGCAGCGAGGCGGGAGCCTATCTCAGTGAACATTCGTTTTCTCGACCACTTAATCCTAAACAGGGTGACGGCGAGGCTGGCGCCCATCTCGGCCGACTTTGGGCGAGGACGTTGTCCCTGGATAACTCGCCAGGCGAACACTCGTATGACCATTCGGGGTGATTTAGAAGAGCCAGTTGACCTACTGTGCATGTTTTTGGACTGTGGGAGGAAACCGGAGAACCCGCAGGAAACGCACTCGAGCACGGTGAGAACATTCAGACTTCACACGGAAACATCTGCGCTGGGAATCCAACCCTGGCCTTCTTCCTGTGAGGTGGATGTGCAAACCACTACGCCACCATGCTGCCAATTATTATTATTACGATTATTATTATTATTATTATTATTATTATTACGATTATTATTATTATTATTATTATTATTATTATTATTTTTATTTTTATTATTATTATTATTACTATTATTATTATTACGATTATTATTATTATTATTATTATTATTATTACTATTATTATTATTACTATTATTATTATTACGATTATTATTATTATTATTATTATTATTATTATTATTATTACTATTATTATTATTACGATTATTATTATTATTATTATTATTATTATTATTATTTTTATTATTATTGCAAGTTAAAATGTCATTAAGTGCACCTGCTATAGTCGTGTTAAAGAGCTTCTGTAAATCAAACAAAAACACGTTAAAGGGGACCAATCTAAAAGTGTGCATATCAATTTGATTTATTATCAGTTCATTTTCATTCATTTTTCTGTAACCACTCAATTCTAATTAGGGTAGCGGGGAGCCTGGTGCCCATCCCAGTCGACTCCAGGCGAGGGCAGAGTACACCCTGGAAAGCTCGCCATTCCATCGCAGGGCGGACCCACGCTGACGGCTATGCAGCTGCTCTTGTCGAAAGTCTGCAAAGGTTCTTTCACATGAAGCTCTCACCATAGACGGTGAGGGACACGGCCGGCCTCTGATAACCCAGTTAGCTGCACCGGGAGGACCGTGACGACCCGTGTACGATGGGACTCGAACCCCCAACCTTAGGATCAGTGATCCAGCACCTTTAGCACCAGGCCACCTCTGCCCAGTTCATTTTGGATGAATAGAAATGTTTCCCCAGCGAAGCCATCCCAACTCACAGGTGTAGTGTCTCTTCTTCTCCTGATTTACGTCGCGTTTACTTCTGTATCTGTTTAGAACGATAACGTGAGCGGAGGAACGATTCAGAGGATGCGTGACAGCGTGAAAGTGCGACACCAATTCGTAGAAAGGGGAGACGTCTGAGATCAAGTGTTAGGAAACAGAAGACGGTATAAAAAGACGGTGATGTTTCCTGGTGTGATTGTGGCTGGTGCGGATGTCATTGACGCTCCTGTCATGGACTCGGCGGGTGATCACTCTGCGTGCGATAGAAAAGAGATTGACGTGAGTAGCAATCAATCCACACCGCTCACTTTTCATTCGCAAAACCTTCTCAAATTTTGCAGCACTGCATTTTCCACACATGGTTTATGAAATCATCGCAAAAGATTTCAAACATGTTTTAAATTTACACGAGTGTCGCAAAAATAAAGGCGGAGAATAGTGTGAAACTGTGACAAGGTGACAGAGCTGCTGTTCTGCTCACAAACGATTCATTTTGTGTTTGCAAAGCTAAAGCGACGGGTTCGAGGCCTCCGTGGGGAAAGTTTGTGACTTGCTGGCTTCTGCCATATTCCGGATATTTTGCATCATTTGTATTCTGTTCGCATTTTGTTTGCGCCGATAATATGCAAATAAAAAGCAAACAAAATGTAACTGATGCACCACACAAGGTTTTTTTTTTTTTTTTTTTTTTTTTCCCCGTCAAACATTCGCAAACCAGTCACAAAATTGTCGGGCAATTTTCTGGCGGCTTTTGAGTGAGATACAATTCATTCATTCATTAATCAAAACTAGGAGGCTCTCGAGGACGCCGGGGCCCATCTCAGTCAACTCTGGGCAAGTTTGGGTTACACCCTGGACAGCTCACCAGGCCATCGCAAGGCAAACTCTCACAGTCAGGGGCAATTTGGAAAAGCCAGATAGCCTACTGTGTATATTTTTGGACTGTGGGAGGAAACTCGATGACCCGGAGGAAACCCACGGCGAATATGCAAACTCCGCACAGAAACGACTGAGCTGGGAATCAAACCCAGGACCTTCTCGCTGAGAGGCAGAAGTGCTAACCACTACACCACTGTGCTGCCAGGGCAAGCCATGTCCATCAAGTAGTGAATTTCAAAATTTGCAAAAAAAAAAAAAGAACAATCTCGCTAGTGTCCGAGTCGTAGGACGACCATTGGCGACCCGCCATGAAGGAAAACGCCCTGGTTATCATCTTCATGGAGGTTTTTCTAGTGCAGTGGTTTGCCATTGCCTTCTGCACGATGCGAACCTACGGGCAATTTAGAACGGACAATTAACCTACTGTGCATGTCTTTGGATTGTGGGAGGAAACCGGAGCACCCGGAGGAAACCCACGCAAGCACGGGGAGAACATGCAAACTCCACACAGAAACGCCCAGGCCGGGAATCGAACCCAGGCCTTCTTGCTGTGAGACGGACGTGCTAACCACCACGCCACCGTGCCGCCAAAAGAACAATAATTAAAAAAAAAAAAAAATACAAAAAAGTCCACTTTGCTTCAGGCAGTTTTCTTTTCTATCGTGCCAATAGTGTGATCACCTTTAAAATGAACCGCTTGGAAAAGCCGCTGTGGCCGGTTCCCAGTTTTATTTCAAAGCGCTAGCACTGTATTTCGTGTTTATTTAATATAACTCGGAGGCCAACGAGCTCCTCTGAGTTCACAATTATTGCAAAATCTTTATAAACGAAACTGAAACAGAAATTGAAAGCACAAACATAGTTCCTCTTACATATTACAACACAGCGCGCCCTGTGATGGCCTGGTGAGCTAGACAGGGCGTATCACGCTCTCGCCCAGAGTCGGCTTAGATAGGCACCAGCCTCCCCGGGACCTTAATTAGGTTTAATTAGCTTAAAAAAAAGAACGATGAATGATTACTCCGCAGAGCACAACGCTAAAAAAAAATATATATAAAACCATTATCCCTCTCCAAGTGCACAGGACTCCATTTTGTCCTCATCCTGATATTATCTGTGTAGGCTAGAATGGACCCAGTAGATCTAGTACACCATGCCAGCAACGATTCTTTATGGATTCCTCAGAGAGCTGCTTCTTCTTCTTCTTCTTCTTCTTCTTCTTTTCCTTTCAGCTGTTTCCTTCAGGGGTCGCCACAGCAAATGATCTGCCTCCATCTCACCCTATCTTCTGCATCTTCTACTCTTACTCCAACTACCTTGATGTCCGCCTTCACCGTAACCGACAGGACGCCAAGCTGAGGTTGATGTACGATGAACGATGAAGACCTTCAGTGATATACCAAGGCAGACGACATCGCAGGTTTGTTTGCATGCACGTCTGAGCATGTCTGAAGAAACCCGAGGAGCTGGCATCCGATGATCAAATATTTAGTCGAGGGACTTCCTGGCAGTCATCTATCCACGGTAGCACAGCAGCTAGCATTGCTCCATGAGCCCTTATCTCACATGCTTGGTTCTGGTTCATGTCTGTGCAGATTCTCACATGTTCTTACAGTGCCAGTGTGGGTTTCATCAGGGATTTCAGGCTCCAAGACCCAGGGTCTGTAGATGGACCTTAAATTGGATGGAGTGAAGATAAGGTGAGAATGGGGAGCACAATCTGGGACATGTGACCCACATCCACTCTGCCAAATGTCTGACCAGCATTCATTATTATAACAGCAGATGTTTCTCACATGTCACACATGAAGTTGTTGGATAAGGCAAGGACACTGTCCTCTCCCCAGTGTCCTCCCTCAAACCATTCACCCTCACATCCACACCTAGGGGCAATTCGGAACAGCCAGTAGCCTACTGTGCTTATCCTTGTACTTTGGGAGGAAACCTGAGTAGCCGGAAGAAATCCATGCAAGCAAAACACGCATTCCCAGCCCAGGACCCGAGCCCAGGACCCGAGCCCAGGACCCGAGCCCAGGACGCTCCTGTTGTGAAGTGGACCTTTCCCACCATGTCTCCACTTGCTGTGAGGTGGACGGACTCTTTCAAACTCTAGAAAACGCTCGTTGGTTTCATCAAAGTGACCTCCTTGCATTTTCATTAAGGATGTTGAGAAATGAAAAAAGTTGCAAGATCACTCCGATATTAGTACCAATCATGTGACTTCAACTCTTCTGATCTCACTCATTCATTCATTTTCTGTAACCACTTGATCCTAATTAGGATCGCGGGGAGGCTGGCGCCCATCCCAGCCGACTCCGGGTGAGGGCAGAGTACACCCTGGACAGCTTGCCAGGCCATCGCCGGGCAGAAACACGCTGACGGCTATGCAGCTCCTCGTGTCAAAAGTCAGCAATGGTACTTTTATGTGAACCGCCCACCATGGACAGTGAGAGACACGGCCGGCCTCTGATAACCCAGTCGGCTGCCGTGCAGAACTATTCTGATGTGTATATAATAATTAACTGCCAGTGTGATAGAATTAAGGTCATATTTTCTAAGGTGCTGGGATTCATAAATAAATAAACAGGAAAATAAAAATGTTGCATTGCCCTCTAGTGGCCTTCCAGTGTCCAAGTCTCACATCAATATGAACACAGAGGTAAACCTCTCAAAGGTTTTTCCTAAAATCTGTTAACTAGAAATATAAGTTCATTTTCCTTTTCATTGCTTTTCTAATTCCCACCTGTATTTTGGTTTTTTCACTGTAAAATGGTGTGTAAAATCTAAGCCACTGAATCTTAATTAGGGACACAGGGAGGATGGCGCCCTTCTCATCCAACTCTGTCGCGAGAGCGGATTATACCCTGGACAGCTCGTTAGGCCATTGCGGGGGAAGGGGGTGTGTGTTTAATACTTTTTGGGGGGATATTTAGGAGATAGCATTTGCACAAAACTTTAGAGTGTGTCATGGCAGCACAGGGGTTAGAACATGTACCTCACAGCAAGAGCTCCGGGCTTGCTCAGGGAATTTCATGCTTGTGTGGGTTTCCTCCGGCTGCTCCCGTGTCCTCCCAGAGACCAAAGACTTTCATTTATTTATTTATTTATTTTTTTGATGTTTTTTTTTTTTTTTTTTTTTTTTTTGTGGTTCCCATGGTTAAAAAAAGCAGAAACAGGACATATTAAGGAATATGTGTACAATAACAAAATATTGAAATTTAAACACAGCTATAAGATTAACAACAGCAATGTTTAAATATGCAAATCAGTGAATTCCATTTCAAATTTACACTTTCTGTATCATTGTTTCTCTTTGAAATCAATTCCTCCACATAAAATAGTTTTTAAAAGACCTTTTTGTAATTTAAAAAATTTGGGAATTGTGTGTTTGATATGACATAAATGAATATATTGTTTGCAGAAAGAATGATTTGATTTACAATGCATTATTTTGCAATGTGCCAAACCAAATCCGATATTTTGTAATGGTTTGATTTTGTGGTAAATTATAATTAATCCAAAGTTGAAATTCGGCCCAAAATGTCATAATTTCCCAGCATTCCCGGTAGACATGACGGATACTCGCAGGCATATCCTGACAAAAACTACACGCATCATTATCGATCACATTCATTTTCAATAACCGGAAGTCTCGAAGCTTGACGTCTTTCATTTTATATCTATATATGTACATTAAAAACCGTGTAGCAGTCCAAATTACAATCATTAAATATTTTTTCACATTTATTACAGACTTCAAGTTTGTCATTTGTAGCTATAAATTTTTCATAAAATAACCTTGAACCTGTTAAAGATATTTCTGTGGTAGACGCTGATGGACAGGTTCTCGAAAGGGAAATTTCTTAAGTTGTTGATAGCCTTTTTCTAATTATCAGGTAAAATATAAAACAGATCGTTATAATCTAAAATTGTAAATCTTATATTGTATTTTGCCTTTAATAGTTCAAAGGGAATCAAACTGTTTTCATCGTACAAGTCTTTAACAGTCACTGTGCCGTTATCAGCCCAGTGCGGAATGACATCACTGGGGTTTTTATAATTGTGATTCAGCCATAATGCTTCAGCAACAACCTCACCAATGTTGTCATCACATGAAATCGTTTACAATAAGAACCCCGGGCTTTTATGACCTCTCTCCGGTGAGGGCTTTTAATGTTGAGTTTATTATCAATATCGGCTCCGTATCTGAAAATATCTTTATAATCTACATTGCAGGGGTTTGCTGTGCTGGAGTTGATTTTTTGCGATGTACCTACTACGAGTGGAACGTTTTAATGCTTCAATACATGTTCTTATATAATAATAATAATAATAATAATACATTTTATTTATATGGCGCCTTTCTCAGCACTCAAGGTCGCCTCACATCATATATCATACATCTTACATCATTACATCATATAACTAGTTTCCATCTGTAGTCCCTAATTTAGAATGGCCAATTAACCTACAGTACATGTCTTTGAATTGTGGGAGGAAACCGGAGCACCCGGAGGAAACCCACACAAGCACGGGGAGAACATGCAAACTCCACACAGAAACGCCCAGGCCGGGAATCGAACCCAGGCCTTCCTGCTGTGAGGCGGACGTGCTAACCACTACGCCACCGTGCCTCCAAGTATCCAAGTATATCAACCACACCCACCTTCAGTCTTTAATCTTTTCAGAGAAGTCCTTCTATTCCTAATGAATTGGAAAAATATCTTTTCAAGGGATGTGATAAAGACATCGGGCGGATTTGGGAGTGAGCTGAGAATCTGAACTCATTTTGAAAGGACTCGGGTTTTTATTACAGAGATTTTACCAATCAATGTCAGATTTCCTTTTCTCCAAACTGCTCATAATCTGTTTATTTCTTCTGGTCTTTTTCTTGTATTGATCACCCATAGATCATTAATGCCTGGATTCAATTTGATTCTGAGTACTGTACTTTAAAGTGTCCCTAATAGCACTCCGTGTTCAGGGTTTTACACAACGTCTCTTCACTTGCTGCCTTGGCGCCGATCCAAATCGCTTTGGTCTTATCTATGTTCATTTTCAGGCCCGACGTCTCGTAAAAGGAATTTAATGCATCAATGGCTGCATATAAACTCTCTTCAGTACCATCAAGGAATAATTCAGTACCATCCGCATATGGACCGAATTTATATTCCTCGTTATCAACAACGATGCCTTTTAATTCTAACATTATTTCTAATCATACATCCTAAAATTTCAGAAACACAAAGAAATAAATACGGCGATGGAGGATCGCCCTGTCTACAGCCTCTTTCATTATCAAAGAAATCAGATAAACGTCCATTCTGTATCCCACAAGAACTTGTATATTAATCCATCTTATGATTTGTGGGCCGAAACCAAATTTAGTGAGTTCTAAGTTCCGAGAGACCAAAGACTCGTACATCAGGCTGATTAGCATTTCTAAATTGCCCCTCTATGTGAGTGTTAATCGTCCGATATATTGGCCCTGCAAAAGTCTGGCGAGCTGTTCAGGGTGTACCCTTCACCCACGGTTGGCTGAGTTGCGTGCCAGTCTCCCAGTGACCCTAATTTGGATGAAGTGTTTTAATAAATGAATGAATAAACAAATAGATTTTTGAAGTATAGACACATCTGTTCGTTAAGTTCGAATAGTGGGTGTGTGCAGACTTGTGATTTCTATTGTAAGTTACAGCAGCTGATAACAACAATTGCTCTCTCACCGGGCTCGCCAGGCTCTTTGCTACCCATTTTTGTTCATTTAACAAAATGTATAACAGTACAGTGCACCAATGACAAGTTTTAAATTCTGATTAAAACACTAAATAGGGTAGACCACAATGTAAAATTCTCCCTAAACACTGGAAAGTAAAGCACTGAAATGTGTAAACAACTAAAGCACATAACCTGCTGTGTAAACTGATGGTGAGTGCAAAGACCCTGTAAAATAACTAATCTGCTGAAGAGTGTAGAGAATTGTATAAAGTGCTGAAACATGTAAAGTACAGAAATGTAAAGTGCTTGTGTGAAGTGCTGCAGCTTGCAAAGTGTTGAAAAGAGAACCGTGCTGTATAAAGTGCTGAAGATTATAAAAAGCAAAGTATAACACTGTGTATAGTACAGAAATGCAAAATGTTGAAAAACGGAAAGTGCTTATGAGTGCACAATACTGAGTTTACAGCCAAAGCACTATGCAAAGTGCTGAAGATTGTAAAGCTCTGTGTAAAGTGCTGAACATTGTAAAGCTCTGTGTAAAGTGCTGAGGATTGTAAAGCTCTGTGTAAAGTGCTGAACATTGTAAAGAACTGTATAAAGTGCTGAGGATTGTAAAGAACTGTGTAAAGTGCTGAAGATTGTAAAGCTCTGTGTAAAGTGCTGAAGATTGTAAAGCTCTGTGTAAAGTGCTGAACATTGTAAAGCTCTGTGTAAAGTGCTGAGGATTGTAAAGCTCTGTGTAAAGTGCTGAAGATTGTAAAGAACTGTGTAAAGTGCTGAAGATTGTAAAGAACTGTATAAAGTGCTGAGGATTGTAAAGCTCTGTGTAAAGTGCTGAAGATTGTAAAGAACTGTATAAAGTGCTGAGGATTGTAAAGAACTGTGTAAAGTGCTGAAGATTGTAAAGCTCTGTGTAAAGTGCTGAAGATTGTAAAGCTCTGTGTAAAGTGCTGAACATTGTAAAGAACTGTATAAAGTGCTGAGGATTGTAAAGAACTGTGTAAAGTGCTGAAGATTGTAAAGCTCTGTGTAAAGTGCTGAAGATTGTAAAGCTCTGTGTAAAGTGCTGAACATTGTAAAGAACTGTGTAAAGTGCTGAGGATTGTAAAGCTCTGTGTAAAGTGCTGAAGATTGTAAAGAACTGTGTAAAGTGCTGAAGATTGTAAAGAACTGTATAAAGTGCTGAGGATTGTAAAGCTCTGTGTAAAGTGCTGAAGATTGTAAAGAACTGTATAAAGTGCTGAGGATTGTAAAGAACTGTGTAAAGTGCTGAAGATTGTAAAGCTCTGTGTAAAGTGCTGAAGATTGTAAAGCTCTGTGTAAAGTGCTGAAGATTGTAAAGCTCTGTGTAAAGTGCTGAACATTGTAAAGAACTGTATAAAGTGCTGAGGATTGTAAAGAACTGTGTAAAGTGCTGAAGATTGTAAAGCTCTGTGTAAAGTGCTGAAGATTGTAAAGCTCTGTGTAAAGTGCTGAACATTGTAAAGAACTGTGTAAAGTGCTGAGGATTGTAAAGCTCTGTGTAAAGTGCTGAAGATTGTAAAGAACTGTATAAAGTGCTGAGGATTGTAAAGCTCTGTGTAAAGTGCTGAAGATTGTAAAGAACTGTGTAAAGTGCTGAGGATTGTAAAGAACTGTGTAAAGTGCTGAAGATTGTAAAGCTCTGTGTAAAGTGCTGAAGATTGTAAAGCTCTGTGTAAAGTGCTGAAGATTGTAAAGCTCTGTGTAAAGTGCTGAAGATTGTAAAGAACTGTGTAAAGTGCTGAAGATTGTAAAGCTCTGTGTAAAGTGCTGAAGATTGTAAAGAACTGTGTAAAGTGCTGAAGATTGTAAAGAACTGTGTAAAGTGCTGAAGATTGTAAAGCTCTGTGTAAAGTGCTGAAGATTGTAAAGCTCTGTGTAAAGTGCTGAAGATTGTAAAGCTCTGTGTAAAGTGCTGAAGATTGTAAAGCTCTGTGTAAAGTGCTGAAGATTGTAAAGCTCTGTGTAAAGTGCTGAAGATTGTAAAGCTCTGTGTAAAGTGCTGAAGATTGTAAAGAACTGTATAAAGTGCTGAGGATTGTAAAGAACTGTATAAAGTGCTGAGGATTGTAAAGCTCTGTGTAAAGTGCTGAAGATTGTAAAGAACTGTATAAAGTGCTGAGGATTGTAAAGAACTGTGTAAAGTGCTGAAGATTGTAAAGAACTGTGTAAAGTGCTGAAGATTGTAAAGCTCTGTGTAAGGTTTTGAAAATTGTAAAACATTATGTAAGGTGCTGAAGATAATAAAGCACAATGTAAAGTACTGTAGATATAAAATGCGAAAGATTGTTAAGCACTTTGTAAGACGCCGAAGACTGTAAAGCACTGTGTAAAATGCAGAATATTGTAAAAGGGTTTGAAAGATGCTGAAGATTGTAAAGCGCTGTGTAAATGTCTGAAAACTGTGAAGAGCTGTGCAAGGTGCTGAAGTTTGTAAAGCAATGTGTAAAGTGCTGAAGTTTGTAAAACACTGTAAAATGTTGAAGATTGTAAAGTGTTATGTAATGCACAAGAGCTGTGTAAAGTGCTGAAGATCACAAAGCACTGTGTAAAAGTCTGAAAACGGTGAAGAGCTGTGCAAGGTGCTGAAGTTTGTAAAGCAATGCGTAAAGTGCTGAAGTTTGTAACGTGTTATGTAAAGCACAAAAGTTTGTAAAGCGCTGTGTATACAACTGAATATTTTAAGTGTGATCAAACAAAACATAGCTATTTATTTCTTTCTTCCTTCCTTTCGGCTTTTCCCCTTTCTCAGGAGTCGCCGCAGCGAATCATCTCATTTGCACGTTTGATTTGGCAGAGGTTTTTACATCGGATGCCCTTCCTGTCACAACCCTTTTTAGCAAGGGACAGAAACACGCTGACGACTTTGCAGCTCCTCTTTACGAAAGTCAGCAATGGTTCTTTTACATCAACCTCTCACCATAGACAGTGAGAGACATGGCCCGCCTTTGATAACCCAGTTAGCTGCACTGGGGGGGACAGTGACAACCCTGTGGGGACTCGAACCCCCAACCTTAGGATCAGTGATCCTGCGCCCTATCCACTAGACCACCACTGCCCTAAAACATAGCAATTTAGATCAGTGCTTATTGTGTTTCTGAAAGTGGCAGCATGCTGCAATAGCGGTTGGCGCATCCGCCCCACAGCAAGAAGGTCCTGGGTTTGATTCCCAGTCTTGGTGCATTTCTATGTGGAGTGTTGATGTTCTCCCTGTGCTTACGTGGCTTTCCTCCAGGTGCCATCCCCTTTGTAAGTCTTTACACGTGATTTAAGTGTGCCTTGTAGGATGTTAATGCTTTGCAATGTTTTTAAGAACCCTCATTTACTCTCATCAACTCATTTGGCAAACCGCTTATTCCTAGTAGGGTCGCTAAGAGGCTGAAGCCTTTCTCAGCGGACACTGGGTCAGGGCAGGGTAGACTGTGGACGGCTCCCCAGATCATTGGCGATAACCCAACCTAAATTAATTATAATTTCAGAGCTTTGTCCCACATGTCTCTTTCATTCTGATAACCCATTCGACTCCATGATGATCTTTGTTCATGTGTGTTCTCCAACGACCTGTAGGACCATCCAGGAAGGATGAATCATGGTGTGAATGCAGTCCAACACCACCACAACCTTTCTGTAAACTGTGTAAATATCAGGTCCAGGTCCGGGTTGCAACAAAAAAGGCAGAATAGTGCACATGAGATAGTGGTCAACGCATCCTCCGGACAGCAAGAAGGTCATGGGTTTGAGTCCCAAATTTGTCGAGAGCGTTTCTGAGTACCGTTTGTATGCTCGCCGCCCTCTGCTTGCGTCCTTGGGGATTCTGGTTTCATCCTACATGTCCGTTCCAGAGCGCATGCACAGTGTATATGGGAGTGACTGAGAATGGTTGTGTGTTGGTCCTGCGATAGTCTGATGGGGTGTACATGGTGTGCCCTGTCTTCATCTTGTGTTGGCTGAGATGGGCTCCAGCCTCCACCTCACTCTTTTACACGTCGCCATTTTTGGAACAGCAGAGGGCAGTAATAACACTTTTTAAATAGTTGCTACGGGTGCACTGTTACCATGGTTACATGGGTTGTAAAGCAGATCATTGGCTTGTTAGTGAGTTAGCATGCTAGTTAGCCTTTCGGGGACTACAAAGCTAACTCGGCGAATTCTGGGGACACAGTAGGTAAGCTAAACGAACAGATTTATTCTACTCCGGTGTTTGGATCGTTGCAAAATCCAGGTCGTGTTTTTATTCAGGATGACAGTGCTTCAGGTGTAGTACTCAGCTCGCGAGCTCACACCAGGAGAAACCTGAGCATTAGCCGCTGCAGAACAACACGAGCCGAATACTGTATGCCGCCTGACTCGGTATGTAGGCGCACTACGCAGTGTATGAAGTACCAGCGCTGTGTAGTGCACTAAACGAACTAAGTAAGAGATTTGAGATACGGCCATGAACTTGTGTCCTCTGCATGCGAGAAGCTCAGCTTTTTATTTACACTTTGGTTTACCATTGAGCCTTTGGAATATATTATTTCTTCCTTTCCTCCATTTCTTTATTTCTTTATTTTAATTGTTTTAACAGTTGCCTTTACTGTTCAGTTACAGTCTAAAATGTTGGAGTCAAGCAGAATGAAAGCTTTTAAAAATTATTATTATTATTATTTTTACAACAATAACAATAATAACAATAATAATAATGATGGTGATGATGATGATGATGATAATTTATGGTTCCTTAAGTAAGATCTGAACTTCTCTTAATTATCTCTAGTGAAGTTATTCTCATCCTCCTGAGGTCCACTTGCTGTTCTGAAGTTGGTTGGCGGTCCAGCAGAGACCTCTGGGCAGAGGGATCATGTCTGGAGACGTGGTAGGGGTTTGGGACGTGGCCCTGAGTGATGGAGTTCACAGGATTGAATTTGAACATGGGACAACCACGGGAAAACGGGTCATCCATGTCGACGGCAAGGTGTGGAAAGTCATACCCGGTACAGGTCGAGGTTAAACTGCTTCTTCACAGGATGGACTAGAGATAGATTGTACGGCCAAATGTTTGTAGACATCTAACCATCATACCCATCTGTGAGCTTTCCCCAAACTGTTGCCACAAGCCTGAAAGTGAACAGAAGACGCGGGTGTTCTTATATGGTGTTGCTTTAGAGTTCCTTTTCACTGGAACCAAGAAGGGCGGCATGGTGGCGTAGTGGAGTTCTCGGCTCTTAACTCAACAAAGACCTCTGGGATGAACTGGAACCCTAGATCTGCTCACCCAACATCAGTACCCGACCTTATTAATGCTCTTGTGTGTGACTGAACTAAAGAAACCTACAGCCATGCCCCAAAATTTAATGAAAAGAAGAACTAGAGCAAAAACGAATAAATCTGGAATGAGATGTTGCTCAAGGAGATATCAACGTGACGGTCAGGTGTCTGCAAACTTGTGGCCGTTTCGTGTGAATGTACTAAACTAATCTTGCTTCATAGGCTAATTTAATTTTTTAAATACTTGCTGTCAAAACACACAAAAAGAAGTGTATGTGCGTGTAAGAATACACCTGAGCAATACGTGTTGATTAATTTGCTTCTCAGGAGGTTTTGAGGAGAGACTGGATGTTCAAGCTGGTTGGCAAAGAGACGTTTTATGTTGGAAGCACAGACACAAAGGCCACCATTAACATTGACGCAGTAAGTGGGTTCGCTTACGAATACACACTGGAGATCAACGGCAAGAGCCTGAAGAAATACATGGAGAATCGCTCGAAGGTGTCAAGCACTTGGTTGCTCAACCTGGATGGTGTGGACTGCAGAGTCGTCCTGGGTAAGAAGTTGATGTTGTGATTTATGAACCATGGGGGCATGGTGGTGTAGGGGTTAGCACTATTCTCTCGCAGTGAGAAGGTCCAGGATGAGTTGTGTAGTTGGAAAAGGGTTTTCTCCAGTTTCTTTCTGATGTCATCCACATTCGGCTGATTGGCTGCTCTGTGTGGATGTGAGTGTGAGAACATGTTCCACAGGGGAGTTGCAACATTCTCAGGTACACAGTTCCTTTGCGTCCCAGTGTATGGTTGGGGAAGAAGCTAATAACTAACATGGTGAACGCTATATTGGAAAGGTCTGTATCCAGAATTGCCCAGTCACAGCTCAATCCTGTTCATAATTTGTGGCAGAATTGAAACCCTCTTTGGTCCCATCCAGTGTCTCAGAGCTTGAGCCGGAAGATGGTGAATGGGCAAAAATATCGGTCCAATGAACACCTGATATGATATTTTTACCACAGCTGGATGCTGATTCAATTTGTACAGCAATTCTTTAAGTACATTAGTATCTTGACTTACAAGTGTATTTTTAGTACAAATTTAACATGATACTAGCTTTGATCCCTCCAAAAATCTGCCCCATCCAACCAGTAAAATTTTGATTTATGAGCTCTGCTGGAGAAATGGCTTTTCCGGGCTGATTAGCCTCGTGTTGGTTCGCGTGTATTCCTCTATGCTCCGAGAATGCCTTGTGCAGTGCTTCTCAATTATTTTCTGTGACACCCCCTTATAGGAAAAAAAAAAAAAAATCCACCCCCCACCCTCCCCAGTGCCCCGCATGTAGTGTTTACTGCACTTCATATCGTTTGCTCGGTGCCTTTTCCCTACACCATAGAGATTACCACTGCCTCCTACTACACAGGATACGCAATTACACTTAATTCTAGTACAGTATGGCAAAAAAGTATGTATGTTCCCCATGGTCATATGCGCCCCCCCCCCCCCCCCCCCTTCCGGCATCACACTGTGCCCTCAAGGGAGGTGCATCCCACTATTTGAGAAGCACTGGCCTTGTGGGTGCTCACCATGAGCCTTTCATTGCTGGCATTCGTAGCGTGAACACACACAAAATTCTCCTCCTCCTCCTCTGTTACACACCACCTTATGCCTGCTCACGTGACATCTTCGTGCCTGCGTGACATCTTTGCCGCAGCTGATCAAAAGGGTTAGTTGACTTATTGTTTTTTTTCTTGTTTGATTATTATTTATTATTAATGATTGTTAATGTACATGTATTATTATTATTATTATTATGGAATGTTTATTGTTGTTACATATTTATCTTTAATATACTAGGTCAAATACACGCGTTTGTGGCAGGTTATATGAGTTTGGGAGGGGGTTGTAACCTATTAATTGATTTTCTGTTATTTTTTATGGGAATAATTGGTTTATCGAATGAGCTATTTGGCTTACGAGTTTGCCCTCGAACCGATTAAATTTGTAAGTCAAGGTACCACTGTATTGTGATTTTTTTTTTTTTAATAATTAGAATTATAAAACCATGCCAAAGAAGGTTTGTTAATTATTATTTCTCCTGAGCGGCCAATTCATTTCTAACACACAGGAACCTGTACTGCCTGCCAGTGTGCGAATAGTTTGGTGTGCACTACCTGCAGGATTTTATAGAGTTGTCCTGATGATGTCGCAGGTTCGAACTGTCCACCACGTTGGATAACCTACAGTCTGGTGGGCAGTCAGAACTCAGTGCATCCATATGTAGAATCAATAGTGGATAAATTAACAAAAGACCGATATTTTGCCAGCTGCCTCATTAGAGCAGTAGGCAGTGCATCAGCCTCATAAGCTGAAGGTCGTAAGCTCGATCCTCATACGAGGCATGTTAGCCTATATTCAGGTGGCTTAAGCGCAGTCATCGAGCACTTTGGCAGTGGTGGCCCAGTGGTAAGGTTGCTTGGTTACTGATCCCAAGGTTGACAAATTCTTGTCAATCATACTGATTACTGTCTGACTATGTTATGACAATCTCATGTTAATTTCTATTGTTTCAGCAGTGGTACATTTTAAACTTGAAATAAATTAAAAAAAAGCAGTCATGAAGCAGATGAAGTATAATATGACCTAAGACAATGTTGGATGGCGTGAATATTCCGACAGAGGTGGACAGCCATTTTTCTCGACAACACTGAGATTACATTACTTTCTCGTTTTCTCTGTTTTTCCCTTGATAATGCAGCGGGTAAACAAGAAATAGTCTTCTTTGTACAGTTACCTCTGTTGCCACATCCATAAATAATGCAAAAATTTACCATAATTGCCTAAAGAGAAGCAATGCTGTTCCTTTATTGACATCCACAGTGCATCTAGGTCTTGACTATTGCGTATGTTTACTCAAGAGTGTATTTCAACATGGTCAATGCCCCATTGTGTGACATCAGGAGATATCGATCCTATAGGAATACGGCAGTTGAATTCATTCAACCATTCTTTCATTTTATGAACCACTTAGTCCTACTTAGGGTCGCGGGGAGGCTGGCGCCCATCTCAGACTCTGGGTGAGGGCAGAGTACACCCTGGACAGCTTGTCAGGCATCGCACAGCGGAAACACACTGACAGCAATGCAGCTACTCTTGTCAAAAGTCAGAAATGCTTCTTTTACACGAACCTTTCACCATAGACACTGAGAGACATGGCCAGCCTTTGATAACACAGTTAACTGTACTGGGGGGACAGCAGTGACAACCTGGTGAGAGTGGGGCTTGAACCCCAACCTTGGGATCAGTGATCCAGCACCTTACCACCAGGCCACCATTGCCCCTGTCATGTCTGATTGGTGGGTTGTGGCCTCGGGGCACTCCCGGGTGAACGGGAGCCCACTCTTTTGTTCAGGCTCGGTGGGCCAGTTGAATTCAAATGCATACATAGCTTTTTTTTTTTTTTTTTTTTTTTGTCAAACCTCTGTCCAGTGCAACCGGGCAGGGGGCACAAGCCAGTGCTCTCGATCATGCTGGTCCCAAGCCCGAATAAATGCAGAGGGTTGTGTCAGGAAGGGCATCCTACGTAAAACCTGAGACAGATCAACTATGCAAATCACAAATATTACCTCTATACCGGATCGGTCGAGGCTTGGGTTAACAACGAACGCCATCAGTGCTGTTAACCAACAGGGTGCTGGTGGAAATTGGACTACTGTTGGTCGAAGAAGGAGAGGCGGGAGGCGTGTCTGTAGGCGGAGAGAGAAGAGGAAAAGCACAAGTCTAGGACTGAGAGTAGGGACTTTGAATGTTGGAACTATGACAGAAAAAGGCAGAGAGCTGACTGACACGATGCAGAGGAGGAAGGTGGACATACTGTGTGTTCAGGAGACCAGGTGGAAAGGTAGCAAGGCTAGAAGCTTAGGAGCAGGGTTTAAACTGTTTTTTCATGGTGTGGATGGGAAGAGAAATGGAGTAGGAGTCATCTTGAAGGAGGGGTTTGTCAGGAATGTTTTAAAAGTGAAAAGGGTGACGAAATTGAAGGTGTGATGATGTTGTTAGTGCTTATGCCCCACAGGCAGGATGTAAGCTAGAAGAGAAGGAGAGATTCTAGAATGAGTTAGATGAAGTGATGCAGAGTACCCCCAGAGGTGAAAGAGTGGTCATTGGTGCAGACTTCAATGGACATGTTGGTGCAGGCAACAGAGGGGACGAGGAAGTGATGTGCAGGTTTGGGATCCAGGACAGGAACACAGAAGGACAGATGTTGATAGATTTTGCGAAAAGAATGGAAATGGCTGTGGTGAATACTTTTTTCCAGAAGAGACAGGAGCATATGGTGACTTATAAAAGCGGAGGTAGGAGCACACAGGTGTACTATGTCTTGTGTAGATGATGTCATTTGAAGGAAGTTAGTAACTGCAAAGTAGTAGTGGGTGAGAGTGTCACCAAGTAGTATAGGATGGTGGTGTGCAGGATGATGCTGATGGTGAGAAAGATGAAGGCAAAGGCAGAGCAGAAGACAAAGTGGTGGAAGCTGAAAAAGGAAGAGTGTCGTGTTGTCTTCAAGGAGGAGTTGAAACAGGCTTTGGGTGGTCAGGAAGTGCTTCCAGATGACTGCCACAGATGACAACCATAGCAAATGTGATCAGGGACACAGGTAGGAGAGTACTTGGTGTGTCCTCTCAAAGAAAAGTAGATAAGGAGACTTGGTGGTGGAATGAGGAAGTGCAGAGTGTCTACAAAAGAAGTGGTTAGCTAAGAAGAAGTGGGACATTGAGAGGACCGAAGAGAGTAAACAGGAGTACAGGGAGACACAGTGTAAGGCGAAGGTAGCGTGTCAAAGGCCAAACAGCAGTATGATGACTTGTATGATAGGCTGGACAGTAAGGAGGGAGAAAATGATTTATACAGGTTGGCACAGTGAGAAATAGAGAAGGGAAGGAAATACAGCAAGTTAGAAAGAGCTGATGAATGAGGAAAATGAGAGAGAAAAAAAGAGTAGAAGAGGTGACCGTTGAGGACAAGGAAGTAGCAAAGATTAGTACGAGTGAAGTGAGCATGGCATTGAAGAGCATGAAGAGTGGAAAGACGGTTGGTCCTGATGACATACCTGTGGAGGTGTGGAAGTGTCTAGGAGAGGTAGCAGTAGATGTTCTGACAAGAATATTCAACAAGGTCTTAGAGAGTGAGAGGATGCCGGAGGAATGGAGGAGAAGTGTGCTGGTGCCCATTTTAAAGAACAGGGGAGACATGCAGAGTTGTGGCAACTACAGAGGGATAAAGTTGATGAGCCATACGACGAAATTATGGGAAAGAATAGTGGAAGATAGACTAAGGGCAGAGGTCAGCATTTGTGAACAACAGTTTGGTTTCATGCCAAGAAAGAGCACCACAGATGCAGTGTTTGCTTTGAGGATGTTAATAGAGAAGTATAGAGAAGGTCAGAGGGAGCTGCATTGTGCCTTTGTGGATCTGGAGAAAGTATGTGACAGGGTGCCCAGCGAGGAACTGTGGTATTGCATGAGGAAGTCTGGAGTGGCAGAGAAGTATGTTAGAGTGGTGCAGGACATGTATGAGAGATGTAAGACAGTGGTGAGGTGTGCTGTCGGCGTGACCGAAGAATTCAAGGTGGAGGTGAGACTGCATTAAGGATCAGCTCTGAGCCCTTTCTTGTTTGCTATGGTGATGGACAGACTGACAGACGAGGTTAGACAAGATTCCCCATGGACTATGATGTTTGCAGATGACATTGTGATCTGTAGTTAGAGCATAGAACAAGTTGAGGAAAATCTAGAGAGATGGAGGTATGCCCTGGAAAGGAGAGGAATGAAGGTTAACCTCAGTAAGACAGAATACATGTGTGTGAATAAGAAGGACCCAAGAGGAACGGTGAGGTTACAGGGAGCAGAGATAAGGAAAGTGGATGATTTTAAGTATTTAGGCTCAACAATCCAGAGCAATGGGGAGTGTAGAAAAGAGGTGAAGAAGTGTGTGCAGGCAGGTTGGAATGGTTGGAGAAAAGTGTCCGGTGTGATGTGTGATAGGAGGGTACCGGCAAGAATGAAAGGAAAAGTGTACAAGACGGTGTTGAGGCCAGCGATGTTGTATGGTTTAGAAACAGTAGCCCTGGGGAAAAGACAGGAGGCAGAGCTGGAGGTAGCAGAGATGAAAATGTTGAGGTTCTCTTTGGGAGTAACGAGGATGGATAGGATCAGGAATGAGCACATCAGAGGGACAGCACATGTAAGAGGTATTGGAGACAAAGTCAGAGAAGCTACATTGAGATGGTTTGGACATGTACAGAGGAGGGATAGTGAATATATTGGTAGTCGGATGCTGAGGTTGGCCCTACCAGGCAGAAGGCCTAGTGGAAGACCAAAAAAGAGATTTATGGATGTGGTGAAGGAGGACATGAAGGCGGTTGGTGTAAGAGAAGAAGATGCAGAGGACAGGGTGAGATGGAGGCAGATGATTTGCTGTGGCGACCCCTGAAGGGAACAGCCGAAAGGAAAAGAAGGAAGTCAAACCTCTGTCCAGTTGGGCAAAGCTGACAGAAATGTTTGCGGAAAACCATCTGTGATTGAAAATAAACCTCAAGGGAAGTGAATATTTATACAACCAACAAATATCTGCTTTTTTTAGTCCTATAAAATATCATCAATCTGAAGGGGTGAATAAGGCTCTGCACTTCACTGATGATCTGGCCTGCTTTCGGTGCCTGACGACCTCCAGCACTATGTGTTATTTTAATATTACCAAAGTAGGCGGTGTTTTTACTGGTCGTGTTATAAATTTTTAAAACCTGAATACATTATAAAAGAGTCTTGTTCATGGAGAAGTAATGATTAGAAAAAAGCTCTGAGTGAGCACAAGAGCAACCTGAGAAACCAAGCAACAACCAAACAACAACCTTGACCTTAAAAGTCTCTAGTCATGGTAGTCTGTGGTATTGTTGTCACTGGGCTTTCACACGTCCATGAGCAGAAGCATTGACACTTTCAGAAAATATGTGACGGTTTAGCCGCCATACCAACATTATCGTAAGGCAGCAGAACAGGTTCCACATTCTGACAGGGTTTATTTAGATCCTCTAAAAATAGATGCTGAGCAATGAATGGATGGGGCGGGCGCCTCTGAAGTGACTGGGACTTTCCGAGATTGTATGCGGTACTGATCGAGTGCATCTAGTTGTGCAGTGAGAACTTTTATTGTGCTTCTTATCTTCGGAAGTTGATAACGCATCAGTAAATAATTGGTTGTGTTCTCTTTCACTTTCTTATTGAACAGAGAAAGACACCATGGACATTTGGTGTAACGGACAGAAAATGGAGACCGCGGTAAGTGTCAGCATGTAATAAAAACCCTGAGCTTTACTCATGAACCTGATTTCTGTACGTTTATCCATAATGGGTGCAGCGGTAAAGACGGCACCTTAAGGAACATCGGAACCTTGCAGTTTGCATCTCTTTATGTTTAACACATAGACAGAAAGTCGCCCAGTTTCGTAGACCCCTTTCGTCCTTGGTGTTAATATCGAAGAAGAAAAAAAAAAAGACACATGATCAAAGGTTTGTTTGCACCATAAACCTAAAGCTGCGCTATTCCTCTGAATGAAACGCAGGGGGAGTTTGTGGACGACGGCACAGAGACGCACTTCACTCTGGGTGACCATGACTGCTGCATCAAGGCTGTGAGCAGTGGCAGGAGGAGAGACGGTATCATCCATACGCTCCTGGTGGACGGCAATGAAATGGTCGAGGCCAATGAATGATCACCCGTGATACCTACCTGTGATGTAGGAAGTTGCAGTTTTATCCGTCATGTTCTTCGCTGCAGTGGTCGTCCTACTGATTCAAGCCATCTCTTTAGAATTTAAAGCAATACAGGGTTAACATTTTAGGGTAAATTGCATCATCTATACAAGCACAAAAGCAGCTCCGGTTTGCCGAGAGCTCAGGTGGAGGGAGGTGGAGGGTGTAACACACCAGATGTTAACACGTTTCAATGTGAGAAAAGTCAAAGGGAAGTCTTCTGTTTTTCAAGAAGCCAAGCCGGTGTCATGCTGGCAACATAAACACTAGTATTAGAATTTTAAGTATTGAAGAAAATGAAAATAGGACTGATCTTGGTACTGGTTTCTCATCACATTTCCAAGTTCAGATTCAAAACAACAACAGCTTTTAGTGTCCATGGGTTTGTAGCATGAGCAGGGCCGATGAGGTCCGTTGGGCTTTTCCACCTGAGCCTACTGGCTCATCAGCCCGGAGCTCATCAACGGTTTCCTTGGCATGAAACAGCTCCGAGTTCAACTCCTCCTGGATGGAATGCGAGTCCACTGCAGGTTACTTCTCAGTATTTTTACCCAGTTATACGGGACAGAGGAACCCTTGGGGTCTTAGTACAGCCGGGGTCTAACAGGGATTCGAACCAACTTCTGACTTCAGCGTTACCAAATATTGGCGAGACAAATCTTACTCCAGCGTATATCAAAGGGGAGCGCCGGCTCAGTGGTTAAGGTTCCGGCCAACTGATCCAAAGGTTGGAGGTTCAAGTCCTACAGTGATGCCACTGTTGGGTCCTCAAGCAAGGCTCAAACCCTTAATTGTTTCGCTGTATAAAAATAAAGATAAATATAAATCTCTCTGAATAAAAGTGTGTGCCAAATGCCATCAGTGTAAATCTAACAGTTGATGGACAGATTGAATTAAAAACTCAAACGGTATTTCATCCTTAGATCATGTGATTTTTTTTTTTTAAAGGCCATCTTATATTATCTGCTCTCGTTCACCAGCTTTGAAGCAAGGAGAAGATAGAACCCTAAAACACTGAACAGGAATCGGGAAACCTCACATAGCGCTGCCTGTCTGATTCAGTTCACAGTTCAGCACATTAAAACGGACCCGCTCCACATCTGCATGGATGTGTGCTGACATCATCGCCTGAATATTAGCTCATACTTGGAGGAATCCACCCTGAAATACAGGTGTTACAACATCCCTTTATGAACTTTCAAAGATCTCAGATAACATCACCACAGATTAATCCCACCAGGGTCATGGGGAGGTTGGAGCCCATCTGAGCCAACTCTGGATGAAGGTGGGGAACACCCTGAACAAGCTTGCCAGTCCATTGCTGGACAACACACACACACACACACACACACATACAAGCATTCACATTCACATTTACATTCACACCTAGGGGCAATTTGGAACAACCAATTAGCCCAATATGCATGTTCTTGTACCGTGGGAAGGAACCGGAGGAATACCACGCAAGCACACGGCGAACATGCAAACTCCACACAGAATTGCCCGCGCCTGGGAATCAAACCCAGGACCTTCTTGTTGCCCGCAGCAGTAACATTCCCGTGGAAGTGGACTTTATATGCACGCCATCACAGGTAGAAAAGTCACATGATTTACAGACTTTGTGCTTTCCAAGTTCAATGTTTATAATGCTTTCTGTTCAGAGCTGCTTTATGAGGGTTTTTTTTTTTTTAAATAAAAAGTTTACAGCTTGTTGTTTATTCCTCGGGCAGATTGTAAAAGTGTAAAGTGCGCGGTGACCTCCATTAACCTGATATTACCTGTAAAAGGTTCTTCAGAATGTAAACAAGGAACTGATTTGTCTTTTCGTTCAGGGCGTTTCCTCATTCCTTACAGACGTGAACCCTTCACCATGGCGTTCTTACGCTGTATTTAAGTATTGATGTTAATGTTGCAGTTGTGATGCTATGTGTGGGTCGATAAAGCCCGTAATGTGTTTGTGTTACAAATTAAACTTGTCTTTATTATGTACCCGATTTAAATATTCCTGCCTAATTATTTTCCACATAAACCACGGAGTCCAGAGAGTGATTGTGATATCTGATAGATTTTATTGCTGCAATTAAAAAACACAGATCAGAAAACACGATCCACTTGAAAACCACCACCGCATCAGTGTAATGATCCTCAGTATTGACAATAAAAAGTAAAAGGCCCTTTAACTTCCCTAAGAATGCCCAAGAATAGATTATAAATAAACCTGCGCAGGTGCTTGCTCTATACGTGATCTATAGAATGCTCTCATCGCAACTTCTCTTCTAAACCAGCCACGTCCAAAAAAAAAAAAAAAAAAAAGTAAAAAGGTGCCGAGACCCGGAGGAAAGCTCTGCATGTGCTGGTTGTACATTTATCCGTGTTTACAGCATGTGATCTACACGTCATTGTTTCAACAAACTTAAGGAACATAATATTTATTACCATCTGGTGATGGGCTCATTTCTCACCGACTTCATTCATTTATCCCGAAAAATTTCAATAGGGTGAACGTCAGGACATTGAGGTGCTAATACATATGTAAAAACTATTCCTCATGCTCCCTGAACCACTCGTATTATTTGAGTCCCCATTTTATATCCTTGCCACTGAAGTGGAGGAAGATCGGAGCGCCACTAGGGGCACTGTGGCCTGCTGGTTTAAAATGTCATAATGTTAAGTATTTGGTCCTTCGTAAATCTTGGTTGGACTTCCCTATCACGGACTCAAATTAATTATTGAGCATGAACAGCATCGATATGGGGGTAGCGTGGCCAGGTGATCTTATGCACTTGATTAAGCTTCCAGTCTCTTCGGGGCATGGGTTCAAATCATTCATTCAACTCAGTTCATTCATTTTTTTTGTAAACCAGTGCTTCTCAAATAGTGGGGCGCACAATATGATGCTGGGGGGGGGGGGGGGGGGGTCTTGTCGAAAGTCAGAAATGGTTCTTTTACATGAACCTCTCACCATAGACAGTGAGAGACATGGCCAGCCTTTCATAACCCAGTTAGCTGGACTGGGGGGGGACAGTGACAACCCGTTGAAAGTGGGCTTAGAACCCCCAACCTCAGGATTAGTGATCCAGCACCTTTACCACCAGGCCACCACTGCCATACTGGTTCAAATCCCAGTTTCAAAATTAGCCCAGTTTCTGGGGCAGCCTTGGCCTAATGGTTAGAGCAGCAGCTTTGGGACAGAAAGGTTGCTGGTTTGATTCCCAAACCTGCAGGGAAAAAAGTGTGCCGTTGGGGAAGTGAGCAGCACCTTTCCTTCCGCCACATAAATGGCTGAAGTGCCCTTGAGCAAGGCACCTAACAACCAACAGCTCTCCAGGTGCCCCAGTGTATGTGGCAGCCCACTGCACTGAGTGTGCTCACCTGAGTTGGGTAAACCACTGAAGAAGAAATTTCCATTATGGGATTAATACAGTCAAAATCAATATGAATAGAGAACTTGTAAGAGCTTTGGGATGAGTGGTCATGTTTACTTAAAGATATTTGTAATCCTGAAACCAGGGACTGTCCAATGATACTGCTTGACTGACCTTGATAAGAAAAAATGGCAGCCATGAGTGATGGAGTTCACCTTTCAAGGCCAACTCGAGGCATGTCGCGACCTGTCAGGTCATGATGCAATGTATGATGTCACAACCACAGTGGAATGGGAACCAGATATGCCGTTCCAGGACAGCAGTCTGGGGACGAGATTTTTCTCTCAGCATAACTTTATTTGTGTGATTGATTGTACGTACGCTCGTTTTCCCTAAAGCTGAAATAAACACCTGAGAGTGAGTTTGGATCTCCTGCGTCGTGAACCGCATACATTTCACCACAACACCATCAGGGTAGAAGAGTACACTGATGTGATAACCTGCTCAGTCAACACACTCAGCTGTTCTCAGCTGTTCAGCTGCATTTCATTTCCACATTAATGTTGCTGAGCCTCGACCGGAACAACTGGAGCAACAATGCCATGGATGACATGCTGTGAGCAAGGCTGAATGCTCTCCATGAAAATATTCGAATGAGCCAGTTTACTTTTGTTCAGGCAGTGTACACACACACACACACACACACACACACACACACACACACACACACACACACACACACACGTATACATAGCTTCATTTTTTGAGCAAAAGAGATACAGTAAGAATATGTTTCAAATTCTTATATTTCTGTTCAGTTCATCAGTTAATTTTCTGGAACTGCTTAATCCTAATTAGGGTAGCGGTGAGGCTGGTGCCCATCCCAGCCGACTGCGGGCGAGGGCAGAGTACACTCCGGACAGCTCACCAGGCCATCGCAGGGCGGAAACACGCTGACGATTTTCCAGCTACTCTTGACGAAAGTCAGCAAGTCTGCAAGTTTGATTTGGTATAGGTTTTTAGGTCGATGCCCTTCCTGACACAACCCTTTATCAAGGGACAGAAACATGCTGACAGCTTTGAAGCTCCTCTTTACGAAAGTCAGCAATGGTTGTTTTACATGAACCTCTCACCAGAGACAGTGAGAGACATGGCCCGCCTTTGATAACCCAGTTAGCTGCACTTGGGGGACAGTGACAACCTTGTGGAGAGTGGGACTTGAACCCCCAACCTTTGGATCAGCGATCCAGCGCCCTATACCACTAGGCCACCGCTGCCCCTTATATTTGTGTATTACCCTAAGTTTTCAGTTTGGCCTCAGTGCATTTTCCTGACAGGATTCAATCACTATGAGACGAGCCGAACCAAGAGAGAAAGAGACCGAATAAAATATGGCAGCCTAGAGAACCACGGAGAGGATCTGCCATCAGGAAAGTCCTGATTGGAAATACAGTAACCCCCCCATTTTTCGTGGGGGTTGCGTTCACCGCTTCCCACAGATCCTGAAAATCCGTGAATTACTGACGCGGTTTGAAAAGCCTGTGTATGATATTCGATGCGCTAAAATCTGCTTGTTAAACGCATCCTCTCGCCAGGCTTACTCATTAATACAGTAATGATGCAGTCACATGTATAAAAACTTTTTCCTTTTGTACTGTGATAATATTTATTAACGAATAAAGCACTTCGGCTCCTTACCAGAAGCGAGAGAAGATGCGGGGTGTATGAGTGACATCATAGAGCTTAAGTAATCATTATAAACACACGAAAAAAGTGAATTTGCAATTCAGGTGATAACGTTGATAACTTGTGTGCGAAGGAGAAAAAAGAGGTGTACACATCATCTCCAACCAATCAGCAGGAGGGAGAAACAAAAGCTCTCAGCCATTGGCTGAATTTGAACACGTGCCAGTAACTTCCGAGTTTGCCGCTAATCCGCGAGTATGCAGGGCCGTGAGTGCTGAACCGCGAATGGGCGGGGGGTGGGGGGTGGGTTACTGTCTACGATATCAAAATGTACACCAAGAGGTCCTCTTTCTCTTTTTTGGACTAATCAAAGTTCTGGTATACTGTCTACGATAATCTGTGACTAGCGACAATTATTTCCCATTTATTTTGGGAAGTATTCCTCACATCCGTGTTTCTATAACATAAACAATTCTACTGGAAATCAAATCATTTTCAAAACAACAAGAAAACCAGTGCATCCGCTGAATTGAAACATTTCGAAAACAATTTTAATTTGTACATTTTGAATTTAATTTATTTGAAATTTATTTAATTTGATTTAATTTAATTTAATTTCAATTTTTTTAATTTAATTTGAAAACAATTTTAAAACAGATTGACCAATTCGTGCACGGTTTTGTTGGTGCAAATAAACAAGGCACCAGTGAAGTGCTCGATACATTTTTTTCATCTTTACTGAAAAGACAGAAAAGCTGAGGGAAACATCTCGAGTTGATCTCGAACAGATCTATACCTGACTTTTCAGTTGCCTTTTGCATGTAATAAGGAACTCAGGATAGGCCTGATGGCCATTGAAAATGACATGGATGCCGCTCCGATCGCTCACGCTGTCATAACGATCCAGCGGATCACTTCCGATCAGAGGAGGCACAATCAATTCGGGTGAAGCCGTTGCCTCGTTTCCAGTGAGCACGAGAGCTTCAACAAAGTACAGATACTCTTCTTCACTGTCCTTCCATAGGGATTCTGCTTTCTTCACGTCATTAGTGAAGTATATACCAGCACCACATTTCTGTTCTGGAAGTAAAGTATGAAAAAAAGTTAGTGAGGGTAATTATTAAATCAGTCATCATCATTATCATCATCATCATCATCATCATCATCATCATCTTCTTCCTCCGTTTAATCCGGGTCACGGGGGTAGCAGCCTAATCAATGAAGTCCAGATGTCCCTGTCCTCAGCCACTTTCTCCAGGTCTTCCGCGGGGACACCGAGACGTTCCCAGACCAGCCAAGAGACATAATCCCTCCAGCGTGTTCCAGGTCAACCCTGGGGTCTCTTCCCAGTTGGACATGCCCAAAACACCACACCAGGGAGGCGTGCAGGAGGCATTCTCACCAAATGCCCGAGCCACCTCAATTGGATCCTCTCGATGCGGAGGAGCAGCAATTCTACTCGGCACTCCTCCCAGATAGCAGGGCGTCTCACCTTATCTCTAGGGGAGCACCCTGCCACCCAGCGAAGGAAGCTCATTTCAGCCGTTTGTATCCGCGATCTTGTTCTTTCAGTCACTACCCAAAGCTCGTGACCATAGGTGAGGGTTGGAATGTCGATCGACTGGTAAATTGAGAGCTTTGCGGTTCAGTTCCCTCTTCACCATGACAGACCGGTACAACGTCCACTTTACAGCAGAGGCTGCAGCGATCCGCCTGTCGATGTCTCGCTCCATGCTTCTCTCACTCGTGAACAAGACCCTGGGATATTTCAACTCCTCCATTTGCAACAAGACCTCATTCTAGACCCAGAGGGTGCATTCCACCCTTTTCTGGCTGAGAACCATGGCTTCTTGATTCTTATCCCAGTCGCTTCGCACTCGACTGTGAATTGCTGTAATGAGAGCTTAGGGTCCCGGATTGATGAAGCCAAATGGACATTATCTCAAAAAGCACTATTAAATCACTAAAGTTCTTTTTTGTTCTGGTTCTGGTTCTACTGCCATACAAACATTTCTGAAAATGTTTTCATTATGCGCCTGCATACAGCACATATTACTATTCATATTAAATTGGTTGTTGTCTTTGTTTTTCTTCATTATTGATCTTCCGTTGCACTGAATGTGGCCTGAACGACAAAGTGAACTCTCACAATACATATACATCAAAACTTGCGTCACGGCGCCTCGAGGTGTGCTGTTACTTTTATTGGTGTTTCGTGTTACTATTGCAACACAATTAACCGAAAACCATGTCAAAAAATCCCAATGAAATGAAGTAATCATTTTGAAGTTTTTTTGCTCGCTTTTACAGTTTCAAGCCCTCAAAAATGGTAAATATGCTTTCATCACCAGCTGTTTTGCCACAGCCACTTGAGAAACCTGCATAAACCGTGAGAAATTTTCCCGTGTTCTACAGGTAGGTACACCAGTTTTCACATAATTTCCGGCAGCAGTTGTAGCCACATCTCAAATTTCGTCTGGAATTTTTATAGATATTTTTATTATTCACCCATTTGCTGAACCACTTAATCCTATTAGGGTCATGGGAAGGCAGGTGGCTATCTCAGCCGACACTGGGCAAAGATAGGATCAACACGCGCACACACACACACACACACACACACACACACACACACACGCCCACACACACACGCGCGCACACACACACGCGCACACACACACGCACACTCACACACACTCACACACACACTCACACACGCACACACACACACACGCACGCACCTAGGGCAATTTGGATCCATTTGGCCTAATGTGCATTTTTTTGGACTATGGGAGGAAAACAGAGTTCCCAGAGAAAACCTGCATAAGTACGAACTCCACAGAGAAATGCTCAAGACTGGGACTCATGACCATGACCATGTTGCTGTGATGTGGGCATAGTATTCACTATTTGATATACAGACGCTCCCCAACTTATGTTTTTAATTGTTCCGGACGGCCGAACGCAAGTTGAAAGTGAACTCAAGTTGTTATAGTGATGTATGATGTGTGACGTATGACGCTCATACTGCACTATACATCCATAAATATCATTACAGTATCTCATAAGACACCCCTAAATCAATTATTATAAACATAACATTGTAAAATAATATCAACATTCATTTCAAATAAATTCAATTCAAGCAAAATAATTTCAAATTTCTAAATTTTAATCAAATTCACTCATCAAATATCAAATACAGTATCAAATATAACCTTTAACGTTCTCTATGATGCGATCTTTCTGCTTGTAAATGGTTCCGATGGTCGACGGATGGTCACATGACATGAAGCTGAGCCGATTCACTTTACATAAAGCTTAAAACAGCCAATCAACGCTTACAATATGTGAGGAGTTCAAAACCGAAAATAGTGCTTGAAACTTGCTTGCTTGAAACAAAGCGCGGATTATATGGACTTCTGGTCTTTTAAGTGCGCAAGGCACCGTTGAGCTTGTTTATTACTCAGCCTGCACTGATGTGAATCACTGATGTGAATCAGCAGAGCAGAGAGTTCTCTTCCTTTGTTTTCAGTCATTTTACAACTCTCTTTGCTTAACTGAGTATGCATGGTAGATTGTGCCGATCTGAGCAGATAGTTAATTCATCTCTGTGTGTGTGTGTATATATATGTATATAAAACTGAACTAGGAAGGAGGGGCACGTTTGTAAACAATGGACGCAGTGTCATTACGTCATTACGTCAGCGTACTACATAGGTACGTCTAAACTCAAAATTTGACTGTTTTTATTATTTTTTTTTTTGAAAAAAAAAAATGTAAAAGCGAAAAAATGTAAAATGGATGAATGTAAGTTGGGGAGCATCCGTACAGGGATCTGTCGCTACTTTGTGCTACAATTCATGCGGCTTCAGTGCATCGCGTTTTTTTGTCATCTTATGCATTATGTTTGAATGTTTAATAGTTATTATAAGTATTTATAGCGTTGAATATGTATTTATTGATATTATCGATATTATATACACATATACATGTACGTACTAGTATACGTCAGTCAGGTGGGTTGATCCTACTTTGCAGAATCTCGGTCCCAATTAACCGCTGAATTCTGTGAAGTAGGATCACCCCCGTTGACTGACTTATACGTACATGTATATGTGTTTCTAATATCATAACAGTAAAATCATTATAACCGTTATAACTTTGCTGAGGAAATTAAATAACATGATTTATTTATTACACCTTCCTAAGAGTGCGATGCATCAGGCAGAACGTTTTCGACTTTGATAAGGTTCACATTTTAATTCATGACCCGGTGTATTCATCTACAAAACGTCAGGTCTTGTGGCGCGTTCCTGGTACGCATCATTAAGTACCTATCAAAGGTGGTCGAAAGAAGAACAACCAAAGACCTGGCAAGAGTGTGATGAGTGCCCAAGGTACATTGATGTGAGTGGGAAGTGCAGATGATATCTGATCTAATCTCATCGAAGAGCTACTGCTAAAACGGTTAATGCTTGCTATCATATAAATGAGTCAGAACCCATCGCTCACTGCAGCTCACAGTGTATCGAGCTGACTAGACGCAGTCAGGCGGTGTTATTGTTACGGCTGATCGGAATATGCCCACTCCCAGATTCACATGGAACTTGTAATTAAATCAGTATGTGCACCAGTCTGGTGAAGCAGGTTCTCAAAGCTTGGAATTGGCTTGACATGCACTAAGTAGTGGTTTAGTACCTTCAGGTGGGGCGTATTCCCTTTGAAAGCCCACTCTGCAGATCACATCATGAAACTGTGTGTTAACTCGCTGGTACAAACGCTGCGGTTTCTTTTGTATGCGTCCACTCTTCAACTGAAAGATCGTCTTCAGTGCACGGTTCTCGATTTTTTCCACCTGTCACAACCAAATGCACGTAAGTACACATCAAATCCAATCACCTTAACTAGTTTATATTAAACCCCGCCTACAAGCAATGAATTTCTGACAAATCCGTCACGGTACATTGTTAGGCCGTTACTCAACTTTACTTAATTCTACACATTTAAAAGCTACTATGATCGCATTACATGTTATGATAGCTTATTGCTTCCCAAAGCAAATAGACAAACAATAAATACCTCACAGCTTACCTTCACAACAATCATGCCACATTTTTCTAAGTTTTTCACAGTTTTCTTTAGTTCTCCTTCAGCCATCTTGATGTCAATGGGGATCTTCTGATATAACCTATTTGCTAATATAAGCAATTCATATATTATGAGTCCACATAAAACAAAAATCATTACATTTAAATACATTCATTCATTTTCTGAGCCGCTTGATCCTAATTAGGGTCGCGGAGACTCTGGCGCCCATCTCAGCCAACGTGGGGCGAGAATGATACACCTTGGACAGGTCGCCAGGTCATCGCTGGGCCAACACTCACACAACCATTCATACTCACACACACACACACACACACACACACACACACACACACACACACACACACACACACCTAGGGAAGATTTGGGACAGCTAATTAA
Organism: Plotosus lineatus; assembly: GCA_024760905.1. Classification (NCBI taxonomy): domain Eukaryota; kingdom Metazoa; phylum Chordata; class Actinopteri; order Siluriformes; family Plotosidae; genus Plotosus; species Plotosus lineatus. Next base: position 90,418,335 of record CM045729.1, on the reverse strand, counting down.
CCTACTATGCATGTTTTTGGACGGTGGGAGGAAACCGGAGTACCCGGAGGAAACCCACGCAAGCACAGGGAGAACATGCAAACTTCGCACACCACCTGAGCTGGGAATCGAACCTTCTTATTGTGAAGTGGACGTGCTAACCTCTTTGCCACTGTACCAGCCATTTAAATAAAGTCACATGAGAAAAGTAAAGTCTGTCTGTCTTCCTTTCGGCTTTTTCCCTTTTACTCGGGAGTCGCCACAGCGAATCATCTAATTTGCACGTTTGATTTGGCAGAGGTTTTTACGTTGGATGCCCTTCCTGTCACAACCCTTTTTAGCAAGGGACAGAAACACGCTGACGACTTTGCAGCTCCTCTTTACGAAAGTCAGCAATGGTTCTTTTACATCAACCTCTCACCATAGACAGTGACAGACATGGCCCGCCTTTGATAACCCAGTTAGCCGCACTGGTGGGGACAGTGACAACCTTGTGGAGTGTGGGACTCGAACCCCCAATCTTTGGATCAGCGATCCAGCGCCCTATACCACTAGATCACCACTGCCCCTACGTGAGAAAAGTGAGAAAAGTAAAGCACCCTATTAAATAGTCGTCTTTATTAAGAAACGTTCACAGAACAATGTCCAATCCTGTGAACATTTCTGAAAGAGTTGACTGTTAAATGGGGTGTCCTAACTTTTTCACATGACTGTATATATAATGCTATATAGATATATATACGATTAGTGTTTTAAGGGTACTATCACAGAACATACACATCATTTCATTTGGTTCCTGTTGTCCAAAATGCTCTGCTACTTGTAATTGGTCCAGATTGGCCTGCATGTCCATCTCCTCACGCTTCGCAAAGTCTTCTTGGGCCCGACATAACATGGCTTCCACCTCCACTGCTGCACATCTGGTATCTACATTATCACCATTGATGATAATTCCTCCTTTGCCATCGTGAAAGAATTCTGTGATGGAGACATTATGCTGAATCTGAATGAACATCAGCTTTTCATGATCCTCCTGACTCAGGTGCACAACATGATTATTATGTATTTCCAGATGATCACAATGCGAATACAGGATGTCACTCAACCACCACTGAGCCTCTCTTAATGCCTCTACACAGGGGGCAAAGAGCTCAATCACAGGAGTTGGGTCTTGACGACCTGCATCTGTAAAGAAAATAAAAGATGGTGTGAGAATGATGTATTATTTGTAATTACTGTATAGTATGGACTATATCTAGATCAGTGGTCCTCAAACTACGGCCCGAGGGGCCGGATACGGCCCACCTCCACATTTGGTCCGGCCCCCTGAACAATACCAGCGATCCATTATTATGTTTTTTTAGTCTGACCATGCAATCAAGACTAATACACACCTAGAACATGATACCCTATTCCACCCTTCTGCCGTTGGTGCCCCTATCTGACCCCCCCCCCCCCCCCCAAACATAAATCCGAGACTCTCCCCTGTCAAATAGAACAGGATAATGGTGAAATGGCTATTGAGAAAAAAAACTGATTGAGAATGCAGGGTATTTAACCTGCAGCGGACAAACAGTTTTTTTTTTCAATGCAAAGAAAAGGTTGTTCGGTCAAGAGGCGGTGGCGGTATTCAAAGAATACAATCTGTGCCAACACTCAGAATCTTGTCACAAAGACGAGTCTGATCGCTTGCAAGACCAAATGTGACCAGACAAACTCTCAAAGCTAAAAAGTGGACGGTTAGCTCAGGAGAATACATTTGTACGCCAGGCTCGTCTGTTCGGGAGATTTTAACGGGAACAAGGAAGAGAGAGAGAGAGAGAGAGAGAGAGAGAGAGAGAGAGAGAGAGAGAGAGAGAGAGAGAGAGCACATGACTTCAGCTTTGCCATTGCTGCACTGGGTTCCAGTGAAATTGTGAATTGATTTTAACATTCTTTTCTCTGCAACATTGTGTGGCCACCAGGGGCCGTATCTTGCTAAACTGGGGTGGTAGTCTTTCTTTTTAAGAGGTGTTTTCCAATTATCGCACTCAGCCTACCCGGAAAAGTCTATAGAGGGGTACTGGAGAACAGTTTGAACCTTTGGTTCAGGAGGAACATGAAGGGGGCCTGGGTTTGCCCAATCTGTCCACGTTAGCTTTTGTGGACTTGGAGAAGGCTTTTGACCATGTCTCTTGGGCTATCTTGTGAGATGTTCTCCAGGAATAAGGTATACCGAACTTGTTGCTACGAGTAATTTGGTCCCTCTATTGCCAGAGCCAAGGTTTAATCTGCAACATTTTGAATTCGTTTCCAGTGGGGGATGGAGGTTGTTCTTTGGCTCATATTTCTTCATAATATCTATGGAAAGAATTTCTAGGTGCAGCCAAAAGTGTTGAGGGGTTATGGGTTGGCGGCAATAGGATCTCATCTCTGCTTTTTGCAGACGATGTTCTCCTTTTGGCTTCATCAAGCTGGGACCTTCAGCTCTCACTGGAGCAATTTCAAGCGAAGTGTGAAACAGTCGGAATGAGCCGGAATTAGCACCTTCAAGTCCGAGACAATGATTCGAGGACAAAAAAATGGTAGAATGCACCCGCTGAGTCCGGAAAGAGGTCCTGTCCGAAGTGGTTCAAGTAGCTTGGGGGCTTGTTCACAGGTGATGAAGGGATGGAGCGGAAGATCGACAGGCAGATTGCTGCAGCCTCTGCTGTAAAGCAGAGCTTATACCGGTCTGTTGTGGTGAAGAGGGAGCCGAGTCATAAAGCTCTCAATTTACCAGTCGATTTATGTTCCAATCCTTACCTGTGGTCATGAGATTAGTGACCGAAAGAACAAGATCGCGGATACAAGCGGCTGAAATGAGCTTCCTTCGCCAGGTGGTGGAGCTCTCCCTTAGAGATAGGGTGAGAAGCTCAGCCATCCCGGAGGAGCTCGGTGTAGAAAGTCCATGTTGAGATGTTTAGATAGTCCATGTTGAAAGGAGCCGGTTAAGGTGGCTCGGGCATCTGGTTAGAATGCCTCCCGAACGCCTCCCTTGTGTGGTGTTTCCGTCATGTCTGGCCGAGACGAGACTTTGGGGTCGACCCAGAACATGCTGGAGGGACTATGTCTCTCGGGTGAACCGGGAACCTTAGTGTTCACACGGTAGAGCTGGAGTGAGCTCTTCACTGCTTATTCTGCCTCCTCCACAAACTGACCCCGGATTAAGTGCAAGGAGGTGAAGATGGAGATACTTTTTTTTGTTTGTTTTCAAGTATTTTAATGGTGCTGTACCATTTTATATCTTAGAAATGTTACATGCATATGGATCATCTGGCTCTGACCAGGCACTTTAATTCATTCCAAAGATTTGAACAAAACTCAGAGGTGATGGAGCTCTTACCGACCCATATCAAGCAGGCTTCCTCACTCACTGATTTTAAATCTCTTTCACAGGCCTTCTACCCAGCGTGAGACATGAACTGATTTTATTTGTTTTATCTTTATTGTTTTGACTTTTTATTACTTTTATAGCCATTTGATCTTGTGGGTTTTTTTTTGCCATCTTTCTTTAATTTTATGTTTTACGATGCAGCACTTTGATCAGCACTGCTGTTGTTTTAAAAGTGCTTTATAAATAAAGTTGTATGGCATTGTAAGATCCTCGGAAGTGCTACCATTGTGATGATCAACTTTAAAGCATGATGAATAAAAACTAAACTGAATGAGGTGTAATGTTTGTTAGAAATTAATTTGATTATCTTTAATGTTTTTTTTAATTTGCATTTTAAATGTGGGAGATTATATTGGGTTACTCTGTTTAGTCCACTCCGCTTAATCCTAATTAGGGTTGCGGGGAGGCTGGCACCCATCTCAGCCGACTCTGTGTGAGGGCAGAGTACATCCTGGACAGCTCGCCAGACCACCACAGGACAGATTCACGCTGACGGCTATGCAGCTCCTCTTGTTGAAAGTCAGCAATGGTTCTTTTACATGAACCTCACACCATAGACAGTGAGAGACATGGCCGGCCTTTGATAACCCAGTTAGCTGCACTGTGGGGACAGTGACAACCTTGTGGAGAGTGGGGCTTGAACCCCCAGCACCAGGTTCGGTAATCCAAGGCCTTGACCTTAATGCTACTACCTACTGCCCTAAACTACTTCATGAAAGTTTATTTCAGACATTTGACCTTGTTGTGACCTTGACCATGATCAATTCTAAAGCCTATATAAATCCTATTCATATCCCACTCTTGAGTTGTTGTAAAGGGTATAAAACTGCTGAAATATCTTAAAGCAAATATGCAACATCAGGAAACAATAATCATTTACATTTTAACAATATAAACAAGGAAGTACAGTCGGCCCCCAATTTACGAAGAGCCCTGTGTACGAAATCCCCGGATTACGAAAAACATTTTCCTGAGTTTCCGGCCCCGAAATACAAAACAACCCCCTCTTACGAAAAGAAATTCAAAATTCAAACGCGCCAATCAAAATTTCACACGACGAGCAAGTTGCTCTCTCATTGACTGTCTCTCAACATCCCGCCCCACTGGCCTCCCAGATAGAGACAGAAGGAAGCTTCACTCTTTAGTTTTTAGTTTAGTTTTTTAAGTTGTTTAATTCAGTAAATGTTTAATAAATGTGGGTGAATTTGAGCTTATCTGGCATCCCGATCCCTCAAGGAATCAAATTAAAGTTGAGTTTGTCAAGCAGGGAATGTGCTTTGAATTCCACGTCTTGTGGGCGATACAGCGATGCAAGAGAGAAAGAGAGAGAGAGAGAGAGAGAGAGAGAGAGAGAGGTGTGTGTGTGTGTGTGTGTGTGTGTGTGTTAATAAAAATGTTTAATAATGGTTTGATTAATAAATATGTTAATAAAATGTTTAAATGGTTTAATAAATATTTTTCTTTTACTTTTAATACATATTTCATACAAAATTGATGTACTTTTATAATTTTAAAGGGTTTATGGGGTTTATCCAGTCCAAGAACTGGAGCCTTGGAACGAATTAGGCGTTTAACATGTAAGATGTGACCCCTACTTACGAAATCCCCGCTATACGAAAAGGGCTCTGGAATGCATTCATTTCGTAAATTGGTGTCCGACTGTACATATTTCCTTTTTTTAATTAATGTGTGCTCACCTCTGGCATTAATGTCGCTGGACCATATCTTAGTGGAAACCATTTGGCTTTCAAAGGCCTAAAATACAACAAAACACATTACCATTATATACCAGTGAGCTCACACTGATATTTCCTGATATACAGTTAACATCACATCTGATGAGATCTTTATACAATAGAATACATTTAAGTTGAAGTATACCTTTAGTGTGTCAGTATCCTTTGGAAAGATGACAAAATATACATTCATTTTTACACCGCCATAGTTTTCGGAAAATTTCTTTACTGCCCTGATCATAATCTTACACACTTCATCTTTTTCATAGCCAAGGTTGCCTGTCCCAAGAGCAGGAAATGATATGGATGAATAATTGCCACTGCTCGCCTTTTGAAGGCATTCCAGTACCACTGGGAATAGAATCTGGAAAAGACAAATGCATAATATTTTTATGAGGTCACCATTCAGGACAGGAAAAAATGAGAAAAATAGAAAAAAAAAAGGATAAACAAATCACATAAATCATATATAGTTTTGCTTAAACAGTCATGATCAGGCATGAGATTGGCCATGGATGAAAAAAGCTGAACTTTTTGTACACGGTCAATGCGGGTGGGGGGTTTTGAAAAGTTTAATACTAAATGATAACATTACACGCATTTAAAAATAAGCTTCAGAACATTTACAATGTTATTGAATAATTCATTTTTTGAATAAATCATATCAAAATATCTGAAGAGTTGTAAGTCCCCACTGATATAACGATATTTTACATGTGTATTCTTTATTCTTGAACTTTTCCACAATTTCAGTGTTTAAACTAAGTTAATACTTAATTATTTCAACAACAATTAAAGTAATAATAAAAGGAACCTAGAAATATCTCACATATATCAGAATTATTTCCAATAGATTAGTAATTTCACAACTTTTGGAGGGTTTGAAAGGTTAAAGTTCTTGAAAAAGAAATGGTGTTGCTGTATCACATATACGTAGAAAAAGCAGATCTGCATATTATGTTACACGTGCAAATAAAATTATTCATAAGGTTACCTTTACTGTCAGGGTTTTTTCCGGAAAAAAAAAAAAAAAAACTGTCCAAATCTGGGGAAAAAAAATTGAGCAGAATGTCCCCTAGGCTATAGCCAAATAGAAGAGCGCCCTGCCCACTTCTAATATTCCGACTTATCTTTTCCAAACTCATGACAACTTTGGAAATTATAAGTCGTACTATACAACCCTATTGTCTAATATATGTAATAACATGCTCTCATGCCACATGCACAACACTGTGTAAAATTAGCGAGAACAACAAAAAATGTATAAAATTGTTTTTATAAAATACAATCACTTATTATACACATGGAAGTCGCTTTCGAATTTGAATGAATAAGTTAAGGAAAAAACGAACTGATTCTACAGCATATCCGACTCTGTTTACAATATTGCGGCGCCCATGAACCATTTTCAAGAGCGCAGTAGTGAGATGAGGAGCTGCAAAGCCGTCAGCGTGTTGCTGTCCCTTGCTAAAGGGTTGAGTCAGGAAGGGCATCCGATGTAAAAACCTCTGCCAAATCAAATGTGCGATCATTCGCCATGGCGACCCCTGAGAAAGGGAAAAAGTCGTAAGGAAATCTCAGTAGTGAGATGATTTCAGTAAATGTGACGCGCTCCACCGAAGGCGCAGCTTATCCGGACTTCCGATTGTTCAAGTGAGCAAGTGGTGGTTGAATACTAAACAAGTATACTAAACAAGTATTCAATGCACACTTGCTCACTTGAAAGAGCGGAAGGCCAGATAAGCCACGCGTTGTCTCATAAGCGCCGTGCATCACTTGCGACAAGCGCCTACTTTCGGTGGAGCATGTCAGAAATCACGCAGAAGACGAGATTTCACTGCGAGAACTTCCCGTTGAACACTAAGCCTCTAATGAAATGTTCGCGTTCATCAGAAAATCGTATCACACAACTTCATCACGCGGGGGTGGCGGGAGTTCAACCCCCCCCCCCCCCCAAAAAAAAAAAAAAATAAAATAAAATAAATGAATTTATATATATATATATTGGTAGGCCTCCGTCAGTCCCGAAGGACTATGGCTGCGCTCTGGCTGGTATCCCGGCTGTGATACTCCCCAGTGCGCAGAGCCCGGGTAGGGAGAGTAATGAGGGACAGGCTGTTACCCAGGCAGCAAGTCCCCCGTCTCGACACCACCGGAAGGATCCAACGGAAAGGCAAGTGCCGATACGACTGGGTTCCAGTGCCGCTGCAGGAGAGAATCTACGGTCAATTTAGAACGGCCAATTAACCTACAGTGCACGTCTTTGGATTGCAGGAGGAAACCGGAGCACCCGGAGGAAACCCGGGCAAGCACGGGGAGAACATGCAAACTCCACACAGAAACGCCCAGGCCGGGAATCGAACCTGGGCCTTCTTGCTTATATATATATATATATATATATATATATATATATATATATATATATATATATATACACGCACACACACACATATATATATTAACAGATTTGGAATAATATAAAAAAATGGCCGCCGGAGGTCAGAAATAGTGGATTTCAGCCAAAAATGAAAAATCTCATGCCTGCATGATGAACAGCTGAATACAGTTAAGATGGTAAATCAGGGTACTAGTGGTTCATTGGCTAACAATCAATAACTACTGAAATATTAGAAATCCAACCTGATTGGAACCATGTCCAGTGGCGCTAACACAGACAGTGTGGAACACAGCACGACATTTCAGGGCATAGCCACCTGTCGGAATGACGTCACCCTCAGAAGCAAAGTGACGATTACGTCTGATTTCTTCTTGAATCTTCCGGCCTGCTTTTTTCAGTAGTGCAGCTGAAACCATCCCTTTTGATAAATCTAAGTTGTTACTTATGGTGTTTACAATCACATCGGTCTATAAAAACAAACAGCACATGATACTGAAATAACAATAGAGGCTTACTACGTTATAACCTATAAACAATTATATAAAGGCAGGAAATACTAAAAATGCACAAAGTTCACTGAATACACATTTTAACTACATTTTAGCCTTTTTTTTTTTGGTGCTGGGCAGTGTTCAGTACATCAAGCAGTCCTACAATCAAAAACATTATGAGTACTCCAAAGTGAAATGAATCACGTTGATTAAATTGTGACAGTGTAGCCAAGCAGCGGACGTGTTCTGCAGAAAGTGAACGGTCAGTTCTTCAAGTTGATAGAAGTGTAAGGATCCATGTGGTTGAGAGAAGGATCACATTGTGATGGTTAAACGACTGGCTCTATTCATTTCCAAAACAGTAGGTCTTGTGGGTGCAGTGGGAAGTACAGTACCTAAAAGTGTGCTCCAAGAAAAGACAGCGAGCGAATTGATAAGTGTGTCATCACTGGTTAAGATTAATTTGTGTGTGTGTGGGGAGTGAAGGCGGGTACTTCTGATATTGCAGAAGATCTACAAAGAAGACTGCACAAACTGCTGACACGGCTAATGTTGGCTACTGTATGATAGACACGAGTCACAACATTAGCCTACTAGCATGGGTGCAAGTCTCATACACACACATGAATTAACTATCTGCTCAGATCGGCACAATCTACCATGCATACTCACTTCAGCAAAGGATGCACAAATTACAGAACAATTACAGATATTTATTACCTTTTAGCAGAATCCTAAGAGTGTATACTTATTTTTGTATTAATATTCATTAGGATGTGTACTTGTTCTTTGTATGCATCTCTTGAATAAAGTTTACTTACTTACACAAAAGAAAGAACTCTCCGCTTTGCTGGGAGACTGCATCAGTGCAGGCTGTGTTCTAAATGAGTTCAACGGCACCCTTGTGCACTTGAAAGACCGGAAGTCTGTATAACCCACAGCAAGTACACTACTTTTGCAAGTACACTACTTTCGGTATTGAGCGCCTCACATATTGTAAACGTTGATTGGCTGTTTTAAGCTTCATGTAAAGTAACTCGGTATAAATAAGTGATTTATTTGAAATTAATGTTGATATTATTTGATATATTTGATATTATTTTACAATGTTATGTTTATAATAATTGATTTAGAGGTGTTTTATGAGATACGGTAATGATATTTATGGATGTATAGTACGGTATGAGCGTCATACGTCACACGTCATACGTCACTGTAACAACTTACGGTCACTTTCAACTTGCGTTCGGCCGTCCGGAACCAATTAAAAACGTAAGTCAGGGAGCGTCTGTATTCCCAAAGTTTTGGTGATAGATTGCGAATGCTCCATCATATTCAAGTTTATATTTAGAAAGGACATTTTTAAAACTTACCGTCTCATCCTCAATGGCTCCCTTTTTAAGATGAAGTGCCACGTTGCCCAGATCCAAAGAGGGGAATGAAGGCTGAGTTGGGACATTGCTCTGGTTTCGCACTGATTTTAATTGAGATGACCCCAGCAATTCCTTGCAAGCTCTGTGCATCTGCTCAACTGAAGGATCATCATTATTCACCAGCTGAACCTCTAGGTTCGGGGCTCTTGAGCTGCGTTTCTCACTGAAAGACTTTATAGTTGTTACAATGATTTTGGCGCATTGCGTTAATGGAAAATTATAAAGGCCTGAGCTAATTGCAGGGATTGCAACAGACCGCAGTCGCTCATAATCAGCTTTTTGCAAAATGCTCCAAATAGTTTGCTCTAAAAGCGCTGATGCTTTATTAAGTTCGATATTATTTGCATAAGGTGATACGCATGGTCCAACAGCATGTATGATATTCTTACAAGGGAGCTTTCCAGCTGGTGTCATGACTACTGTACCCGTGGGAACTTCATGGCGAACCCTTATAATTTCATTACTCCACTGCTGGATCTCAGGACCTCCAGCTTGACTTAGAGCTAAAGCGAGTCCTGCTCCATGGCTTAATTTCTCATTGGCTGCATTGACCACAGCATCTACCTTATGTGTAGTAAGATCACCTTTCCACACTGATATCTTCAGGTTTTTAGACAGCTGCTTTCTGTACACAATCTCAGACAAAATTGCTGCTTTTCTGTTGGTAAAGGATGAAGCTGCATGATCTTCCACATTTTGGATCTGTGCCATGCAATCAAATTTTCCTTGTAGCACATCGCAAAATGCAGCACGACATCGTTTTAGAAGCTCAATATTCTCAGGCTGCAATGGAATAGTCGATTTGATATGGTCCATGACTAATAAAAAAAAAAGAAGAATGGATGAGAATAGTTCACAGGGACTTTAATTCAAAAGATTTACTTATTTTCTGAACCCTACAGCTCCCTTCGCTTTCCATAGTAACATTAAAACCCGACGCATGTCATGGCGGACATTTGGTCATTTGATAACCTCTGTGGGTGGCACAGTGGCATAGTAGTTAGCACGTGCGCCTTACAGCGAAAGCTCCTGGGTCCCGGTCCCAGTACGGGTGTTTCTGTATGGAATGTGCTCCGTCAGCTTGCGGGTTTCATCCAGGTTATCATGGATATTAGGCCCGTTATAAATTTCCCCTAGGTGCGAGTGGGGGTGTGAATGGTCATGTGTTTCCCTCCACAGTTCAAATACATGCACACTAGAGTTACATGGAGGCTGGAGCCTAGTTCAGTTGATACTGCGTAAGGGTACTGTAGTACACCCTGAAAAGCTCGCCAAACAATCCTAACCATTCACTTTCACATCCACACGCAGGAGCAATTTAAAACAGCCAATAAGCCCAATTTGCATGTGGGATGAAACCAGAATACCTTGAGGAAGATGCATGAAAGCACAGCAAGGACATGCAAACTCCACACAGAAACATCCTCATCAAACCTGGGATTCACACTCATGACCTTCTTGCTGTAAGACAGACATGATAATGACTTCACAACTGTGAGGAATCAATTTTTCAGTAAATTTTAGTGTGTGTGTGTGTGTGTGTGTGTGTGTGTGTGTGTGTGTGTGTGTAGTGGTTAGCATGCCTGCCTTACAGCTAGTAGGTTCTGGGTTCGAGTACAAGGCTTGGCAATGGTGTTTCTGAGTGGTGTCTGCATGCTCTCCCTGTGCTTGCGTAGCTTTCTTGAAAGCACTGTGATTTCCTCCCACATTCCAAAGACAAGAACATTAGGACTGCAACAAGGCTGAGGTGGTGTACACCCTGAACAGCCCAACAGACCATTACGGAGCCAACGAGTCACATGCACATTCACACCTAATAGGCAGTGTGGATCAGCAAATTAGCCAAATGTGAATGCGTGTGGATTACCCGGAGGAAACCAACGCAAACACGAGAAAAACATACAAACTTCACACAGAAACGTCCCCACTAAACCTGAGACTCAAACCCAGAACCTCTTTGCTCAAACCATGACCATTACACCATGCTCGGGCTATTTGGTGAATTTAAGTGGAGGGGGATGGGGACACACACACACACACACACACATACATACGTAACATTGTAACACTAAGCAAGACGTTGTGGCCAGCACGTCTGCCTTACAGCAGTCCAGTAGGTTTTGGGTTCGAGTCCCAGGCTCGGTGAGGGTGTTTCTGTGTAGTGCTTGCATGTGTTCCTTGGCTTACTCCTCCCAAGTCCAAAGACCTAGAGGACACCCATGAAAGCACTCAGACACGCCGTCACCGAACCCGGGACTCGAACCCAGTGTTTTGTTGTTGTGAGGCTGTTGTTATCGACGCAACACACCGGAAGTAAAAGCGTTGAACTTTGACTTGTTCCTACTCTACAAACAACGAGTTCTGATCAATTTCAAGTTCTTACCTGGTTTTGAGTCGAAACCCAGATAGTCGTGCGCCCCGGACGGACAGAGAGCGAGCGACGGATCGATTTAGAATAAAAATTAAAAAAAAAAGCGAAAGTAAAAGTGTTTCCTGGTTCAACTGGAGCTGCTGCACTTACGGGAAACTCTGAGCAGTTCCTCAGAAATCCCGCCCCCTCCTCGTTTCCCCGCCACGCCCCCTCCCCTCGTCGCCCCCTCCCCCTCCCCCTCCCGTTAGAACAACACGCGCTGAACGCTCAAAAAAACTGTCAAAACCCCCAGTGACGCGTCATCGCCGCCTCTGTAAGCCGTGTGTACACCAGTGTGGAGGCGAAAACAAAAGCGAAAGTTCAACGTGACACCGACAGGCGCGGACTGGACCCGAGTCGCGACTTCTCCCTCAGACATGGAGCGCGAGTTTCCTTTCCCGCTGCTCGTGGAGGCCAAATGGGACCCCAAGACCCCGAAACTGAAAAACAAACTCACCATCTATTTCCAGAGTAAAAAGTCCAACGGAGGAGACTGTCTGGTTCATCACGAGGTTTGGGACGGAAACAGAGCCACCGTGTACTTCAAAACCGAACAAGGTACCGATGCTTCCTGCAGTTTCTCTCTCTCTCTCTCTCTCTCTCTCTCTCTCTCTCTCTCTCTCGCTCGCCTAGCAAAGAACTCACAGACGACTGGCAGGTCGACTTACGGAGGGCTAGATCTCAACACTGCCGGATTAAAGCTGAAAACTGCCCTGTAGTTATGCTTGTACTTCCTGAGATCATACAGGAGTCATGGTGGGTCCTGGTCAGTACATGGCCGGAGACATGGTGGGTAAATGGTGGATACTGGTGGGAGACATGGTGGGTACTGGTGGGAGTCATAGTAAGACACATGGTGGGTACTGGTGGATACACGGTGGGAGACATGGTGGGTACATCATGAGTACTGGTGAGTGCATGGTGGGAGACATGGTGGGTACTGGTGGGAGACATGATGGGTACCGGTGGGTATATGGTGGGAGACATGGTGGGAGACATGATGGGTACTGGTGGGTATATGTGGAGAGACATGGTGGGTACATGGTGAGTACATGATAAGAGACATGGTGGGTACTGGTAAGTACATGGTGAGAGACATGGTGGGTACTGGTCGGTAAATGGTTGGAGACATGGTAGGTACTGGTGAGTACATGATGAGAGACATGGTGGGTACTGGTGGGTACATGGTGGGAGATATGGTGGGTACTGGTGGGTACATGGTGGGAGATATGGTGCGTACTGGTGGGTACATGGTAGGAGACATGGTGGGTACATGGTGGGAGACATGATGCGTACTGGTGGGTACATGGTGGGGAACATGGTGGGAGACATGGTGTGTACATGGTGGGAGACATGGTGGAGACATGGTGGGAGACATGGTGCATACTGGTGGACACATGGTGGGTACTGGTGGGTACATGGTGGGAGACATGGTGCATACTGGTGGATACATGGTGGGTACATGGTGGGAGACATGGTGGGAGACATGGTGGCTCCTGTGTCAGTGGTGGATTAGTGGATAAGGCAGTGGGTGGCTAATTCGAAGGTCAGCGGTTCAATCCCCAATGTGATGTAATGTAATGGGGTAGCATGGATACACCAGTTTCCTCTCATTGTGGTTAATGTCTGCCTCACAGGAAGACAGTTCTGGGTTCGATTCCCAAGCTCAGGTGTTTTGTTTCTTGAGTTAACCTGTTCTCCTTTGTGCTTGTGTGGGTTTCGTCTAGGTACTCCAGTTTCCTTCTACAGTTCAAAAACATGAAAACATGAAGATACTTGCACAATCAAAACTGTTGTGAATCGTCACTGTGTGAGTGTTTTACCCTGCGATGGAATCGCAAGTGCTTCCGCCTTCTCCCGGAATCAGCTGGCATAGGCTCCAGCCTCGAGGAGCGGTGTGGCGAGCAACTTATGGCAACATGGGCACAACCATTTGCACTCGCATTAACACCTAGGGGCAATTTGGAACGGATAGTTTACCTAACGTACATGTCTAGATGTTTGCGTCTTTGGTCGTGTGTATGTTGAAGGAAATCCGAAACCCACTCAACCACAGGGAAAACATGCAGAATGCACAAAGGAACGCTCTCGTCTCGCTGAGCCCGGGACCCGAACCTCGGACCTTCTTGCTAACCGCTATACCATCGTGCCCCCTCTGACTTTTACTAATATTTTGTTATTTATAAAAATGTTATTTGTTGCACTTTTTGTGTGAAATTTCCTGAAAAATGAATTATTTTCACACAGGTAAATTTTTAATGTGCTTTCATTAAGTGATGTCATGACCGTCCTTGCTAATGATTAGCATGCTAACCTCTGTTGAACTGTAATCACTGTTGGAGTTGAGCTTTAATTACATGCGTGGCAACGAGGCTGGCTCAGTGAGTTAAGGAAGGACTGAAATATTATTAATCTCCTTCGATTTCACCATTAGAGACCTGCTTCCTTACAAATCCTTTCTAACACACCATCGTCCTTTCATGTTCTAGTGCGACAGGATGTCCTTAAGAAGCAAAGCCATGAACTTAAGCTGGGTAAAGACCTCCTCAGCCTTAGTGTTTATCTTCCTCCAAACGAGGCCACACCTCATCAGGTGAATTTTTTTTATTGGATTATGCTTTTCCCAAAATTAAATTAAAATATTGCGACTGCTCAAAAAATTATATATAATATATTTCTTTTTGGCTTTTTTTTGTTTTGTTTTTTAGGACACCGAGTCTCCAGGTCCAACAGGTGAGTGGATCTGACTGGACTTTTTTGTTCACGCTTCCCTCTAGAGGCGAAAGTGTTGCTTGACTCTACCCCCCCCCCCCCCCACCCCCCCACACACACACAAACACGCACACACACAAAAACACACACAACCAGGAATTAATTTAATAGCTTGTTTATGTTTAGGCTGGATGAATATTTTTTTCGGTTTCCCATCAATGCCCACACCTGGAAATTGCCACTACTTATTAAAATAAAATGTAACCACACTCAAAATCTTGGAAAACACCTCAGACATGGTAAAAACAACACAGAAGATGATTGGTGTTAGATGCTGTTATTGTGATGGTGGGATTGGTTTAGTTCTGTTTTCTAAAGAATGTTGGAACCGCAAGGTTGCTGTTCTGTAGACAGTTATTTAATATATGTTCAGTGTACAGGTACATACATGTAAAAGACTGGTCATTTAGGGTGTACTGCATAGTCTCTCTGTGTGTGTGTGTGTGTGTGTGTGTGTGTGTGTGTGTGTGTGTGTGTGAACTCATTTATGCATTTCTACATAAACATTATCCGATGTTCACACAAGGTCATTAAAGTAAATAAAGAGATCCCAGTTAAATCAGCAAAACAAAAATATTCCACTTGGTCATTTATTACAGGAATTGAAACCTTCCAGAGCCTACTTTCAGAGGTTATTATGATGGAATGAAGTGTTTTCCTTCCTCAGACTTAAAACTTCACGTTTAAATCAAATAAAGTTCTATTTTGGTCTCATCCATCCATCCTGGGAGCCGTGGTGCAGTCCTTAAAACACTGCCATTCACACCACTTTTGTTCAGTATTCTCCTGATGGTGGACTCAAGAGCATTAACATAACCCGATGTGAGAGACACATTTAGTTGCTTAAAAGTTACCAAAGGTTCCATGAGACCTCCTGGACTATTAGACGATGTGCTCTTTGACTGCTCTTTGTTGGTCAACCACATTTAGAGACAAAATCGGGTCTTTGATTTCCTTAATCTGTCTGATGGTGGACGGGTAGAATCCAAACTCTTTAGGGATGGTTTTGTAAACATTCTTAGTGTAACGAGAATCAACAATTATTTTTTTGAGGTTCTCACAAATCTCTTCTGTTCTTACCATCACATACTTCCACGAAAAACGGAAGGTCAGACTTAGACACATCCTTGTTCCCGAAATAAAAACGGGCTGTTTCACTCACTCATTTACTGAACCATTTAATAATACTAATAAGGGCTGCAGTGAGATTGGAGCTGACCCTGGATAAAGGCAAGGTGCACCCTGAACAGCTCGCCAGATCATGCTAGGGCGGCAGACACACAAAACCATTCACACTCAGTGCCACGGTCGATGTGGAACCCTCGGTTAGCCTGATGTGCATGTCTTTGTCAATATCATGCAAGTCATTGAAAACACCCAACTGCAATTTCACCTTCAAATTTAACTGCTAATCCAAAAGGTTCACATACGTTTATCACCCAAAGATAGATAATACTGGATGATTTTCCTCACCAAATAAATAACCAACTGCAATATTTTCGTTTTGTTTGTTTAATTGGTTCTCTTTGTCTACTTTTATGGCTAGTTAGATTCAGTTTCACTTTAATCTCTGTCAGTTGTGGACATCCCCCCCCCAGTGCGGCTAACTGAGTTATCAAAGGCGGGCCATGTCTGTCACTGTCTATGGTGAGAGGTTCATGTAAAAGAACCATTGCTGACTTTCGTAAAGAGTGGGCTGCAAAGCCGTCAGCATGCGTCTACGGTCTGGAGAGGGATGGGCTCCGCCAGGCCAAATCAGCCCAAGTCTCGCCATGAAGGCGCTCCAACGACATCCTTGGATGTTAAGGGATAAATGAAGAAGAAGTAGTTGTAGACCTGCCACTTCCTGGGGATTTTTATCCTTAGTCTTTAATTATTCTGACACAGCAGTTGTTTGGTTGGTAGCGTTGTGTACATACTATTGAAACCACAAATTATTTTCTAAAGCAAATTAAACAAAATGAATCAGTCCACACTGTTTGCAAGATTTAAAATGATTTGTCTTGGTCAGACAGAAATAATCAAGTGCATCCTTTATCTAGAAGAATCCACTACTGAAGAAAAAACGCAAGCATGCTCTGAACAACATAGCATAGAAGAAGCTGAAGACCACGAGGAACCATCTCCGACATCAGCTGTAATCAAAAACATCCAAAACCTGAAAGAGGAGTTCCTGGATATGCTAGTAGAGAATGTCTTCAGAGACAACCCCAAGTCGAAAGGCTACAGCTTAGAAGTCATCCCCGAGTGTAACTGTGCTGTTGTTACTTTTAATAACAACAGAGGTAAGCCATTACCCATGACACAGGCTTTTATCAGTGTATACGATAGCGAATTACACTCAATTTAAAAAATAGCTGGTTTGGGTACAAATCAACTGAGTGAAACATCCACAGTATTCATATTAGAGCTTTAAAACTGCATATACTGTGGTAAATAACAATTACAGACGCTCCCCAACTTACGTTTTAGTTTGGTTTCGGACGGCCGAACGTAAGTTGAAAAAACAAAACAAAAAAAAAAAACGTAAGTTGTCACTGTATGTTCCAGTGACAGATGACGTTCATACTGCACTATACATCCATAAATACCATTACCGTATCTCATAAAACACCCATAAATCAATTATTATAAACATAACATTGTAAAATAATATCAAATATATCAAATAATATTAACATTAATTTCAAATAAATTAAATTCAAGCTAAATAATTTCAAATAAATAAATTTTAATCAAATTCACTCATCAAATATCAAATACAGTATCAAATATAACCTTTAACGTTTGCTATGATGCGATCTCTCTGCTTGTAAATGGTTCCGATGGTCGACGGAGCCATTTGGAAGAAACGTGCAACATTCACATGTTTTTCACCAGCATCAATTTTCTTGATAATAGCCATCTTCTTTTCTAACAAGATGGCTTGCCGCTTTTTCTGATTGCCACTATCACTAGTGGGCTTACACTTCTGACCAACCATATTTGCTTAGGGTTTCAAAAGTCCGCAAAACAGTGTAAACACAAAGATCACAGAGACGATGTCGTAACACTAGGGTAATACACGGTGAACTGGGAAGAAGGAGGGGCACGTTCAGTCTGTCGCCTGTAAACAATGGATGCAGCATCATTACATCATTGCCTCATTACGTCAGTGTACTACGTAGGTATGTCTCGTACTACAGAGGGCATGCTAAACTCAAAATTTGACATTTTTTTAAACGTAAAATCGAAAAACACGTAAAACGAATAAACCTAAGTCGGGGAGCATCTGTATGTGCAAAAGGCAAGCTGAATGTTGCTGAGACAGTACAGTGACGGGACTGATCAATTCAGCAACATTCACCAAGCTTGGTGATGCATAAATACTTTCCTATATATACTACATGGGGACATCAGACCCCCCCCCCCCCCCCCACACACACACACACGCGCACACACACACAAAAACGAGTCTTTCATGGTTAATTGTTCTACATTTTTTTTAAAAATGGGATGCACAATAATTATAATAAGAATAAAAAGGCAAAGCTTATATTAACATATTTCAACCATGACAGAGGCAGTAAGGTGAACTCTATGAAGCGTTATCTTTAATCTTTTGACATCGCTTTACAATCCATAGTTGATTGTAGTGTTTTTTTGTTTTGTTTTGTTTTTTTTATGCTAAAATTATCAGAACTAATTCAATTGATCATGGGTGGAAGCAAATTATTTTTTGTGTGTAAGGAGTAACGGTGACCTGTTGCATGTAATCGAGTTTGCAAGTGAGGTGATCCTTTAAGTACCGTATCTCAACTATTCTGATTTCTTTTTATTTATGCCTTTTTTCTGAACTTTTTTCTGTTATGCAATATTTTTTTAAAATCTAGTATATGTTGTATTAAGTAAAATATGATTATTTTAAAGAGAGTAATTAATTTGCATATCCATTGTGTTTCCTGTAATGGGAATGATGTAATATTGCAATGTTTGTCTTTTAGATGCAGCACATTTCTTAAAAATATGCCCAGAGAAATCAGTCTTCAAGAAGAAGAAGCTGGAAATTGGTCTTCTTGAAATGACCACAAAGGTAAAAGTAGAAGACTTGTCTTCAGTCATGAATTCTGACTATATCTTGCTTTATTTTGAAAAGTATGGTGAAATCGACGGCGAAGTGGAAATGCTGGAAGATGAGAACTCGGCTATACTCACATTTAAAACTCAAAAAGGTAAGACATTTTGCAAAAATTACTGTGTGATCGAAAGGAATAATGGCACATGATGATCTCTGGGGACAAGCTTTAAAAAAGAAGAACCTTTGCTTAATATGCGAGTTGTAATAGAGTAATCTTATATGAAGATCCTCCAGATGTTAACCTTTATAAATGCTGCATATTACAAACATCTTTACATTTGTTTTTCCAGATGCAAACACAGTTCTTGAAGGACAGCATATGATTAAAAAGCACCCTATTAAAGTTTTTCCATACTATGAATCACTGGGAGTTGCCCTCTATGGTAAAGAGAGACCCACTCTGAAACTCCCAGAATCTTTTCAAGAACGTATTGATAAGTCTGTCTTGAAATATCTTCAAGAAAACCAGCGGTTACTGGATTCAGTCAAGCAAGACATGAGGAAGCATTTTTGCCACCTGGAGTTACAAGACCGAGCTATAACACTCAGCCCTCTACATTCCATCCTTCAGCAAGGTGTACAGACAAAGAAACTGATTCAGACCTGGAGAGAGAAGGCTTCTTCTGGCTTCACTACAACAATGTCCAAATATAAGTCACTAGAAATCAAAATTGAGAGAGATGCATGGGCCGAACTACAAGCAGAACTCCTCAAGTTGTTGTCACCTGAACCTGTTATCTTGATCTTTCATGAAGATCAAGGAACCATGATCCTAGCAGGCCTCGTGGAAGATGTCTGCAGAACTGAGAATGTGGCTCAGAGTACTATAAACAGGATGACACAACAAATCCAAAGAGAGAAAAACAGCATTGAAGATGCAATCCCCATGACTCCATCTGTATATCAGCTCATCATTAAACATGGCTTGGAGTCTGAGATCTGCACCATCTTTCCAAAACTGAAAATGAGTTACAGTGCTCACAGTGAAAAGTTATCCCTTCTGGGGATAACACAAGAAGTTTTAGAGTCAAAGAGTAAAATTTTGCAGGCTGTTGTCAACTTACATCAGAGAATGATAGAACTCCATCCGTCTATTCTTCAGTTTATTACTCAGGCGGACAGAGAGGAACTGACCAAAGAACTATTCCTATCCAAGAGGATTCATGCAGCACTGGAGATTAGGGATGGCCAGGCATGTCTTCTTGCTAAAACAGAAAAGGCTTTGAATGATAGTAAAGATCAGTTAGCTGCTCAATTAATTCATGCATCTATCGATGTCGATGATCCCAGTGTGCTCAGGAAGGCAGAATGGCAAGATCTTGTTGCAAAATTAAGTGCCTCAGTAAATTCACAAACGATGGCAGTGCAGATTAACACAACTGACTGCCAGGTTGTGATGTCTGGATTTGCTGAGTCAGTGCCGTTAGTTCAAGAACCACTGTCAAAGTATGTCTTTAATAATTCCATTATTACCACAACCCTAATCGCTGATAAGATGATCGTGAATTTTATAAAAGAACACAAAAAAGAAGATTGGCATGAAATAGTGAAACCCGATGTAAATGTGAACTTTAAAGATGGTACAGTTTTGCTGAGGGGCCCAAGACATGATGTCTTACGCTGTCAGCCTGTCTTTGAGAACCTGCTTTCATCTGTTTACTGTGACAGATTTGCACTAGATAAACCTGGTGCCAAAGAATATTTCAAGAATAAAGAAATCATGGTTATTGAAACAGCCAAGACCAAAATGGGTTGTGTGGTTGAAATGGTGGACGATTTCAAACAGGTTTCTTCTAGTCGTACAGAAAGAAAGCGAGTTCGTTCACCTGAAGGAGTGGACATTATAGTCAACAAAGCTGACATGTGCTCCTATAATGTGGATGCAATGGTGAATGCAGCCAATGAAAAACTCGACTTCAATGGAGGTCTATCAAAAGCACTTTCTGATGCTGCAGGTCCACAACTGCAGGAAGCCTGTCTCCAGATCATCAAAATGCGGTCACAGTTGAAGACTGGTGATGTTGTTCTTACTGTTGCTGGACAGTTGCCTTGCAAGTATGTAATTCATGCAGTAGGGCCACAGTTTGATCGTTCAAATTCTACCAAAGCAGTTAATGTTCTGAAAAACACAATAAGAAGGAGCCTAAATCTTGCGGACAGAGAGTATTGTCAGTCAGTGGCAATACCAGCGATTAGCTCTGGCAATTATGGATTCCCAATAGACCTTTGTGCAGACACCATTGTTTCAGCAGTGAAAGAATTCATTGAGCTTATGAGTGGAGACATGTATCTAAAGGAGATCCATTTGGTCGACCAAAATGATAAAACCATTGAAGCTTTCGAAGCTGCTGTTCAGAAGGTGTATGGGGGCAGTTCCACAACTCAGGGCCAGACACTCAGTAGTGTTTCCACCAGCCAACAACCAAACCCAAAACCATTAAGCATCTCGAATCAAGGATCTCACCACAGTGTTAAGACAAATGAAGGGTTGACTCTTACTGTTGCCCATTGCAAGATTGAGGCCACCCAAGTGAGTCAAAGTCTCTTACGTTACCTGCTGTTTCTTAATGTTTGTTATTGTTCTGGACCAAAATCGTAGCAATATTCTTCTTTTTTCTTTCTTTTCTTGTGTGCAGTTGGATGTGGTTGTGAACTCTCTTTCATCTGACCTGGCTCTGAACCATGGAGCTATTGCACAAGCTATTCTTGCTGCAGCAGGACCTCAAATTCAAACACTTGTCGACCAGCAGGCTACAAGCCCAGCAAACAATGGAACAGTCTTGGTCACTAGTGGTTGCAATCTAAAGAACAAACTGGTGTTTCATGCTGTATGCCCACACTGGAACAAGGGACAAGGTTCACCAGAAACAGTGGTACAGTATTATTGAATTGACCATACTTGCATGCATTTGCTGGCCATTGCATAGTAGTTTGGTTTGTAACATAATTCTAATGGAGTGTGCTGTCTGCAGTTGGAAGGCATCATGAATGATTGTTTAAGTAAGGCAGAAAAGGAGAACCAAGGATCTATTGTGTTCCCTGCTATTGGAACGGGGAACTTAGGTTTTCCAAAGGCTATGGTGGCTTCCATTATGTTTGACGCAGTTCTTCAGTTTAGCAAAACCAGGACTTCACACCATGTACAAGAAGTGATGTTTGCTCTCCATCCCACTGACCTTCAAACCATCCAAGTGAGTAAAGAGTGCCAGAGTGTGATCTCTAATAATCAGTCATTCATGCATTTTCTCAATCACTAAATCCTTATTAGGGTCGCAGGGAGGCTGATGTCCATCTCAGCCGACTCTGGGTGAGGGCAGAGTACACTCTGGACAGTTCGCCAGGCCATCACAGGGCAAAAACACAGTGGCAGCAATCTAATATCCTAATCGATTCTAACAACAGCAGGGGTTCTTCTGCATGTGATTCACTACAAACATTGCGAGACATGGTTAGCATTTGATAACTGTTAGCTGCACTGGGTGGGAGGACAGTAGTGACAGCTTGGTGATATTGGGGCTTGACCCCCAGTCTTCAGATCAGTAAGTCAGCACCCTACCACCGGCATCGTGGTGCAGTGGTTACGACAGCCACCTCAAAGCAGGAAGGTCCTGGGACATTTCTGTGTGGAATTTGCATGTTCTCAGTGTGCTCAGGTGGATTTCCTCTGAATCTTCCCACAGTCCAAAAACATACACAGTAGGTTAAATGGCTAAATGGCTGTTCCAAATTGCCTGTGGTTGTGAATTATGTGAGTGTAAAAGCTTATGTAAATGGTGGCCCTGTGATGGTTTGGTGAACTGTTCAGGGTGTTACCTGAGATCCCTGTGACACTAATAAGAGTAAGTAGTTTAGAAAATGCGTGAGATACGATGAGAGTAATACATTATTTGGGAGATGGGTATGAGTTATGAAAAGGGTGTTAAATGTCATATTCTGTGAAAAACGTCCATATGCTGACAATATATCAGACTTAATATTGTCTCCCCTCCTCCCAGGCATTTACAGATGAATTCAATAAAAAGTTTAACATACAGCCATCCTCAGCAAGTGCCTCCAGTAAAGGTTCCTCACCAGTCCAATTCTACTACTACTACTACTCCTAATAATAATAATAATAATAACAATAATAACAATAATAATATACACATTTAAAAATTG
Organism: Plotosus lineatus; assembly: GCA_024760905.1. NCBI lineage: Eukaryota > Metazoa > Chordata > Actinopteri > Siluriformes > Plotosidae > Plotosus > Plotosus lineatus. Next base: position 90,395,426 of record CM045729.1, on the reverse strand, counting down.
AAAAAAAATATTTTGGAATATATTTCTAATATCTAATAGCTTTTATAAGTGTTTACCTCATTTTTATATTGAATTCCTAGGCTCATTTTCAAAGGTGACCTCACCAAAGTCAGAGGTTTATGAGACCTCAATGGGAGGAGTTGTGCTTCAGGTTCTCAGTGGTGACATCACTAAGGAGACAACTGACGTCATTGTAAACTCATCCAATGAAAATTTCACTCTGAAATCAGGTAACCCTGATAATGCTCAGAATCTTTTATTTATATACTACACTGTGTTTGTAATATTAAAATCAATCTACCAGGTACACAGTAAAAATAACAGCCAGTTTATAATAACAGCCAGTCTAATGCATGTTCATTTGTCGAATTGAGACATGTAGACATACACATCTCTCTTTTATATATATATATATATATATATATATATATATATATATATATATATATATATATATATATATATGTATGCACATATACACAGACGCTCCCTGACTTACGTTTTTAATTGGTTCCGGACGGCCGAACGTAGGTTGAAAGTGAACGTAAGTTGTTACAGTGACGTATGATGTGTGCGTGTGACGCTCATACTGTACTATACATCCATAAATACCATTACCGTATCTTATAAAACACATCTAAATCAATTATTATAAACATAACATTGTAAAATAATATGAAATATATCAAATAATATCAACATTAATTTCAAATAAGTCACTTATTTATACCGAGTCACTTTACATGAAGCTTAAAACAGTCAATCAACGCTTACAATATGTGAGGCGCTCAATACCGAAAGTAGTGTACTTGCGAAAGTAGTGTACTTGCTGTGGGTTATACAGACTTCCGGTCTTTCAAGTGCACAAGGGTGCTGTTTAACTCGTTCAGAACACAGCCTGCACTGATGTGAATCCCAGCAAAGCGGAGAGTTCTTTCTTTTGTGTAAGTAAGTAAACTTTATTCAAGAGATGCATACAAAGAACAAGTACAAATCCTAATGAATATTAATATAAAAATAAGTATACACTCTTAGGATTCTGCTAAAAGATAATAAATATCTGTAATTGCTCTGTAATTTGTGCATTCAGGTTTTCATTCATTTTACAACTCTTTGCTTAACTGAGTATGCATTACATTGTGCCGATCTGAGCAGATAGTTAATTCATCTCTGCGTACATGTGTATGTGTATATAATATCAATAAATACACATTCAGTGCAATAAATGCTTATAATAACAATTAAACATTCAGAAATAATGCATAAGATGTAAATAAAATATAAATACACACACATGCAGACGCGCGCGCACATAAAAATGTAAATAGTTTTGATGGGAGGTTTTGGGTTGTTTTTGTTTGTTTAGGGTTTTTTTTTCCTTAATTGGCCTTGTTTTTGTATAATTTTCCTTAACTTTTCCCCATATTCTTCCTTAATTTCCTTATTTCTTAATTCGATGAATATTTAAAAAAAAAAAAAATAACGCAATGCACTGAAGCCACATGAATTGAAACACGAAGTACTGAAGGATCCCTGTCTACGGATCTTGACAGATGTTACGTTCAGATGTCCACCTCATTAAAAAAGTGATCTGTGTCAAAATACAATAAAATTACCAAAACCACACATTATACATCCTTTTCAAAAAATTTTTTTCATCATTAAACAGTATTACAAATTTGTAAAATTTATTTGTGAAATCTGTAACTGAACTTGCCCAGATATGTTGGACTTTCACTCCTGAAAATAGGCAATTTTGTTATGAAAAAAGTCCAAACAGAAATTGGTAGTGCTTTGTAATCTACTGAAATTCATTCATTCATTTTCTGAACTGCTTAATCCTCATTAGGGTCGTGAGGAAGCTGGCGCCGATCTCAGCCGACATGTGGACGAGGGCAGAGTACACTCTGGACACCTCGCCAGGTCAGGAACACGCTGGCGGTTATGCAGCAACTCGTGACGAAAGTCAGTAATGGTTCTTTTACATGAACCTCTCGCCACCGACGGTGAGAGACATGGCCGGCCTTTGATAACCCAGTTAGCTGCGCTGGGGGCGACAGCAGTGACAACCTGTCACAACCTGTCACTGCTGATCCCAACCTTGCGATCGGTAGTCCATCATCTTGGATGTTGGGAGACAGCCAATGAGAGCGCAACTCGCGCATTGTTTGAATTTTTGAATGGCGTGTTTGAATTTTTTGAATGGCGCGTTTGCCACTTTTCGTAAGAAGAGGATGTTTCGTATACAGAGGACGAAAATTTAGGAAAATGTTTTTCGTAACCTGGATTTTTTGTATTCAGAGGCTTTCGTAAGAAGAGGGCCGACTCTGTGTGTGTGTGTGTGTGTGTGTGTGTGTGTGTGTGTGTATATATATATATATATATATTCCACTAGCTGCTCCAAGACAATTAATTTACTATTCCACTAGTTTCTCCAAGATAATTAATTAATTTGCAGTCTATTTCTCACTTTTAAGGTGTCTCAAAGGCTATTTTAGAAGCAGCAGGTCCAAATGTTGAAGCTGAATGCCAGCAACTAGGTGAGAATTACTCGCATGAATGATGTCATCTTTTTAAATAACAACACGCAGTATGTGAAAGTGTTCTGTATATCACTTGATGCATATTTTACACATCACATTGGATATTAACAGGAACACAGCAAAACAAAGGACTGATAATGACTCAACAAGGCAACCTGCAGTGCAAGAAGATTATCCATATTACAGCTAAAAACAATCCTGCAACAATCCAAAAACGAGTTCAGCAAGCATTAGAAAAGTGTGTGAAGCAAGGCTTAACCTCAATTGCCTTCCCCGCCTTTGGAACAGGTGAGCACCATTACTTATACTTCTGTACAGTACAGTATTTATATTAATTCTAAATTCTTTATACATCAACCAATGTTTGAAGACTTATGTGATGCTTAGTTTAACATGGGAGGCCTATCATACTCATTATACCTGTATAATGTCATCCATATTGGACTTAATAATTCATTCTTTAGCAATACTGGGGCATTTACGTACAGTTCCGGTGATAGATATACACACACTCATCAATGATTTCTTTGAACTGTTCTTTTTCTGAAGCAGAATGACTATACAACATGCATCTTTAGAAAATAATTTGATGCACAAGTTTAAATTGTGGGGCAGTGGTGGCCTGGTGGTAAAGGCACTGTACACTTAATACTAACTGTAAAATACACTTAATACTAGGCTCCTGCAGAGGGGCGTGGCTGACATGTGCTTTACACCATACGGAGGTCTGGGAAGAGAAGCAAAATGACACATTTCTGAACTCGCTCCAAAACTTTGATAGAAAAATCAAGTTGACTCCAGTATTATAATGACCTGGATAAGAGTGAAACTCTCTGTAAATCTGATCAGATCCGCTGTGCTGTGCTTGAGAGGAACCAGGAGTTTAAACATGGAACATAATGATATTGATAATGTACAGATGATTATGTAGAGAGAGAGAGAGACAGAGATTATACAGTACAAACTCGTATAGGTCACTTATACAAGGTTTAAACATACGTTCCCCTCTAAAGAACGCCCTATAATGACTTACGAACAAATTCATCTAATGAACAGCCGTCCGGAATCTAGCTCGTTTGTAAGCTGGGGAGCGTCTGTGAACGTTTATTTCCTTTGTTGTCTGATATCTGCATAGGGAAAATTGTGCTTAAATAACCACAGATTTATTTCAAAACTATTATAAGGATGACGGTTAGTGCTGTTGTGGAATATCCTATTTAATGTGCAGATCAATTAGGAGTACACTTGGCAGCCGGACTCCAAGTCCATCTGTAGGTATGTCACAATGTCCCACTTCAGTTAGATGGCACGCCCAAGGCAACAAACTTTCTGTTTACATTTTCTAACTACCCTTGGGCATACACCAACACTTACAGAGCTTTATGTATGATTTCTGGTTGCATTGGTTGGCCCTCTTCTTCTTTTTCTTTTTTTTTTCAGCTTTTTCCCGTTCTCGAGAGTCGCCACAGCGAATCATCTGATTTGCACATTTTGATTTGGCAGAGGTTTTTACGTCGGATGCCCTTCCTGTTACAACCCTTTAGCAAGTGACAGAAACATGCTGACAACTTTGCAGCTCCTCTTTACAAAAGTCAGCAATGGTTCTTTTACATGCCTCTCACCATAGACCGTGAGAGACATGGCCCGCCTTTGATAACCCAGTTAGCTGCACTGGGAGGACAGTGACAACCCTGTGGGGACTCGAGCCCTTAACCTTAGAATCAGCGATCCTGCGCCCTATCCATTAGACCATCACTGCCGGAACCCCTTATGGTCCAATATTGAAGGAGCATGATGAAAGTATGAACACATACAAGGCATTAAATCTGTTTCTCTTGCAGGTCAGGGTGGAGTTAATCCAGTCCACGTTGCAGATGCCATGATGGACGGTATAATTGACTTTTTGAAGAACACTCCACAGTCTTCACTCAAGACAGTGCGCATCGTAATCTTCCAGGCCCTCATGCTAACAGATTTTCATCAGAGCATGCTGCGAAGAGAAATCTCTGAAACGCAGAAGAACGAGGGTCCATGGGCTCGACTTTCAGGTATGGCATATGATTAAAAAAATTCTAATAATTCTACGTTCTATTTGGCATGTATGCAATAAGATAAGGTACGGAGCACTATACTTTCAACTTTTAAAGATGCAGTGCTCAAAGATTCATAACTCACCTGAGGAATCTGAGCCTTCCAAATGTTAACACACCACATATCTTTCATTTCATAGCCTTTACCAAATCACTTTTTGCGAGCTCCAAACCCAAAGAAGTCAAGCGACCAGAAGAGACAGACTTTGTGGTTCATGAAAAAATTGTGACTCCGGTTTATTTCTTCATCTGTGGGCCTTCCCAAAAGGCTGTGGATGACACCAAGCAGTTCCTAGAAAAACTCATCTTGGACGAACTGGTGGTTCATTCCATCAACGGCATAGCGATTCTCAGTTTGTCTGACAGAAAACGAATTCAAGATCTGCAGCGAACCAGGGATGTTTATGTGAAAATTGCAAAAGCAGCAAATTCGGAGGAGCTCTCACTTACAGTAGAAGGTATCAGCAAGGATGTGTTGGTGGTTATAAGTGAGATCAACAAAATGCTGAATGCAACCAGAGAAGAACTTAGCCGGAAGAAAGACTTGGAATTAAATGCTGAGGTGGTGGACTGGCAATATCAACAGAGTGGACAGTACCACAGCTTCGACCTAGTTACAAACTATCAACTAGAAGAGGCATTTTCTCAGCGTACTCCCCATGTGGACATCAAACTTCAAAATCAGGTGTACAAAGTCACAATACCAAGTGGTCCTGCTGTGAACGCCAGTAGCGGTAATCCGATGGAAATCAGACGTGTTGACAAAATCAAAGGTACTTCTTTTATTGCATCGAGTAAATGTGAAGAACTGGTCCAGGGTTATGGGCGCCAGACGCCCCGCGACCCGAATTAGGATTAAGCGGCTCAAAAAATGAATGTACAGTCGTCGAAAACACTTTTCAGACTCCGTGTCCTGGCCACCACTAATCTAAACTAAACTAGCAAAGCAGAGTTAGGGGTGATCAGCTGAGAGGTGTGATAAAAATGTGACTGACATGAATTGTAGTTTGAGGCCGTTGACTTTCACTCTCAGATTTGTTGTGCAACATTCGCAGCATCGCATTCTGGTAGCCTGGTTTGCGCACTGCCGGCATAACAGTTTGAAACATGTTTGAAATGTTTGCATGTGTCATAAAACAAGGCTCTGATGTGGAGTAATCTGAAACTCTCCTCAAATAGTCTGCATACGCAGCTTGTAAAGATTACGTTTCCTGTTCGCAAGGAAAAATGAAGTTGGAGATTTTCACGCATACAGTTTAACACTTGCTCGCATCCATCCGCCATTTTTCGAATATTTTGTGATCATATGTATTTTATTTGCATTTTTTTTCATGATAATAACACACAAATAATAAGTGAATTCTATGAGAACAAAAAGTGAACAACAACATGTGACTGATTTACGACAGGAAGCTTGCTTTTTTTAACCAAACATCTGCAAAATAGTCGCAAAAATTGTTGCACGACTTTCTCACAACTTTTGCGCTATATACGTATTTAAGCTGCAAAACCCTTGCATGCATGTGGAGTCGCAAAACATATTGACATGGATTTCAAAATTTGTAAAAAAATAAAAATTGTAAAGGGAAATCCATTTGCATCTGTCGCATTTCTCATCTCAAGTGTGATCGCCCCGTAGTGTACTGATGATGTAATCTGGGGAAATTACACAGATCCGTCGCTAGTTCGCACTTCAATTTATGCAACTTGAGTGCATCGCGTTTTTTTTTTTTATTTTTATTCTTTAATATTCATCAAATTAAAAAAAAAAAGTAAAATTCCACAAAAATAAGGCCAATTATGCAAAAAAAAACCCCAACAAACAAACAACAATAAAAACCCAACCCAAAACCTCCCATCAAAACTACTTACATCTTTATGTCGGGTGCACATCTGCATGCGTGTGAGCACGCGTGTCTGTATGTGTGTGTATTTATATTTTATTTACATCTCGTGCATAATTTTTGAATGTTTAATTATTATAAGCATTTATAATGTTGAATATGTATTTCTTAATATTATATACACATATACATGTCCGTTTACGTTAGTCGGGGTGGGAGTTTGATCGTACTTTGCAAAATTCGGCGGTCGCAGGGCGGTCTCAGTCTCAATTAACCGCGGAAAGTGAGGGATCCCTATATTTGTATGTAACTACTAAAGATTTCTGATTTCATTAAAAAAAGTTTCAATTTCAGATGAGATCCTCCCAAAGGAATGGGCCATCATGGCATCTGATGAGCCATACAAAATTTGTCCGCTACAAAGTGGCAGCAAAGAGTACAACAGTGTCCTGAGTCACTTTAGCAAAACGTGCAACCGTAAAGTAATTAAGGTATGCAGCTTTTATTATATAAATATCCATCTGTTGTGGTTTGAGAACATGTTTATGTCCACAGTGTTTTTTAACTTCTTGTAGATTGAACGGATACAGAATCCTCGCATGTGGAAAAATTACCAGACCAACAAGAAATATATGGAACAAATTAATGGGCATCAAAACAATGAGAAGATGCTGTTTCATGGAACCAGAGAGGATTCATTAGGTCACATAAACAAAAAAGGCTTCAACCGAAGCTACGCAGGGAAAAATGGTATACGAATCAAACTACAGTACTGCATAGTGTTCATGCTTTTTTTTTTTTATTTTTGCTCTACTCCATCACCCATGGTGTGCAGTTTCACCAATCTCCTTATGTTGATTTATTTCAGCTGCAGCTTATGGGAGAGGAACCTACTTTGCACTTAATTCCAGCTACTCGTCCAACGACACGTATTCAGTTCCAAATGCACAAGGAGAGAAGCACATGTATTTCTGCAGAGTTCTCACCGGAGACTATACAAATGGAAACTCCTCAATGATTGATCCGCCTCCAAAAACCCCTAATGGCACAGATCTTTATGACACGGTGGTGGATAATGCGACTGCTCCAACCATATTTGTTGTGTTCCGTGATGATCATGCATATCCCGAATATTTAATTACTTTCAACTGAACTGCAGATCAAGACGCAGTATATAGAGCCTTGTATGCTTGTTTAGATCCCATGAATAACATAGACATAAATCGATGTTATCAACCGAGAATTAACAGGGTCTGGCTGCTATTTCGTTTCAATAGCGGACATACATTGTCAATTCTCGTTTGATGAAATTGAGTTCGTATGTACAATTCGGGAATAGTGCGGTCAGATTTCTTCTCTATCTTCAGACCACCTTTAGCCTTACAGCATTTAAATCATGTGACAATCTTGAGCAATATCATGGGGTTCAGTTTTCGCTGCCATCTAGAGTTGATGACTCCATGCAGTGATGATCAAAGCAATCCATAGAGCACGGGTGTTGATCTCCTGCCACAAAGGGCCATGTGGCTGCAGGTTCTCCTTTCAAACAAGCAGCAGCAGCACACCTGACTTTGCTCATTTAATCAGATGAGCTGGGTCTTCAGGCAGTTGATTGGTCAGTCTCTGTACTGACACACGGATTGACCAATCAACTGCCCGAAGACTCAAACTGCTTATTTAAATGAGCAAAGTCAGGTGTGCTGCTGCTGCTGCTTGGTTGAAACAAACCCCTGCAGCCACACGGCCCTTGGTGGGGTATGTTTGACACCCCTGCCACAAAGTCTCCTGCAAATGCTTAAGACTTTTGAAAGGCTCAAGGTCAGGATTCTTCCACCCAGTATTAGAGACATGCAGTATTCAAGTCTGAAGGTGGTCCAACAAAATTGCCTGGGTGGTGCACGACTGCAGTGGGACGACGACTTATACAATCAAGCCTTGAAGTTCTGCATAAATCATCTTAAAAGCTCTTTTTAATTTTTTAATATAGAAACTATGCATTCTTTAGTAGTGTGGGGTGTTAGGTGGAGATTTTAGAAATATGGAATTCTGTCACTTACAAAGTATAATACAGTGGTACCTCACCTTACGAAAGTCTCACCAAACGAAAAATTCAGGTCACGAAAAGCATTTTCCGAAAATTTTTGTCTCAGGATACGAAACAAGTTCACGTTACGAAAGCGCCATCTTAAAAATTCACACACGCCATTCAAACATTCAAACAATGCACGAGCTATTCTCCCATCAATGATGTTCAAACATCCCACCCCGCTGGCCTCCCATTGGCTAACAACTGAGCTGTCGTTCATGTCGCCTTCACTCAAGCACCATCTTGACCTGATGCATTCTTGGATGCCATCTTGGATCATTGCCTGGGAGGAATGACGCATCTACCGCCGAAGAAACGGGCTCGAGTGGTATCACAAAAGGAAAAAATGTCCAAACCCGTCTACCATCGGTACGATATTGAAGCAGAAGGCGGTCTTAAAGGTATGCTTTTATCATTTTTAAAGGGTTTAGGGGGTAGTATTGGGAGTCTTGGAAAAATCTCACGTTTTAGATGTAAAATGCGGTTCAACGTACGAGAAAAGCTCTGGAACGGATTCATTTCGAAAGGTGAGGTGCCACTGTATTGTATCCAACAAATGGGTGATAGAAAGTGATTGAATTGCCACGAGTGGGTAATCCCTGTACGCCATGCTGCTTTTAGATGTGATGAAGATCGTTTACTTTGATATCATGCAATGTATAATCTGAAATACAACATGTCTCCAAAACCACAGGTCCTTTAGCCAAAGAAAACAAAAGGGCTGCGATTATATTCTGAAGTGCATAGACTTCTCTTTGCTTAGTGAAGTTGAATGTTACTGCAAATACTAAGCCCTGTATTCCTTTAGACCAAGAACTGCTACAACAGCCCCGCTGCTGCTGCTGCTGTCCGAGGTGTATCATAACCAGGGACGTGGTCAACACGTTTATTACGTATTTCGCAAAGAAGGTTTTTCCAGAAGTGATCAGTTATTGACGTTAAGTCACTGATATCATGGTGGCATTTTTAGTTACATTAGTTCTACTACATAAATCTTTTTATTCACCTTTAATACTACTGGAGAGAAAGAGGACACTGGGAGAAGGAGGGGTACACCCTGAACAGCTCAGCAGGGCCGAATCACAGGGCCAGCGCGCGCACACACACACACACACACACACACAAGCATTCACACTCGCACCCAGGCTGAATGTAAATCAATTCACCTGATGTGCATGTCGTTGGACTGTGGGAGGAAACCCAGATACGCTCCCGGAGACGACACATCCAAGCGTGGGGCGAACATGCAAAAACACTCCAGTAGGAAATGCCCTCGCCATGCCCAGGACGCGAACCCTGGACATACTAGCTGTGAGACAGACCTACTAACCCCTACAGTCCGTAGTCTTATACATTTAAGAAAAAAAAAAAAAAAAGTGCTGCCTTTTACTGTTTCCTTTTAGAGTTTAGTGGTTTGCTCGTGCCTTCGTGCTGATTTTTAAATAAAGACGCACTGTGATTTTACTTCCAAAGAATTTCATCTGTAACGTAATGTTTCCAGTATTCAAAGCTCTCTTGCTCTTGCACAACAAACTACTGCATTCATACATGCGCCCAGAAGTTTGCTATTTATTCTTGCACAAAATATGAAATATCTTTCCTTTGTATATCACTTCTACCGTCAATCTGGGGGGTGGGGGCGGGGAAAGGGGGGGCGGGGTTGGGTTAAGGTAGCCATGCTGTCTTACAAAACTTTGTTCGCCAGAAAATTCTGACACTGCCTGTAACTTGAATAAAAGCAACAGTTTATTTAATCATTTGTAATAAAGTGTTTTATTCCCTTATTTAAACATCCCCCAGTTTTCACAACACAATCACTGTTTAAATAAAGATACAGAAAAATACTGAAGAAAATAAAAATATAGCAACACTTTTGTCATCAATTAATGTTTTGGTAATTTGTAGTCTCTTCTTCTTTCTTCTTCTACTCAGCATGCGTCCATGCCAGTTATTATTATTATTATTGTTTTTTTTTTTTAAATTTAAAATAATACGTATGTAATATTTGAGCTCTCGGAGTCGTAATCCTTTCGCCCCGGTGACGGCGTGCAGGTTTTTGATGCAGTGCATGGCATGTACACATTCAGCATTTACGGAGGAATTAGTTTGCTTGGGTTGTGCAGAACTGGAATGAGGATGCGCGACGGTGTATATTAATTAGGATCTAGAATAAGCATCACACAACAATAAACAACACATAGAAATATGCAACACATTTCATATTTCCAACACCAAAAACAAAAAAGAACAGATCCTCAGTATGTACAGGATACAACGACTCCAATGAAGCAACACCAGTGATTTCGGTGATTACTTAAAAAATAAAAATAAAAAAACCTGCACCGAGTGCAAAAGAAAAGGAAAACAAAGAATAAAAACTCCACTCACACCTCCAGTTAAAAAGAATATGTAAAGTTTCATGCATTTAAAACCGTTCTTTGTGCAAATAAAAATACAGATTCTCATTTGTACCACAACTGAGAGGTAAAATAAATTCAGCAGTAACTCCAAACAGAAGCGTAAAAATTCACAAAACTTCTGCATGTTTGAAGGAGTCGGCTTGATCAGTGTTCTTATTTACAAACAACTTTCATTCCATCACACAGCTTTCTTCAGGGCTGGGATGCTCAGCTCATACCTGGTTTAAGAGACGAAACAGGAACCACAATTCAGACAAACGAGCATCAGCCAGCAGGGGGGGCTGTTCAACAATCAGATTAAAACATGTATACAAAGTGGGGAGGGGTTGGGGGAAGTGGGAAAGGGACAGAGAGAGAGAGGGGGGGGGGGGAGCGAGAAAGAGAGCAAGACAGATAGATAGATAGATAGATAGATAGATAGAGAGAGAGAGAGAGAGAGAGAGAGTACTCACCATTCTGTGGAGCCTTTGATAATATCCAACTGGGCCAGATCAATTAAAACCTGCAGACGGAGCACAGACGGCGTTTTAACTGATGAATGAAACAATATTCAGAGAAAAGTTGGTGGAAGTCGTGAAGGTGTGCATCGTTCCTACCATCCCGATCTCCTTCCTCTCTCTTGTATGGAACATTCGATTGTTCTTTACAGAAACATCTAGTCTCCGTACTTTGGCTTCCTCTAATGGCACTGAAAATTCCACCCTGAGAATGTACACACGGTCTGCGTTAGTTCACAGGGGATGTGCTGGAGTGCAAAGGTCTCGACATACAGAGCTCGGCTGGACTCACTTCTCTTCGAAGACAGGATTCACGGTTTTCTTCTTCACTTTAGTGCGCATGCGGTGTTTCCAGGTTTGGTCAGGAAGTAGGTAAATGCGAACGTAGGTGTCCGAGCCATTGATGTTACAGGCAAACAGGTTCCTAGCAATCAATATCACAGGAGCCCAACACAGGTTTTTATATTTTCACCGACTTCACTCGTTTTTAACAAAACTTAAATCCTGTAATTTTGGAACTATAAACTGCTGTTGTTTCCCCCAGACGCTTTGAATCCTGCGGCTTAAACAACAATGCGGCCAAGATATAGATTTTTTTTTACAGGTGAAGGGATTGAGATGGTTTGGACATGTACAGAGGAGGGATAGTGAGTATATTGGTAGTAGGATGCTGAGGTTGGAACTATCAGGCAGAAGGCCCAGAGGAAGACCAAAGAAGAGATTATGGATGTGGTGAAGGAGGACACGAAGGTAGTTGGAGTACGAGTAGAAGATGCAGAGGATAGGGTGAGATGGAGGCAGATCATTCGCTGTGGCGACCCCTGAAGGGAAAAGCCGAAAGGAAAAGAAGAAGGCGGCGGCCTCCAGCACAAGACACCTGCGGCTAAGAATGAGGTGCGGCCTATAGTATTATATATATATATATATATATATATATATATATATATATATATATATATATATATTTTTTTTTTATTTTTTATTTAGTTGGTGCGGCTTATATTCAGGTGCACTCAATAGTCCAGAAATTATGGTAGTAATGCAGAAATTTATGATTTTTTTATTATTATTATTATTTTTTTTTAGGCATGGGTGTGGTACAAGTAACAGACCATTACATTTTGGAAGTGTTCCGTGCATAGAAGACCCGAATGTTTAATATGGGGCAAAATGTTCCTCAGAAACCTACTTGGGGGAGACATTTTGTTATTCATTTATTCAATAATTTTTTCGAAGCTGCTAGAAATTTTAATAAAATAAAATTAAAAAAATCCTAATTAGGGTCCCAGGAAGGCTGGCACCCATCTTAACCAAATCCGGGAGAGGGCAGGGTACATTCTGAACAGCTCACCAGGCCACTGCAGGGTCAACACTCACACAATCATTCACACTCACACCAAGGGATAATTTGGAACATCCAATTAGCCTACTGTGCAAGATTTTGGACTGTGGGAGGAAACCAGAGTACCCGGAGGAAACCCATGCAAGCACGGGGACAATATGCAAACTCCACACAGAAACACCCAGACCTGGGAACCAAATCCAGGCCTTCTTGCTCCACTTCATTATAGCCATGCTAATTTTTTCCTAGCGTGGCGCTCAGAGCGCAAGGTCGGTTCACCAGGCACAAATAGATTACTCTATCATGGCTTTGTTTTAATGAAATGTCTCCCTCTAGTGGGCATCCTTTACATCACAAATCAAACAACTTTCTGGCGTTTTGATCCGTGTTTTTTCCATGTCTGAGCAGTCGCCATGTGGGGAAAAGTTTTTTTATTCCGACATGATCTCGTGCACAGATCCCTGCCAAAATTGAACGATTTTCTATTTGTCACACATCTTAGTCTAGAAAACATTTTTATTCGAATCCATGGAAAACATTGTGTTATTTTGCCCATAAATAAACTCACCAAAAAAAAAAAAAAGAAGCAACACAGGGGGAGATATTACATCATAGCAGAGGTAAAAATCTTTGCCTGGTGGATGTACCCTGTAGTTCCCCTGTAGTTTTGGATTTGGGGGAGGGTGTGTCCAAAAGTGCTCTATATCAAAACACCTTAGCGTGTATTATTTTAACCTTATATGTTTCACAGTCTTAAAAATTTTATTGATTTAATTTATAGATTCAGTTTTTTCTTAAAAAGTACATTTTTTTCCATGAAGCAGAATGTTTTAGTGTTTATAAACTTACTTGCAGCAAATAACGGTCACGGTGAGCTTGTTCCTCAGCGTTACATAACGAATCACTAACTGAATCTGACCAAAGCTGCCCTGATGATTCATGATGGCCCTGTAATGCACACAGTCATAACTGTTTACTCAAGCAATGTCATTTCACAAAATTTCTTCACCACAAAACATTAAACAATGCTCAAAGTACATGAAATATATTTCTGTCTAGTTAGCAAAAATAAAATCCTTATGTCCAATGTTCGACATTCCTCTTCTTTTTTCCAAGAAGCATTCTGACAGAATTATTCCACATACAAGTGTGTGTGTATATATATATATATATATATATCTATCTATATACATACGCATATATATATATATATATATATATATATATATATATATATATATATATATACACACACACACACACACACACACATACACATACAGTGGTACCTTGTCTAACGAGTGTTTCTCATAACGATTTTCCATGATATGGGCTTCGAACCCACCAAAAATCTGCTCCATCCAATGAGCAAAAAAAAAAAAAAGTCACTTTACGAGCTCTCATCGAGATGGCTATTCTGGGCTGATTCGCCTTGTATTCTTCTGCATGTATTCCTCCGCGATCCGAGAACGTCTCTTGCAGTGCTTCTCAATTATTTTCTGTGACTCCCCACTAGGAATTAAAAAAACCAACCATTTCACGTCCCCAGCACCCTGCGCACGACTATAAATAGTGTTTACTGAACTTCAGATCATTTTCTTGGTGCTTTTTCCCCCCTACACCATAGAGCGACAGTGAGAGTGCCACCACAGACTACTGGAGTGGATGCACATTTACACTTAATTCCAGAACCGTATTGCAAGAAAGCATGTTCCCCAGGGTCATATGTGCCCCTCCGGCATCACACTGCGCCGCCCCAAGGGGTCGCGCCCCACCTATTCGAGATGCACTGGCCTTGTGGGAGCTCACCATGAGCCTTTCCTCGCTGGCATTCGTAGCATGCACAACTTTCGCCAACATGCGCCACCTACTGCCTGCCCACGTGACATCTTTGCCGCAATCGATGATCGGAAGGGTGAGTTGACTTATTGTTTATTCTTGTTTTATTATTATTTATTATTGTTAATTTACATGTGTTATTTTTACGAAATATTTATTGTTTTTAAGGTGTTTGTTTTTACTATATTAGGTGAAATGTGTGTGTTTGTGTCAGGTTATACGAGTTTGGGAGGGGGTTGGAACGAACTGGGTTTCTGGTATTACTTATGGGAATCATTGTTTCATCTAACAAACTGTTCGGCTTACAAGCTCACCCTCGGAACAGATTAAATTGGTTATCTGAGCCATCGCTGCACAGCAAACAAATTATAGTTCACTTGTGATATCTGGGGTGAACTATAATTTGTTTGCTGGGCCATGTGGTGTCAGTGTTTCGCACTAAAATAAATAATGTTGTTTACGATGCATATTCAGGTTGCGGTGCTCTGGTAGCTTAAGTGCTTTCGAACATGCTGCACAGAAAATGTTGTGTTCTGATTGGTATAATCAGGATTATACTTTATAATCATTTTACTAAGGATAAAGCTTAAATTCTAAAAAACATTATGAAACAAATCTTTTTTTTTTTTTTTGCTGATGCCCGTGTGCAGTATATAATAAAGCCTGACTTGCATGTAAGCGATCCTGTCTGAAAGTAATTACAATAAATTGGTACTGTAAATTCATACTGTAATTCGCAAAACAGTGTCCTGAAATTTTATTGAGATTTTCAAAGGGAAAAAAATCTTACTTCAAAAGTTCAAAACAATGTCTAACCTAAAAATGTACTTCTATAACACCATCTTCATTTCTGTATTTGTTTTTCTGTCACCAGACTGTACATGGCATCATACCGCACATCACACTCACTCTGGGTACGGGGAACTATCAGCTAGGTCCAAGCGTGACGATGCGATGGAGTTTTCAGAGAGGAGGCTGTGCGAGTCATATCGGCGCATGGGATTAGAACCCGAGCCACTCCCTGGGACCATGAGAGAACCTCTTCTGGGCATATAATCGGGCTGGTACCCCGTGGAAGAGTTGACAGGCACCTGTATCTGAGATGTGGAGGCCTGGTTTTCCGTTGTGGTTTTAGGATCAGATTGGAATTGCTGAGGTTGCTGGAGGTGAGGATGTTTGACCTGGTTCCCTGTATCGTTCATATTGATCACTGGAGGGTTTATGACTTTGGGCTCAGGTTTCAGGAACTGGGATGACAAGAAGTAGTGAGGTAAAGATACTGGAAAGATAAAAGCACACATATCTAACAAAAGTATGTTGACAGACTAAAAATAGAGATTGCATTAAAACAATGAGGAATTGTAGGAACTACAAAATTGAGAATAATGACTGGGAAAATTTATCAACACATGTGCAAGAGATTACACAAAGAAATAATACGGAGATGTAGACACAGCCTAAAAATAGCACTCGCAATAAAAATTTTGACTGATAAATGTCTGAGGCTGATATTATCAATGTACTGCAGCTGTATCAACTTCATCTGGAGAAAATAAATAAATAGATCTTCCCTCATGCTTTCCAGCTATGTGCCGTAGCAAAAGCAGGAAAGGAGGTTTCTTTTCACTGCCTTTCCTGAGATGATTTCATTTCAATCATCTGTTTTGTTACTTTAATTATCCATCAAACGAGTTCATGTTCCGTGCTCCATTTACTGTTTGATGTTGCTGTGCTTGATGAATGCTTCTCTGCTTAACTTAGCTGTGTTACGAATAATACAAGATACAGTGATTGTGTGTATATTATATATATATATATATATATATATATATATATATATATATATATACACACACACACACACACACACACACACACACACACACACACACACTGGTCCTTCTCAAAAAATTAGCGTATCATGATAAAGTTCATTATTTTCTGTAATGTACCGATAAACATTAGACTTTCTTATATTTTAGATTCATTACACACAACTGAAGTAGTTTAAGCCTTTTATTGTTTTAATATTGATAATTTTGGCAAAAAAGTAAAGAAAAACCAAAAATCTCAAAAAAATTAGCATATTTCATCCGACCAATAAAAAAGTGTTTTTAATACAAAAAAGTAAACTTTCAAATAATTATGTTCAGTTCTGCACTCAATACTTGGTTGGGAATCCTTTTGCAGAAATGACTGCTTCAATGCGGGCGTGGCATGGAGCCAATCAGCCTGTGGCACTGCTGAGGTGTTACGGAGGCCCAGGATGCTTCGATAGCGGCCTTAAGCTCATCCACAGTGTTGGGTCTGGTGTCTCTCAACTTTCTCTTCACAATATCCCACAGATTCTCTATGGGCTTCAGGTCAGGAGAGTTGGCAGGCCAATTGAGCCCAGTAATACCATGATCAGTAAACCATTTCGCAGTGGTTTTGGCACTGTGAGCAGGTACCAGGTCGTGCTGAAAAATGAAATCTTCATCTCCATAAAGCTTTTCAGCAGATGGAAGCATGAAGTGCTCCAAAATCTCCTGATAGCTAGCTGCATTGACCCTGCCCTTGATAAAACACAGTGGACCAACACCAGCAGCTGACATGGCACCCCAGACCATCACTGACTGTGGGTACTTGACACTGGACTTCAGGCATTTTGGCATTTCCTTGTCCCCAGTCTTCCTCCAGACTCTGGCACCTTGATTTCCGAAGGACATGCAAAATTTGCTTTCATCTGAAAAAAGTACTTTGGACCACTGAGCAACAGTCCAGTGCTGCTTCTCTGTAGCCCAGGTCAGCCGCTTCTGCCGCTGTTGCCCAGTCCACTGCTTCCACAGGTCCCCCAAGGTCTGGAATCGGCCCTTCTCCACAATCTTCCTCAGGGTCCGGTCACCTCTTCTGGTTGTGCAGCGTTTTCTGCCACACTTTTTCCTTCCCACAGACGTCCCACTGAGGTGGTTTGATAGAGCACTCTGGGAACAGCCTATTCGCTCAGAGATTTCTTTCTGTGTCTTACCCTCTTGCTTGAGGGTGTCAATGATGGCCTTCTGGACAGCAGTCAGGTCGGCAGTCTTACCCATGATTGCGGTTTTGAGTAATGAACCAGGCTGGGAGTTTTTAAAAGCCTCAGGAATCTTTTGCAGGTGTTTAGAGTTAATTGGTTGATTCAGATGATTATGTTAATAGCTCGTTTACACTACCTCAACATGATATGCTAATTTTTTGAGGTTTTCATGAGCTGTATGCCAAAATCATCAGTATTAAAACAATAAAAGACCGGAAATATTTCAGTTGGTGTGCAATGAATCTAAAATATATGAAAGTTTAATTTTTATCAGTACATTACAGAAAATAATGAACTTAATCACAATATGCTATTTTTTTGAGAAGGACCAGGGGTATATTTTATATATATATATATATATATATATATATATATATATATATATATATATATATATATATATATATATATATAAATAAAACACACACACACAACGAATTTTTCCAAGATACGAGCTTTGATCCCACCAAAAGTTTGCCCCATCCAATGAGCAAATTTTTGACTTATAAACTCTGATGGGGAAATGGCTTTTCCGGGCCGATTAGCCTCATATTCTTCCTTGTGTATTCCTCCACACTCTGAGAACGCCTTGGATAGTGCTTCTAAAATATTTCCTGTGATGCCCCTATAGTAAGAAACCCCCCCCCCCCCACCCCAGTGCCACACACGCTACTATAAATAGTGTTTACTGCACTTCATATCGTTTGCTTGGTGCTTTTTCCCGAAACCATGTGCGACAATGAAAGCGCCAATGCCAACTACTGTAGTGGATGCGCAATTACACTCAATTATAGTACAGAATGGCAAGAAACATTGCGTCATACGCACCCCCCTGGCATCACACCGGGCCCCATTATTTGAGAAGCACTGGCCCAGTGGGAGCTCACCACAAGCCTTTCCTCGCTGACATTCGTAGCATGCACATGCACAGAGTACTCCTCCTCCTCCTCCTCTGTTACACATCACCTTTTGCTTGCCCATGTGATATCTTTGCCACAGTCGATGAGCAGAAGGGTTAGTTGACTTATTGTTTATTCTTGTTTTATTATTTTTATTATTATTAATTATTAATGTATTATTAAATATATATTGTTTTTACATGTTTATCTTTAATATATTTGGTCAAATATGTGTGTTTATGTCAGGTTATATGAATTTGAGAGGGAATTGGAAGTGATGAATTAGTTTTCTGTTATTTCTTGTGGGAATAATTTTTTCATCTCACAAACATTTCGGCTTACGAGCTCGCCCTTGGAACATATTAAATTCGTAAGTTAAGATACCATTGTATATACAAGGATCCCTCGCGACTTTGCGTTTCAAAAATATTCATGAAATTAAAAAAATAAGGAAATTAAGGAAGAATAGGGGGAAAAGGAAAATGTTGCAAAACAAGTCCAATTATGCAAAAACAAATAAATAAAATAAAAATCCAAACAAACAAAAAAAACAACCCAAAACTCCCATCAAAACTACTTACAATTTTATGTGAGGTGCACATCTGTGTGCGCACATCTGTTTGGGTGTGTATTTATATTTTATTTACATCGTATGCATTATTTCTGAATGTTTTTTTATTATAAGCATTTATAGCATTGAATGTGTATTTATTGATATTATATACACATACAGAGATGCCTACCTTAGATATAGATTTTCAGTATTCTTCACAACTTTTTTCAGTATTTTTGAAAAATTTTCAGTAACGCTTCTTCTACACACATGAATTATCAACAAATGTATTTGTAATCAATATTATTGACATATTAATTTTATGTCATACTTAAAATCTAGAGGTATTATGGCAACACCATCATATGACTCACATGCAAAAACAGGAACTCAATAGGAAAAGTGCGAGTCGGGATCAACAGTCGTCACAACGAGGGGAAATGGCTTTTTGTATCCGTTGCTGCCGTCCCGTCGATACGGTAAATGGTGACCTTTGCATAAGTTGAACTAATTTTACACTCGTTTTCACAGTTGATGTAATTCCGTCCATGGCGCTTATCGACAGGTTCAAATCTAAACACAAATCCACCATCATTGCTTCTGCACGAGTGATGTTCACTTGCCTTTTCATCCATTCATTTTTTTTAAAGAAGTGTTTGATTCCACTGGTTTCTGACTGACTGGCCATCGCCACGTGTTCAGAATGTTTTTTTCGAGCTTTGACGTGCCTCCAACAATCGTCGAGACCTCCATGGGCGATATTCCGGTCGGTTACACAAAGTTTGCAATGTGCAGATTCATTTGCTAGCTTGCTGGCTGTGAAACACGGCCATTCGAATGAATATCGTGGAAGAAATACTTGCGCCCTCTTCTTAACTTGTCCCGTCACTGATATCTTCATTGTTCTTTTATATTAGCATTAGAATTACACACAGCCATCAAGCGCTTGATCCTCAAACAACTCGAACCACGAGGCGTGACAACAAAGATGGCGCGATCATAAACTGAGTTGTCTGCGCATAGCCACCAGACATTGCGACCGCTTGGTGATTGTGGCAAAAGTAAATACAGTGATACCTCTGCTCACGAACATAATTGGTTCCCAGAAAGTGTGTGTGAGGCGAAAAGTTCGTCTTCCGAACATTTATTTCCCATAAGAAACCATTAAAATGAGAATAATCCGTTCCCAGGTCCCCATAAAACATAATTTTCTACTAAATAAGCCTTAAAACTACACAAAAATATACCTTATTTTATGTATAATAAATGTGCTATTGTATTGTAATTAAAGAAATAAACTGTACTGTATAATAAAGTGGTTTTATTTACCTTTGTGATGGTAGTTGACGGCTTGATGGAATGGAGTGGGAGGAGGAGGGAGGGAGGGACTTACTGTTTGGAAGGAGTGTTTGGAAACGCCTACTGTTTGGAAACACCCTTAGCCACACACGCACCCTTAATAGCTTCCTTGTTCTTAAGGATGGGAGCAATGGTAGACTTAGCGTACTGGTACTGGGACGCTGAGTCACACAAACGCACACCTCGTTCGTGTTTTTCAATGATCTCCGCCTGTGGTGGGGTCTTTTTCGGTCCCATAATAGCAAAAGTACACTCAATATGGTCCAAAATGTCTATCAAACACAAACCACTTCCGCACTCAAAGAAAGGGGGTGACCAACTGGGACGCCGTGAGCGTGCGTCAGCTTCTCGTGACCGCCACCGTGGCGCTGTTCGACCGCGTGGTTTGATTCGTCCGCCGAAAACTAGTTCGTCAGCAGAGACTATATGCTCGCAAATTTAATGTTCTTGAGGCGAAAAGTTCGTGAGCTTAAGCGTTCGTCAGCGGAGGTTTTACTGTATAACCAAAAGTCCGATTAAACGACAGCGATGATCATACTACATCTGCCTAAACATAAAAACCCAGCATATGAAGGAAAACAATCACATTCATGATTTTTTTTTTTTTTCCGTAAAAAATAGCACCCTGAAATGGAACACCGTATTTACATTAACTTTCCGTACAAAATACGGAGACTCCATAGTGGTAGGCATCTCTGCACATATACATGTACGTATACGTCAGTCGGGGGGGTGGTGGTTGATCCTACTTCGCAGAATTCGGCAGTCTTGGTCCCAATTGATTAACCGCAGAAACTGAGGGATCCCTCTATGTGTGTGCGTGTGTGTGTGTGTGTATGTATATATATATATATATCATATTGCAAGTCAATGATATTAAATCAGCTATGTGGCAGGTAATTCTTATTGGATTTCCTTTGGTGGGCACACGTAAATCATATTTCACACCATTTTTGCTCAACTCAGGAACACAACTACTAATAAATTCTAAAAGAAACCAAGCACAAGATGTCCTCCATACTAAAATCTAAAAGGTGGGAATACATGGACTTATCCAGGTCTCGCTTTAGCGGCTCACCCTGAGGATGGCTTTCATCTTGAGCCGACTGTTGGCGCCGGAACGTTCCAGCTTGAAATGCTGGTCCAGAGTTAGGTCTGAGGCATGGAGTAACCGGAGGAGAGGCAGATTGAGCATGCCCAGTGAGGTCTTCTTTTCAGCCAACATCACCTGAAACCACGAGGCACGAAGCAAATCAAATTCACTTTATACTTTCTGTTACTGATTAAGGTTGCACCATCTTGTATGCTTAATAAAAATAAATAAATAAATAAATAAATAAATCCTCATCATCGTTGTCCGCTTAATCCAGGGTCAGGTTGTGGGGGCAGCAGCCTAAGGAATGAGGTCCAGATGTCCCTCTCCCCAGCCACTTCACCCAGCTCTTCCTGGGGGACGCCAAGGAATTCCCATACCAGCCAAGAGACACAATCCCTCCAGCAAGCTCTGGGTCGACCTTGGGGTCTCTTCCCGGTTGAACATACCCGAAACACCACACCAGGCAAGGCAGGCGCTCGGGAGTTGTTCTAACCAGATGCCTGAGCCACCTCAACTGGCTCCTGTTAATGCGGAGGAGGAGCGGTTCTACTCTGAGCTCCCACTGGATAGCTGAGCTTCTCACTCTAAGGGAAAGCCCCACCATCCAACAAAGGAAGCTCATTTCAGCCGCTTGTATTCACGATCTTGTTCTTTCGGTCACCACCCAAAGCTTGTAACCATAGGTGAGGGTTGGAACGTGGACCGACTGGCAAATTGAGGGCTTTGCTTTGCGGCTCAGCTCCCTCTTCACCACAACGAACCGGTACAAGCGCCGCTTTACAACAGAGGCTGCAGCGATCCTCCTGTCGATCTCCCGCTCCATCCTTCCCTCACTCGTGAACAAGACTTGCCTCACAGCAAGAAGGCCTGGGTTTGATTCCCGGACTTGGGTGCTTCTGTGTGATGATTACGTGATTTTCTCCGTGCTTGTGTGGGTTTCCTCACACGACTCCAGTTTTGTCCCACAGTCCAAAAACATGCATAGCAGGTTAACCGGCTGTTCCAAATCGCCCCTAGTTGTGAGCGTGAGTGTGAATGAGTGAATTGTGTGAGTGTTGGCAATGCGATGTCCTGGTGAACTGTTGACGGTGTACCCCGCCCTCACACAAATGATTTCGTTCGTACCTGAATGTTAAGCACCTGGTTTTCCACACTGTGCACAAAGAATGTGAAGTATTCCTCAAAAACAGGATCGCTGGAATCAAACACTATCTACAATAAAGGAAACAGACACACGGGTTAGAACTGCAACTAAATGGAGCTGAGGATTCAATATCAAGAAAGTTTTCTTAAAAGTCAATATAAATCATTTCACAATATAGGGGAGCACTTCAGGGCGCTAATATCGTCCAGCAGAGGGCGCTGAACTTCCACAGTTCTCACATTTGGCAATGCAAATGGAATGCAAATGGTACCTTGCTTTTCTTGGTTTGTTGATCTACGGTTAGGTTTATATAGGAGTCGGGCTTGTGTCGCTTCTTTGTCACCTGCAAAGCACAAGAAAACATTTAAATCCATGAATGTTTCAGATTCATTTACACGGTCTGATTATTAGGGGAATAAATCAATGTTAAGGTGAGATCATACGAGGGAAATGGACGAAGAACAAAAAAGAATAAATACAATCAAACATACATTATTGAAAGTGTGCGAAATGGACAGCATTGCAAAATTGCAGCTGTCCATACAAAGCTGTTGTGCAAGCGAAACCAAGCACGAGCTGCGTACATTCCCAACGGAAACCGGTTCAGCAGGTCCGAGAGTGATTTACAAACCAAAACCTGCTTTTAAACCGCGTCTGGCATAGTTCACATCATACACCTCATCCGTATGCAAGCATGGAATGCTTTTTTAACCCATGCATGTGCATTCCTGAGGAACACAAGAAACACACACAACACCAACACATGCAAATAATATTCACATACCGATCACAAGAGCATTCATTCATCCATTCCTTCCTTTATTCTTTAAAACAATCCTGATTAGGGTTGCGGGGAGGCTGGCAGCCATTTCAGCCGACTCTGGGCAAGGGCGGAGTACACCCTGGATCCCATTCAGAAACACACTGATGGCTATGCAGCCTACAAAAATCAGCAATGGTTCTTTTACACGTCTCACCACAGACAGTGAGAGACATGGCCGGCCTTGATCACCCAGTGAGCTACAATGTGACAATGAGTGACAACGCTGACAGTGGGGCTTGAACTTCTAACCTTGGGACTTGCGACTTACTCAAAAAACCAGACAGAAAGAATCACAGGAACACGAACAAGCTGCCAGTTGTACACAATTTCAAAAAAACTACAGAACTACTGAAGCTTGTCATCACGCTCAACGCTAAACCATCCGCTTACCAATGGGATTTTTTTCCTGTTTACTGATTTGCCTGACAGATCACATGTTTGAATGTTACTGAAGCCGTCCTGGTTGTTATCTCTTCCTGTCTCAAAAAAAACAAAAAACATCCAGGCAACATTAAACTCATTCAGGAATAAACGAGAACTGGTTTGACCGCAACTTGTAGGTTGGTTCATTTCGCTCTTTTAAAAAAACAATTAAAAAAAAGCTCAGTTGACTTTCATCTCTAAAATAAACCTTCTTCTTTTCCTTCTGGCTGTTCCCTTCAGGGGTCGCCACACCGAATCATCTGCCTCCATCTCACCCTATCCTCTACATCTTCTCTTACACCAACTACCTTCATGTCCTCCTTCACCACATCCATAAATCTTCTCTTTGGTCTTCTCTAAAATAAACCCTAGAATGAAATATTCCTAATAAGTCTGCGGCTGGAATGCTCCTTACATTAGAACCACAAATCCATCTTTATCAGAACACAGCCAGTCAGTGTTGGTTTGATATACAGTCCAAATAGAACCAAACTTCTGTGAGATGGTATGACTAGAAGAATGAAGGCACATCTGTTTTCTCTTGTGTTCACTGCATGCTTGGGTAATGGTGTGGTGTCTGGAAGGACACGACAATCCCTGTTGATGAAAGTATTATAAACACTGAGAGCTTACCTTCATCGCTTTAGAGTGCCTCCCATGTTTCTCTGGTTGGTCGGATACAATCTGGGTTTTTTTTTTTTTCAAAATGCAGAACGACATAAAAGGGAACGTCAACAAAAACATTTATGATGATACATGTTCATCTTCAAGCAGTTACAGTCAGAAGATCTACATAAGAAAATCATTAAAATTATAAAATTATTTTCTTTATAAGAAGTCATCAAGCAAATAATTTTATAGCATTTGTGTGTGTTAAACCCCAAGAGCAGTTTAATCTGGAGAAGTTGGGAGCGGAATCAAACTGTAGCTGCCTGATTAAGGCTTTATTTGAAATGCAAAACATCCTTCACCGTACAAAACATCAGAACCATGGAGACAGTTGGAAAAGTAACCACACAGTAAAAGAAGAAGAAGAAGAGGAGGAGGAAGAGAAAAAAAGAATAAGAAGAGAAGGAGGAGGAAGAAGGAGAACAACAACAAGAGGAAGAAAAAGAGCAGAAGGAGAGTAAGAAGAAGAGGAAGATGATGATGAAGATATTCATACTCACAGAAAGATTAGAGGCATTTTCCAAATATACAGCAAGCATGGCACCGGCACAGCCGACTTCAGCCTAAAGAAAATCAAAAAGTTTTAAGAAAACGTTCAAAACAATTTCAATGAATTAAAACATGGTCCATATACAACCTATTCCAAATAAAACAACAACAAAACACACAAATGAGATACAGTGGTACCTCATGTAACGAGTGTGCCTTCGAACGAGTTTTCCATGATATGAGCTTCGAAAAAAAAAAATCGGCCCCATCCAATGAGCAAAAATTCTTTGTACGAGCTCCCACACGCGACTATAAATAGTGTTGAGTGCACATCATATCATTTACTCGGTGCTTTTTCCCTACGCCACTGCACGACAATGAGAGCGCCACTGCCAACTACTGTAGAGGATGCGGAATTACACTTAATTCTAGTACAGTATGGCAAAAAAGCCAGGGTCATACGCACCCCCCTTGCGTCACACATTGCCCCACTATTCGAGAAGCACTGGCCTTGTGGGAGCTCACCACGAGCCTTTCCTCGCTGGCATTCGTAGCGTGCGCGCACACACAAAATTCTCCTCCTCCTCCTCCTCCTCTGTTACACACCACCTCCTGCCTGCCCATGTGGCATCTTCGCCACAGTCGATGATCGGAAAGGATGAGTTGGCTCATTGTTTATTCTTGTTTTATTATTAGTTATTGTTAGTTATTATTAATGGTAATGTACATGTATTTTTATGAAATATTAAGTGTTTTTACAAGTTTATCTTTAATATATTCAGTCAAATATAGGTGTTTCTTGCAGGTTATATGAGTTTGGGAGGAGGTTGGAACGGATTAATTGTTTTTTTGGTATTTCTGATGGGAATAATTGTTTCATCTAACGAACTTTTCGGCTTACGAGCTCGCTCTCGGAACGGATTAAATACATTAGCTGAGGCTTCACTGTACTTGCATCTATAAAAACAATCGCAAAGAATTTTTGCTTCAGCTTGTTTCACATAATTACGTTTTCATTCTGAGGCTCAAATCTACAAATAATTGTGAAAGACCAGGCAGTTCAGACCACTGTTGTTGTGATAGTGGACAATTATTACATAATAATAATAATAATAATAATAATAATAATAAAGAGGCTCGTTTTTTTTCCCCCTCATATGACTATACCTCCATGTTTTACTGGACACCGTTTCATATTTAATTTATTATTTGATTTTCCAGACTTTGTGTGAAAAAATATTTTGACGTGAGTGAAATGAACCAAACATAAACAAAAACAACCCACACCGACCTAATGTGTAGAAGAACAAACTGGACTCCAGAACATGTCTGGTTACCTTTTTCATCAGCTCTGGATCAGTCTGCAGAGAAAGCCATTGGAGTTTCATGTGAACTTCTCCGCATTCAATATCCTCCAGAGGGAACCACTGTAAAATCAACAATTTCAAAAATAATCATTATCATCATCATCATTACCATTCATTTAGAACAGCACTGAAATGCATCCCAGTGAAAATGTAACAAATTAAATATGCACAACGTTCAAGGCATTTCAGCTCGAGTTCATTTTCTGCAATAATTAACATCCAATAACTTGCGTCTATAGATTTCTTATTTAGAAGATAACACACACCACAATCCTTTAATAATTCCTTTTATTAATCATAATTACCATCACCTGAAATAAAAAGTAGGCTTTTTAAGATTAACGTATGCATAAAGAAATTGCATTGTGGGTAATATTCCAGATTACCAAATTACCATTATCAAAGTACGATCTAGGACATTACAACCCCAAAAAAATCCATCCATTCATTCATTCATTCATTCATTTTCTGTAACCGCTTTATCCTAATTAGGGTTGTGAGGAGGCTGGTGCCCATCTCAGCCAACTCTGGGTGAGGGCCGAGTACACCCTGGACAGCCCTCCCTGGCCATCGCAGGGCAGAAACACGCTGACTGCTATGCAGCTACTCTTGTTGAAAGTCAGCAATGGTTCTCTTACATGAACCTCCCACCACAGACAGTGAGAGACACGGCCGTCCTTTGATAACCCAGTTAGCTGCATGGGGAGGGGTGGGGGCTGGGTGGGGGTGTTGCAACCTTAGGATCAGTGATTCAGCACCTTAAATTCCAGATCTAGTTTCACAAATCATCCAATTGTACAAATCAATGAAAAATTATATTCCAAGTTTATTAACTGTGTGCCTCAGTAGAATATTTAATTATCACATAATCCTGCCGGTTCCATCAACAGAACCTTTCAGACTTTACTCCAATACTCTAGTTGTTTATGTCAGTGGGATATGTCATAATCTACTCTTAAATTATCTCGCAGTTTCCATCACGCAATGCAACATACCTTATCTATCACTCCTTCATTCTTCACCTCACCAAAATCCAGATTTAACCTGTACGAAATAAAAGCGAAATAGAACTTCAGATTAATACACCGTCTGTAACTCAGTCATCAAACTGATGTGTACACGACAGACTGACTCTAAAACACAAATAAAACACAAACAGCGACCTTCCAATAAAGTCATCCTTATCCGTGTCCTCATCGTATATCTCCAATTCAAGCTCTTGGCCCGGAGCCTCGTGAATCACAAACTGTAATCAAAAAAACAAAAAGAGGAAAAAATGGCAGATTAATGACTAATGAACCCTGGAACCTGATTTTTTTCTGGAAAATTGTTAATTTTGAATATATAACAGACAGGAAACAATAGTTTAAGAAAAAAAAAAACAAATAAAAGGTTAAAATAACCCAAGTAAACAAATGATAAGTAACAACAACAATATTAATAATAACAACAACAATAATTCCACAGGATTGTTTTGACTCTACAGACTGGGAAATATTCACTGGAGAGACAGACCTTGAAGGTCATACATAAATCGTGCTCTCCTACATCAACTACTGCACAGAGAATGTGACCACAACATGGACTGTTAAAATGTCCCGAACCTGAAACCGTGGCTTAACGGTGAGGTGCACACCCAGCTTAGAGCACGGAATGATGCGTCAAGTCAGGAGACTATCCGACTTACAAAGAGTCCCGCCAGGCCCTGTGAAAAGCTATCAAAAAAGCTAAATGCAACTATAAACAGCTCATCCAGGAGCACTTTGACAAAAACAACACCAGGGCTATGTGGAAGGGGATCAAGACCATCACTGGCTACAAGGACACATATACATCGGCAGACGAGGACCGCACCCTACCAGACACCCCGAACCAGTTCTTCACTTGCTTCCATCAACACAACAGAGAGACGCACACCTGCCCTGCTTTTCCAGAGAGAGATGATGACCCCCCATTTGCCTGCAACAGCACCAGATCAGCGCCACCCTGTACAGAGTCAAAGCTACTGGTCCAGATAGAGTAACAGGAAGGGTACTTAAAGCATGTGCAGGTCAATTAGTGGAGGTTTTCATCATCTTTAACTTCTCGCAACTGTACTGTATGGTTCCCACCTGTCTCAAAACAGCCACCATCATTCAAGTTCATAAGAAGAGCACAGCAAGCTGCCTGAATGACTACAACCAAGTTGCCCTAATCCCCATCAACACCAGATGACTCATCTCACTTTAAGGCCGCCATCCCTGCTGATCTCGACTCCATATAAGTTTGCATACAGATCAAACAGGTCAACAGTGGATGCCATTAATACAACACAATACATACAGTTCTCACATACCTGGACAGCAGCATCTCCTATGTGAGGATACTGTTTGTAGTCTTCAGCTCTGAATTTAACACGGTCCGACAACAGAAACATGTTCAGAAGTTGGGCAATATGGGACAAGGGAGCTCACTGTTCAACTGGATATTGGACTTTCTCAGCAACAGACCTTGGAATGTCAAGAAAGGAGAACACATTTCCTCCACTCTCATCCTGAACACCGGAACACCACATGGGTGTGTTCTTGGCCCACTCGTCTTTTCCCTCTTTATACACGAATGTTCCCCCACTCACACCAGCAACATCATTGTTAAATTTGCAGATGAAACCACCATCATAGGTTTTATTACAGCTAACAACAAGTCAGCCTACAGGAAGGAGGTCCAGCATCTGCGGCAATGGTGCAACAACAACAATCTGAGACTAAACACATCCAAAACTAAGGAGATCATAATGGACTTTAGGAGTTTGAAAGAAACTGAGCACTCTGTTTCTATATAGATGGAGAGGAGGTAGAGAGCATGGAGTGCTTCAAGTTTCATGGAGTCCACATTTGTGCTGACTTCAGCTGGACTACAATCATCTCCCACCAGGTGGGGAAAGGACAACAAAGATGTGCTTCCTCAGAAAGCTCCGATAAGCATGTCTGGCCTGACACCTTCTGCCAAACTTTTACTGCTCCATCATAGAGAGGCTCCTGGCCTACCTCTGTACAGTGTGGTTTAGCAGCTGTACAGCAGAAAGCAGGAAGGCCTTGCAGTGGGTGGTGAGGACAGTAGAGCAGGTAATTAGAACTACACTACCCGCCCTCAGTGACATTTACACTGACAAACTTCAGATGAGAGTCGGTGGAATTATCAGGCGCCCCCCACACACACACACACACACCCCCCCAAGACCTGGAGCTATGCTCCATTCTGTTACCTGAACTGGTATCATTTGAAGGCCTTGAATTCAATTGCAAACCTCCGCCGTCACTAACTTTTCTACTTATCTATCATCTAAACCCAACTCCGCTTTCCTCCCAGAGATTCAGGACCTTCTCAGTACGCCATATACTACCTCTGCCGATATTTTATCTTACTTGGTGACCTTAACATACTTGTTGACATCCCACTCATGTCACTTTGCAGTCGAGTTCCTCCATCTACTTAATTATATAACTCTGCAGCAGCATATTGATGCATCCAAACAATCCAGGGGTCAGACGCTTGACCTGGTTATAACAAACTCTTTTTCCATCGTGAACTTAGTTTCTCGGACGTGACGAAGATCGAACGTGATCTCGGGCTGTCAGATCATAAAGCCGTCCTCACGCAGCTGCCCTTCACCCACTCATCACACTGCAAACTGAAGCAGCAAATCTATTGTAGATTTTGAAAAACATTGAACATGATACATCTTGGAGGTCAAGAGCAAGGGCGTCATCTAGCTCCACTGCTCTCTCCTCAGTCACTGAGCCAGTGGACTTTTACAATCAGTCTCTGAATACCTTACTAATCTAGCCCGCCCATATCAGGACTCGCACTCGTACCTTCTCAGACTCAGCCCCTTGGTATGCTAGTGAACTACGAAGGATGAATTTAGCTGGACGTGTCATCAAACTGCATTTTAAGTCTGATTAACTGTCCAGAAACGCCAAAAGATCTATGCCAACTCACTCAAAGATGCACAGCCCCAGTTTTACTCCGTCATCATCATCAACAACCTTGGAAATTTCAAGCAGCTGTTCACCACCATCAGCCACCTTCTCAAGCCACCAACCATCTCTCACTTGGATGCTACTGAGGAAAAGTGCAATAACTTCATTAACTTCTTCAGGAACAAAATAAACCACCTTCCTCAAAAAAAACTTCCATCCCTCCTCTACAGTCCCTCGGTTTGTCTCTTAGTCACTCCGACTATTCTCACTGACCCAGGGCCTTCAAGACAGCTCAGCTACTTTTACTCTGTCACACAGCAGGAGGTTGAAGCCATCATCACAAAGATAAAACCATCCACTTGTGCATTAGACCCCCCTCCCCATAGCCCTGGTGAAGTCTAATCTTGCTGCAATCAGCCCCCTCATCACAGAAGTAGTAAATCTCTCTCTTCAAGCTGATTATGTTCCTCCTGTACCTCAAACCGCTGTCATCAAGCCACTCATTAAAAAAACAAATCCCACACACCAGATCCACATAATTTCACCAACTACAGACCCATATCAAACCTTCTATTTCTCTCAAAGGTGCTGGAAAAAGTGGTGGCTGCTCAATTTCACAACCCTCTCAAAATCAACAATCTATATGAAATATGTCAATTTGGTTTCCACCAAAGCCACAGCACTGGTCAGGTTGACCAACGACCTGCTGATTACAGCTGACGCAGGCTTTCCATGCCTTCTCATTATTTTGCATTTTGCGGCTACCATCAACCACTACATCTTGCTCACCAACTCTGTATACAACTGGCACTACTCCTATCTTAACAGGAGAACTGAACTTGTTGCGCTGTTAAAATTCAAATCAGAACGCCACTTTGTCACCTGTGGGGTTCCCCAGGGCTCGGAGATGGGGCCAACTCTTTTTCTTTTAGCCTCTACATGCTTCCTCTTGGTCATAACATCGGCAGACATGGACTGGCATTTCATCGCTATGCAGGCACCACACAACTGTATCCAAAAACTGATTCCATCCATTCTGCTCTCTTGCCATCTGCCACTATCACCTCCTGCCTTCCACAATCACCAGTATCACTTTCTCCAATCATGACATTTCACTGTCTCCTGTCATCACCAACCTTGGTGTAAAAATGTGAAAATGGACCCCCACCTTACCTATGATACCCACATCCAACAACGATGTAAAACCTCTTCCTTATCGCTTCAAAAACATTACCAGACTCTGTCTAGCTCTCACTTTAGCTAATGCAAAAACCCACCTTTGTCTTCTCCAGGCTTTACTACTGCAATAAATCTCATTGGGGTCCCTAGCAAAAGTATTCAAAAGCCCACCCATATATCCAGTACAGTGCTGCTTGGATCCTGATGAGGGTGCAAAAATATAACCACATCACAATATAACCACATCTCTCCCATTCTCAAGACACTCCATTCGCTCCATGTCTCACTACATATGGAATACAAGGTCTCACTCCTCACCCATCAATGTATACATGGAACTGTCCCCACTTACCTCAACAATCTCCTTACTACCCAGACACCCTCACATTCCCTCCGCTCCACCACCACCTAGAGCCTTAAAACCCCCAACGACCAAACTTCACACAATGAGGTATCTTGCTTTATGTTCGGCCTCTTCAAACATATGGAACGCCCTCCCCTACCACCTGAGGGCACTACAGATGATGAACATTTTATAAGCATGTCCTGAAAACCCATCTTTTTTAAAAAGGCATTTTGTAGTTGATTTTATGTGTTGTTTTTATGTATGATTTTACCTTGTAAAACTTTGAGATTTAGAATTAATGGGAAAACATGAAAAAAGGTATTTTTATTTTTAGTTTGTTACCTCATACGCCTCATTCCATGTCGGGTACAAGGTTCTTTTAATGGTCTTTGTCTGGTTACGCTGGTTGCCAACCGTAAGCACTGCATATGGATCAGACTTGCCCTGTACTATTCCCATCATTACCGTGTCCATGGCCTTCAAATTCTTAGCCGCCAGTATATGGACACGTACTACACCCTAGAAAATTTCCAAAAGACACCCAACAACCAACAGGATACAGGAGTCAGTAATATTATATTACCTCACTGCAGCTTATGGAACTCAAGGAATAAGTTCCAGTCCAACACAATATAAAAATCTTTTGCATTTGCTAACAGATACCCCTGACTAAAATGAACAAGCAATACATTGATTTTATCAAGGACATATTTAACTTGGATGAAAATCTGAACACACACATTAATCATTCTCAGCTTATGAAATATTCTACACAGTATCGGTTGAAGTTTAACTGACATAGTGATAGCACTCACCCGAGGAAGAGGAAATCTCATTTGTTCCATCTTAACTTGGTCTATTAATGGGAAACACATACGATTTGGTAGGACCATGAGCGAAGCGATGATGTCCAGTATGGCCGTCTCAGAAAAGGCTCTGAAGAGTTGTTGAACAAACAAAAACTTTCCACATCAATAAAAACTAAAACTAAACAATAAATGATAATTTATCTGACTCAGAGTCATGGTGGATCCAAAACCTGCCCAAGGAATACTGTATAAAGTATGAATGCATCACACAGTACCAAGCATACACATTCACACACTTATTCGATCATAGAGGAAATTTGGTATAACCAATCCACCAACTAATACATACTCTTTATGGGAGGTAAGAGAAAACCTGAGAACCCTGGAGGTGAGTCGTGGCAACAATACCCACTGCACCTCCATGTTACCAATGATTGAATAATAACCAAAATATACAGTGCATACCGTAGTGCTGGAGAGTCCAGAAGATTGGTCATTCCAGTCCAATTGAATTGCATGGTCTAGTAATATAAATAACATTTTTTTGCAATAGTAATTACTCCATAAATAGTATATTACACACACACACAGTATATATATATATATATATATATATATATATATATATATATATATATATATATATATATATATATATATATATATATGCATGTGTCTGATCACAGAACTGGTCAAATGAGTGACACTGACCTTTACATTTTCTGCATATTTACAGAAAATAGTTTTCTCCACACGGGGCAGTGGTGGACTGGTGGTAAAGGTGCTGGACCACTGCTCCCAAAGCTGGGGGTTCAAGCCGCATTCTTGGCAGGTTGTCCGTGTCCCCCCCCCCAGTACAGCTAACTTGGTTATCAAAGGCCATCCATGTCTCTCACTGTCTATGGTGAGAGGTTCATGTAACAGAACCATTGCTGACGTTCGTCAAGAGTTGCTGCATAGCCGTCAGCGTGTTTCTGCCCTGTGATGGCCTGGTAAGCTGTCCAGGGTATACTCTCTGCCCTTACACAGAGTGGGCACCAGCCTTCCTAATTAGGAATACGCAGTTCAGGAAATGAATGAATAAATAGTTTTCCCATTTTTTTAATGTATTAGGCCAATAGGCATTAAAGCCTGGTAGACACAGGGTGATATTCCTTGGAGAAGAAGTATCATCAAATTATCAGTAGGACGGGTCAAAATGTCAGTGTAACATGGACAGAATGAATAGCCTTCTATTCATTAATAATAGCTTTAGATAATAATTGTGTAATTAGTTACACTGAACTGATTGATGGTGTTTGATATGTTCAACTTTTCTTTATTACCGAAAAGTCAATAAATGCTAATCTATCAGTGATCGGTGGTAGCACAAGATACACCATATAACATGGACGGGAACGTTACGGATATCATTGATCCCGTTTTAAGTCTGTGCTTGTTTACCAATTTTGCCACACACATTTAAGTTCTGTGGTTCACTGTGTCTGCACATGTGCTCCATTTTGTGTTATTGGACTTGTAGAGACCTTAGCGGATGCTCAGCACGACGAGAAAATAATGACATTTTCTCTTTTCAGAAAAATTGAGCATGAAAAAGGTGTAACCTAGAAAGTATTTCAATTATTTCAAAAACTGTGTGTTCACCAGATATACATATTTTGATATGATATTATCGCCCAGGCATGCACTAAAGATTTTAATTCAAATAAGCTTGGACATGGAAATATTTATTCACGTTTGAAGTTGGGTAGTTGGAAAATGTGCCAGTTTTATGATCAAACCCATACATATACATACACACACACACACACACACACACACACACACACACACACACACACACACTATAAAGTATTAGGTAATACAAAATTGATACCCACAGGTCGACGAATAAAAAACATTGTGACTCCGCCCACAAGTGGTGACTGGCCAATCAGGGGGTTGAGAATAACTCTGAGCATGCCTTGAAGCTAAATGAGAACAAAAACCTTTTAAATGCATGTCATGGAGAGGTTAACCAGTATCACCAGATATCTATGCAAGATATGTTCTAAGTGCTCAGAAACCAGTTTAAATGACTGGGTTCCTTCAAACAAATATTTGCTGAAGGCAAGGCAATGCCACTAAATTTTCCTCGAGACAAAACGTCAATTGGACTCTTAAATTCAGTGACATCTACTGAGCCTAAAGCAAGAAATTGTTTTGATATATAACTACAGAGGAACATTAACAAAAACCATAATATTTCATTTCCTTTATAGTTTTAAAATATACATTTGAAACATTACATGATGAGAACTGTATGCGTGTACATTTAGCAGATTTAGCAGTGCAAGAATGTGAGCCGAGGGAGTAACTCACTGCCGTATCATAGCTCACAGATAACTTCAGCGCTAATAACAAACACGTAACTTTAGCATGACTCCGATGTTGGCTGATTAAAAAAAATGTGCTCGAGAAGCAACTATGGGAGGAATTTGGAGGAAATGGATATAAATAGTTACCTATATGAAAGAGGGTGGAGTCTTGCGGAGACAATGAGACGTCACATTCTATTGTCTCCGAGGATGAGAATGCTGCCAGAGATGAGCATGGCAGTAAAACCAAAGTGGCTTATGCAGCCAACATTTTACGACTCGGCTTTCCTGTCGTTAGTTGACTGAAGAACGGAAATAAATGTTTTCTATGATTACCGTGCTCGTTCGAGCAGCGCAACACTAGCCAATAATGTGCAATGCGGCATGGGTCAGTGTTCAACGGGTTCCAGTTAGTACCAGGCTGGAGCAGTCAACCAGAAAGGCAATATGTTTCTGAGCATGCCTGGAGTCGTAACACTCGCGAGAACGTTAAATACGGACAAGGACGGCTGTTACAGGAAGGAACTGCTGATGTTATGCGTGATCATTTAGCAGCAATATTAGCGCTGATATCGTTTGATACTCATTGATAGTTTGAACATGGTGCTTTTTAACGTTTATTTGTAGGCCATATTGAGAAACTTTCTTTGTATTTTCTAGGATGGAATTTCATTGCATTTCTAAGAGTTTAGTCTGAGTCACCACAAACCTTGAGTGTTCGTGCACCCCATCTACTCAAGGCAGTATTATCCACTTAATGCCAGGATAATGAGCCAATCAGATTGCACCATTTCCATGTATTGCTGTATATCACTGAAAAGAACCTTACTAAATAAATGTCTAGCTATCCAGAATACCAATCATGATTCCCCCCCACCACGGGTGTGAATATCTATCAGGGTTATCTATTACGTTCTTCACATCCTATCTTCTGTTTCTAAGGTGCAGTCAAGTTGTTTGATATTGAACATATTAAAATTATATATTAATTTTTTAGCTTTTGAACCAGATTTATATACACAATACAGTTCCATCAAACACTATAACTGTCTCTCAGATCAGGTCTAACAATAAAAAAAAAAAAAATCATAATTTCTTAATCCAAAATAAAAACCAATTCTCGAGGTCTATTGAAGGAAGAAAGGAAGCCAACCTCTATTTCTTTAACTCCAGCTGCGATGCCTGGTTTTACATCTACATCGATGTCAATATCCCCATCGTAACTAAAAAAAAAAAAAAAATGAAAGAAAAATATAATCAGCCATAGCATCTAATGAGGCGAATATCAATAAATCTGTGTGAGGAAGGCACCAGAACCACCAACACAAATTGGCCCTGAAATTGTTCGGTTATAAATGCAATGTGACATAATGTAGAAGGAAAGCTCGGTCCTCAATAAAGAACAGAAGTTTCAGCCTGAAACTCTTAAAAACACACAAGATATTTGATACTGAAACTAAATGATATGCACCTCATACAGACCACTAAACTTACACAATATTGAAATCTAGGATGACTTCTCTTCTGTCCACTTCATGCGTGTATGCCCGTATGCCCGTCACTGTCGGAGCCTAAAACAACAACAACAACAACACCAAGCAGAGCTGCATGAAAGGATTTATTCAAAATGACAAAAGCAAAGCCTTTAAAACGTTCAAAAATAATCACAGACACCAAAACATCATTGAGAAATTCACGCCATGTCTGCTGAAACTTCTTCTCACCTTCTGGCCAAAGTGAACCTTGGTAAATTTGAAGGTCTTC
This sequence comes from Plotosus lineatus, assembly GCA_024760905.1. Classification (NCBI taxonomy): domain Eukaryota; kingdom Metazoa; phylum Chordata; class Actinopteri; order Siluriformes; family Plotosidae; genus Plotosus; species Plotosus lineatus. The sequence goes on along the minus strand of CM045729.1, from coordinate 90,358,471 downwards.
AGGTGAGGACTGGAATGCCTGACTGTAGTCTGAATGCTTTCTTTCATGAGCTTGTCCATGTAGACGGCAAAGAATGGCCAGGCTTGCTGAAGAATCTGCGGAGAATGTTGAGTGGTTGCTGACAAATGACTGGCAGATTTTGTTATCACTGTGGCTTGGTGAATGCGAGCTCATCATATCAGTGATGGAGAACTTTACATGAAAGATGGCAATCCTTATTCAAGAACTTCACAGCTTGGAATCATTTGCCGCAAACAAGACTTTTCCAGCGAACTTTGCGAGAACATGGCTCGAAATTCGCGGTAGTCCTGTCACCCTGAAGAGACTCAAGCTCTCATTTGGAGAGTTATTTCAGTCTCCAACCGGCCCAGATGGCGAGTTGAAAGAATTAAGAATATAAAAATTGGATCAAGATTCAAACCGAGGCAGTGGTGACCTGATGGTAAAGGTGCTGGATCACTGATCCAAAGGTTGCGGGTTCAAGCCCCACTCTCCACAGGTTGCCACCGTTCTCCCAGTGCACTAACTGGGTTATCAAAGGCCAGCCATGTTTCTCACGGTCTATGGTGTGAGCTTCATGTAAAAGAACCATTGCGGACTTTCGACAAGAGCAGGCTGCTGCATAGCCGTCAATGTGTTTTCGCCCTGTGATGGCCTGGTGAGCCGTCCAGGGTGTACTCTGCTCTTTCCCGTAGTCGGCTGAGATAGGTGCCAGCCTCTTCGCAACCCTAATTAGGATTAATGAGTTACAGAAAACGAATGAATGGATGATTTGATTTTGTGGTGCTCAGGATTATTATAGTGTTTTTGTATTGAAACGAATTATTTCAAAGTCAATTCCTCGTCCAATACGAAGGTCCTAAGTTTAGTAAACATTTTATATTAAAGCTTGAATATAGCAAGTGTGTTGACCTAACTGGGATGCTCACTTAAATGAGTTTTCACTAATCATGTGCCAAATTCCACAATATATTATGATATGGTGATGTGTGTTTGCTCCCATGTCTTGAAAAACAGTAGGAAACTGCTCTGGAAATAAATGTGTATTAGTCACGAACACTCATAAATGTACTGATCTGTTCCTTTTACCGAGGAGATAGATTCCATTCATAGACATTCTTTTAGTTGATTTTCTGATTGGCTAGTAACTTTGTACGGTAACTAGTCCGGCTGGCTGGTCAGGAAAAAAAAAAAAAAAAAAAAAAAAAAGGGAAAAAAGAAAAAGAAAGCATTTCTCGCCTTGTAGAAGGAATTGGGCATACGTGACCGAGACGTTTCACAAAAAGCAATACGTTTTATTTGTACAAAACTCAAGGACAAGAACCCATTTGATCCAGCCGGTCCTATAATCATGACAATAAAATCCTACTGCGGCCATTCGTTTTATTTGAGTGTCTTTTTCAAGGATATTTTTTTTTGCGAGACTGCTCAGCTGAATTTATGATCAGTTATCAGTCAGCAGACATTCAACAAAATGGTTTATATATATATATATATATATAATTTTATATTATATATATATATATTTTATATATATATAAAAACATATCAGTAGCTGAGGCAGGAGTCAAAAGCTATTATTCTTTTCTTACCTTGTTGATCCAGGCAGCCTTTTCAACTTCATCGAAATGAATCTATGAAACAAAAACACAGCGGGACAAATATTAGAAAGATTTATTACGGAGTCTGTTCAGGGACGAGACGTCGGTAGCTGTATTGTAATGTGTGATACATTTTACTGGCATGGACGGACACATCAGTGCAGACCAATAGAAATTACATCGATGTAAAAGTTTTGACATGGGAGACGGTACTCTCCATCACCATCGCCATCGTAAACACCACGACACTTTGGCAGAACTCTTCTTATCCTATCGGCCGAGTTCGAAAGATTGATACAATCTCCGCTACGTCCACACTGAAGCCGCTGGCTTGAAATGGGTCGAGCGTATACGAGTCATACAGCCATATTACATGCAGGACTATTAACATCCGGTGACAAGTTCATGTTCAGCCACGACTACATGCCAGGCGAGAGTAGAAACAACAGGCAACAAGACACGCCCCCTTCCAAGTCCATCAAAGTCAATATGAATCCAAATGTCCAAAATAAAAAGAGTCTTCTCACAGGGTAAAGGGATTCTTCAGAATGTCTCAGGAACGGTGAAATCCATTCACACCGAATCAGCGTTCACTATTCATTCATTTTCTGAACCACTTAATCTTAATTAGGGTCACAGGGAGGCTGGTACCCATCCCAGCCGACTCAGGGCTAGGGCAGAGTACACCGTGGACAGCTCACCAGGCCATCGCAGGGCAGAAACGTGCCGACGGCGACGCAGCTGCTCTTGTCGAAAGTCAGCAATGGTTCTTTGACATGAACCTCACACCAGAGACAGTGAGAGACACGGCCGGCCTTTGATGACCCAGTTAGCCGCACCCGGGGATGGACAGTGACAACCCATTGAGAGTGGGGCTTGAACCCTGAACCTTAGGATCAGTGATCCAGCAGCTTTACCACCAGCGTTCTTACACTATTGGATACTTTACAACACCATGTTATATTCCAGCAGCCAAAGTTTGAATATTTTGAACCCTGTAAAATTCTGTACATGGATGTGACTTTACTTCCTCGTAGCTATAGAGATCTTAAATAAGTAAAAGATGCTTCATCTCATCTGGATCGGATGAAGTTTTGCATGGCTACAGGCTTCTGAACTTAGGAAACAGGATTTTCCATATTAATTTAAAATCGGCAAACGTTCAGACTACATCACATTTGGATAAAACTTGGTGTGACATCAAATCTCCTGATCCTGAATATACAAAACAAATTTTATTCAAATCAGATTAAACATTTTTTTTTGACAGAGGTTTTTTTTTTTTTTTTTTTTTTTTTTTTTTTTTTTTTTTTTAAGTTTCACTTGTTATAAGGGACGGTGTAAATTTAGATTAAATTTAGTGATGTCATCAGTGCATGAATTCTTACCCAACTTGAATGGGAATCCTTGGGTCTTACCCAGCATTAAAATTTCACATGTCCGTCTCACACACACTGGAGACAGGGAGTTACTAACAGAAGAACAAAGCCACACAGATGAAAACCCAACCTTCTTTGGTGGAGGTAAATATATTGTTAACATTATAGTAACTGGCAGGCTTTACCTCCTTCATCTGGCCGTCTTGTTCTCCAGAAAATTTCTATTCAAATTTATTCTAAAGTGATTTTAATAACATAGGCTGTCACGATTCCAGGTGTAGCCCGAGATCCCTACTGAGCAAGAGCTACACATTAAAACCGGAACACTTCCCACCGAGTTACACTGAGCAAACCGATCCACCACAAAGGTTCTGGAAACCTGAGTAACTTTAATTCATTCATTCATTTTCTGAACCACCTAATTAAGGCTGCGGGGAGGATGGCACCCATCTCAGCCGACTCCGAGTACACTGTGGACAGCTCGCCAGGCCAGAAACACACCGAGGGCGATACTGCCTACTCTTGACAAAAGTCAACAACGGTTCATTAACACCACCCACCACAGACAGAGAAAGACATGGCCATCGTCTGATAACCCAGTTATCTGCACTGGGAGGGTGGGGGGTGGGGGTGGGGTGGGGGGGCAGCGGTGACAGCTGTTGATTGTGGGGCTTGAACCCCCAACCTTGGGATCAGTAATCCAGCACCGTACCACCAGGCCACCACTACCTGACCTGAGTAACTTCGAAAATACAAATGTACTGCCTCGAAATGATCTCATGTGTGAAGGACAACAGGAACCAAATTCATCGTCATTGCGAACAGAAAGTATAAAAAATTGTGTTTGAAAGAAACAAGCAGGAGACACACGAGTTTTATTCACTATTTTATAACAATATCCGGGCAGTGCTGGCCTGGTGGTAAAGGAGCTGATCCTAAGGTTGGGGGTTCGAGCCCCACTCTCAACAGGTTGTCACTGCTGTCCACCCAGGGCAGCTAACTGGGTTATCAAAGGCCGGCCGTGTCTCTCACGGTCCATGGTGGGAGGTTCACGTAAAAGAACCGTCGCTGACTTTCGACAAGAGGAGCTGCATAGCCGTCACCGTGTTTCTGCCCCGTGATGGCCTGGTGAGCTGTCCAGGGTGTAGTCTGCCCTTGCCCGGAGTCAGCTGGGATAAGCACCAGCCTCCCCACGACCCTAATTAGGATTAAGCGGTTACAGAAAACCTCCTTAAGGCCTCCTTCTGTTTTAATATCATACCGATGGTAGACGGTTTTAGCCATATTCCTTTGCTATCGCACTCAACCGCATGCCACGAGACCGCTTCCTCTTTTCACTTGCACCGGAAATTACACGTGCGTGTGTATGTTGACCATGTCTTCTTAGCAGAGTTATAATCTTACAAATATTTCTGGAAGGTTAAAAGCCTGAGTCAAAAAACAGTAACTCGGTCCTTTACATGAAAAACATTATGGGAGATGCAGCTCCATAATAGCCAATGGGAGTGAGCTGCGGTATCCCTCCTTGCCAATGGGAGGCCAGTGGGGTGGGATGTTGTGAGATAGCCAATGGGAGGGAGCTGCGTCATCCCTCCTAGCCAATGGGAGGCCAGCGGGGCGGGATATTGGAAGATAGTCAATGGGAAAGCAACTCGTGCATTGTTTGAATGGTGCGTTTGAATGTTTGAATGGCGTGTTTCGTAAGAACTTATTTCGTATGCAGAGACAAACAATTTTAGAAAACGTTTTTCGTAACCTGGATTTTTCATTTGTTGGGACTATCGTAAGGCGAGGTACCACTGTAATAGATTCCAAGGTTTAATGAATAAAAACCTCTAGCAGGTCATTATAGTCCGATCTGACATTGAGCGAACGCATCACGGAGTTAAGTGCAGGGTTTTAGGCGCAACTTTGCATGCCACTCTCTCTCTCTCTCTCTCTCACACACACACACACACACACACACACACACACCTCCAAATAGTACAGGCTGAATTAGCGACTGCCTGATAAACCAAAGCTGAGCAGCTCAGACTGAAATACATAACTAATTCAACCGGACCCTACTGGACTTGAGACTGGAGGCTACATGTAAAATGTGTTGGCCTCCGTCCGTCTAAGACGACGATGGGTTGCGCCGTGATAACGTGAACGCAGAATAAAAAGCACAACGGGTTATTAAAGATAGCATTTGGTTTTGTTTTCTTTACATTGTAAGGGCAGGTTCAGTACAGTTCATCACACACAGCCAGTGCAGGGTCGCAGATCCTCAATAATAATCGATATTGAAGATTTTTGATGAGACAGCACATTTTTCTGGGAGCTGAAATTGAAAACAACGGAAAAGAATTGCGTTACGTGACTAAAACGGTGTACGTGGAGGAAGCCCTTGCAAGGCACAGGGAGAACATGCAATCTCCTCACAGAAATATCCGAGCCCAGGACTCGGACCTGGGACCACCTTGTCGTAAGGCGGGCGTGTTCGGCACTAGGTCACCTTACTTCAAAACTGTAAGTCATTATGAAAAATATTAGGTCAAGAAATCACTTTGAAGATCTAACCCCACCGAATAAAAGATAATAAACTGGTAAAAAAAAAAAGATGAATAATACAAGAGGAACGAGACGTATTCGTCGCTTTCACACCATTAATGGATGTAGGCGTTTTTACAAAAGGACGGTGCAGCTCAGGTGTGGCATTTCCAAAATAGTTGTTTCTATGGAAAATGACTGCAGGGACTTGCTTGGGTGTTTTCACACTGACACATAACAACACAACAGGGCAAGAGCACAGGCCTTCCATGGTCCTGTCAATCATTCCTTCTTGCTGGTTTGTACGACCACAGTTAAGTTTCAATGATGGCATGAGGACAGTGTTCATGTTTGACTCATTGTGAAAGGTTACCAAAAGGGGGCAGTGTTTTCCAAAAATACCCACAAATTCCAGGATGGGGGCTGTGGTGCATATCTGGCACAGAAAAAAGTCAAAAGGCAAAGGAGGAGCTCGGAACCTGGAATGAAACCTGCTTTGCCTGTGGAGTTCGCAGGCAAGCAACTTAGACCACGCCCCTGTAAATACACAATGACAGAATGACATAATGAATCGAATCCAAAACCACACCTCACTACAGAAAGCTGTTATGTCTCTACTGGTGTAGAGAACACATGTGTATTCACTGAACTTATAATAATGCCAGTTATAATGCCATATATAATGCCAGTGGCTAGGACTGAGCGTGCACTCGTAGACTGTGGGCAGACAAGCACACACACACACACACACACACACACATACAAACACACACACACACACAACTTCCTGAGGAAAGAAAAAAATCAGCACATCCCAGTACCTTCCATATCGCTCACACGAAAGGTAACGAATGATTACACACCTCTCATCATGAGGATCATGGCATGGATTTGTGCATGACCTCAAGGTGATCAGCATTCACGCGCCAGGACAATCCGATCATTTAATGAACTGCTTAATCCTAATTGGGGTCACTGGGAGGTTGATGCCCATCTCAGCCAACTCTCGCGAGGGCAGAGTACACCCTGGACAGGTCGCTAGGCCATCGCGAGGCAGAAACACGCTGACGGCTATGCAGTTACGCTTGACAATAGTTAGTGATGGCTCTCTTACATGAACCTCTGAGCGCAGACAGTTAAAGCATGGCGGGCGTTTGATAACCCAGTTAGCTGCACTGGGGGGACAGCGGCAACAACTGTTGATAGTGAGGCTTGAACTCTTGACCTTTGGATTGGAAATACCTAAAAATTATACTGCAATATTTCCTTGACATTTTAACAATAACATTTAAAACAATGTTTAGATGCAAAAGAACATAAAACACTTGTAGAGCGTACACCAGTATACAGTATACTGAACACGGAAGCTAAATGGCACCAACCCGCACTCGTGCATTGCTGCCGCCAGTCTGGGCTCGTCTACACATGCACTGCTCGCAACTCAGGACGCTTGTTCATGAGCTCTATTGCTTCACCTGTATACCGTTTGTGCTCTTGGCTGTGCCTGTATCATTTTTGTTTATACGCGCACACGCACACGCGTATATAGGCGACCGCTTAATCCTAATTAGAGTCGCGGGGAAGCTGGCGCCCATCCCAGCTGACTCCGGGTGAGGGCAGAGTACACCCTGGAGAGGCCATCGCAAGGCAGAAACACACTGACGGCTATGCAGCTACTTTTGTCAAAAGTCAGCAATGGTTGTTTTACATGAACCTCTCACCATAGACAGTGAGAGACATGGCCGGCCTTTGATAACCCAGTTAGCTGCACTGGGGGGGGGACAGTGACAACCTTGTGGAGAATGGGACTCAAACCCCAACCTTAGGAATAGTGATCCAGCACCTTTACCACAAGGTCAGCACTGCCCCTGTATGTATGTATGTATGTATGTATGTGTGTGTGTGTGTGTGTGTGTGTGATTTGTATATACGATTTACTGCTATCTATATAATGCTATTAACTGCTATGCTATATCTATATCCGAGACGGGGGACTTGCTGCTTGGGTAACAGCCTGTCCCTCATTACTCCCTACCCGGGCTCTGCGCACTGGGGAGTATCACCAGCCGGGATACCAGCCAGAGCGCAGCCATAGTCCTTCGGGACTGACGGAGGCCTACCAACCAATATATATATATAAATCAATCACCGTACTCGGTCGTCAGAAAGTTACAAAACTTATATATATATATATATATATAAAAAACTTGTATACTGATTTATTGAGTGCTTAAAGGCGGAGTTCTAAATCTGCGGGTTGGGATTATTGACAGTGTTCTGCATGGACAGATTTCCTTTGACAGTTGTCTTCATGCCACTCCATGGTTCATGACAGCCATTCATAAGCAACTCAAAGATGCACAGACATGGGACAACCTTCTAAATCAATATTGATGGGTTAGTTCTGTACGGCAAAGCTCGGAAATTGCATTGACACGAGATAACCACCCAAATTGAAGTGAATGGGTTAAACCTAAACAGCACATCGATTAGATGAGATTTGATTAAATATATAAATACAGGTTAATGAAATACAGTTGTGCAGATAAGAAATGTACACACCAGTCCGAAATGAAGATGTCGATTGGTTAGTTCTATACAGTGACACATGGACGTGGGAGTCAATGGGTTACTTCTATAGGGCAACACGCAGATGGACATGGGACGACCGTCCCAAATGAAGTTGATGGGTTAGTTCTATAAAACAATGCATGGAAACAGAACAGAGACAGAACAGAGACAGGTCAAACATCCAAAATATGGATTGGTTGTCTATAGCAATGCGATTGGCATAGACTTGGGATGGACCTGGCACACCCATCCGAGCCATATTCCAAACGGTGGTCAATGGGTTAGTTTGATACAGTGATGTGCAGACATGAGATGGACACAGTTAGACACGATCAACCGTTCGAACCCTATTCCATGACGACGGTCAGTGTTCTATATACAGTCAAGTGTGGATACAGGACAGACTGGGGACGGCCATCGAAGCCATGTTCCAAGATTCCATATTTCCGAACCTGAGCAATTCAGCCTTCCTGTTTTAATAATTCCACCGAGGTGTGCACTGCAAGACACATCTGACTTTATTTACTCACCTGCCTCTAATTTTAACAAATCAGCTGTTCACAAGACTTTCAAGTTTATTATCATAAAAAAATGCAATTTTACAGATTTAGAAAAAGTACCAATGCCTGCATATATGATGCCTCATTGATCAAACCAGTGGTTTACAGTTTAAATACCGACATGTTGAAAAAGTTGTGCAGCTCATTGGTGATTGGGTTTTGTCAACGTTTGGTTTGAAAGAAAAAAAAAAAAAAAAAAAAAAAAGAAAAAAAAGTGAATCTCCTGACATCAATCAGCCAGGGTTTTTTTTTTCTCCTCGTTTCATTATGAAAATTCATTCACATGAGCATTCATTCATTTTCTAACTCACTTAATGTTCATTAGTGTCAAGGGGAGGCTGGTGCCCATCTTAGCCGACTCTGGACAATGGCAGTGTACACCCTGGACAGCTCGCCAGACCATCACACAGACAACACACACACACACACACACACACACACCTAGGCGTGACTTGGAACAGCCAACTAACCCACTGTGCACGTTTTTGGACTGTGGGAGGAAACCGGCGTCCCCGGAGGAAACCCACATGCAAACGCTCCACAGAAACATCCAGGCTGGGAATCGAAGCCAGAGCCTTCTTGCTACCCCCATATAATCAGAATGAGATGCGCGTGATGGGCGTGATGCGCGTGATGGGCGTGCCCCGCCCCCGCCCTTGACTCACCCAGGCGGGCGAGTTGAGCGCCGTCATCATCTCGCTCTTGATCACGTGGCACTCGTTGTCTACGAAGTCGATGGCGGCTTCCACGCGCTGGTTCTTGCGCCGCCGGTTCTTTTCCCACATTTCCCACAGCAGCAGTGTGAGCACAACCCAGCTGACGCTCAGGCCGAGCGCGCCGCACGCGTACACCGGGTACAGCAGCAGCGTGAAGCGGCCCACCGACACCGCGAACTCCATCAGAACGCGAGTCATCTCCCCGCGGTCCGAGTCCTGCTCCATCTCAGCCTCCAGCTCCACCACCTTCAAGCAGCTCAAAGCTCCAGCACGAAAAGCATCTCTGGAGACTCGGAGCTGTCCTGATTATTATTCCTGGGGTCTGTAATCAATCAATCAATCAATCAATCAATCAACCAGCCAATCAATCAATCAATAACCAGGAACAAGTTCTACGTGTCGACTCCGATCGCTCTCGTTCTTGACTTCCGTGTTGGAGACGTTCAGCTTTCCCGGTGCTTCTCCCACCTTTACCTGATGCGACTCCGCGGAGGAACGCCCATGCTCCGCCCCACGCGCCGCTTTCCGGAAGCTGCAGGTACCAGCAGCAGTGCGACCTTCTCCACTCACATCAAGCCAACTCGAGCCACCAATACACACACACACACACACACACACATCAATCAATCAACAAACCCATGCACTTCTATTAAAGAACAACAACAATATTATTCTTATAAAAATAAGAAATAAATATAAACAATAATCAGAAATTATTTAATAAACTGCTGTTTTTATACTTAATAATATTCTGCAGGCATCTCACTCTGACTTTTTTGAGTTCAGAAACATGCATACTATACCACACACACACATATATATATATATATATATATATATATATGTATATGTATTGATATGTGTGTGTGTATAAAGATATATTGTAAATTAAAACAAGGATGAAACTCCCTACAATTAAAACTTTCACATGAATCATTCGGAACCATGTGCACTGCTGCCATCATGTGGTTCATTAAACAGCATCTGCTGGTGGTTTGGAGGTGATGCAGTGGTTCTTCAGTCAACCTCACAGGAGGAAGGCCTGGGTTCGAGTCCTGCCTGGGCTTGGGATGTTTCTGTGTTCTCCACTGAGGGTTCCCTCTGCATACACCGGTTTTCTCGCACAGTCCAAAAACAACACATGCATTAGAATAATTCTGCTGTGCCAAATCACCCGAGGCGAGCGAGTGACTCTGAATGATTGTATGTGTGTGTTGGTCTGCAAGCTGTTCAGGGTGTACAGTGCTTTTACCCAGAGTCGACTGAGATGGACGCCAACCTCTCCATGACCCTAATTAGGATTATGCAGTTCAGAATATGAATGAATGAGCAAGAAGTAAGAAGGTCCTGGGTTCGAGTCCCGTGCTTGGTCGTTCTCCCTGTGGTCTGTGTATCCCCCCCCCCCCCCCTTCCCCGTGCTTGCACAGGTTTCCTCTCGGTTAGGGGCCACAGACTGTAATGCCCAAAAGTTTTTTCGACGTTTTCCAGGTCTATGCACCAGCCTCCTCGCGGCCCTAATTAGGATTAATCGGTTAAAAAAAAAAAAAAATGACTGAATGAATGAACACAGGGGTGTGCTCATGATATATCATCAGTGAGACGTGTCCAATTATAACCGGATCAGTGCAGAATTTGAAATATGGTGTTCGTTTGAAAACTCAATCTCTCCCAAATGCAAGTTCGAATGCACATCATGTCTGAATGCGTGAGAATGGAGGATCATCCTGAAACCAGTCAGCTTCGTCATCGGGTAGCTGTCTTTGGAAGGAAAGAACAGTGCCCTAGATATCCATCTGACTTCAGATAGTCACTTATTTTTCCTGACGAAATACTGCTAGTGGTGGCCTGGTGGTAAAGGTGCTGGATCACTGATCCCAAGGTCTGGGCATCAACCCCCGATATCACTGAGTAGTCACTGCTGCCCCCCCCCAGTACAGCGAACTGGGTTATCAAAGGCCGGCCATGTCTCTCACAGTCTATAGTGAGAGGTTCATATAAAGGAACCCTTGCTGACTTGGCCTGTCCAGGGTGCACTCTGTCCTTGCTCAGAGTCGGCTGACATGGGCGCCAGCCTCCCCAAGACCCACATTAGGATTAAGCAGTTCAGAAAATGAATGAATGAATTACGGCTGTTATTTTGAATGGAAATTAGGTGCAGGTTGAACTCTGGCATGGACGGGAATTAAATCCACAACCTTCGATACCCGGATTGTTTTCTGGAATGATGGCCAGTGCTTCTTGTGATCTGCCCATGAAGGCCAATGGTGGGAGATGGTACTGGCTACTGTTTGCACTCAAACATCATGCACTGACCTCTGAAGTAACTACTGCCAACTGTTGGTCTTTCATTCTGTTGATTGCTACAAGAGTTTTATGTTGAAAGTAGTTATATAATCATATCACAAATTTTAGGAACATTACACGCATTGTATTTTGTTGGACCTGTTAAACTCCCAGTAAACATCGCCATAATAATCTGTTTACATTTTGCCTATACACTGAAATGGGGTGGCCGGAACAATGAAAATTTGAAACTTTTCCTGAGTAGCACCCAACTCCTGGTACTCAGGAGTCCTCCAACAGTCCAAAACATGGGACATTAAGCCAATTATCTGTTCGAAATCACCTGGAGGTGTTATTGTTATTGTAATTGGTTTGTGTGTGTGTTGTCTCATGATGGCCTAGCAAGCTGTTCAGGGTGTACCCTGCTTTTCCTACTCTTAGCTCAGATTGGCTCAGGTTTCCTGAGACCTGGTCTTCAAAATATCACAAAATAAGGTTTGTGGCGACCTGATCATCTGATTTTGTTAAGAATTAAGAAGCACACACTACAGACGCTCCCCAACTGACGTTTTTAATTGGTTCCGGACGGCCAAACGCAAGTTGAAAGTGAACTTAATTGTTACAGTGACGTATGACGTGTGACGTATGACGCTCATACTGTACTATACACCCATAAATACCATTACCGTATCTCATAAAACACCCCTAAATCAATTATTATAAACATAACATTGTAAAATAATATCAAATATATCACAGTGAAATGATGTATTCGTTATTCTGTTAAGTCATCAAAAGAGCCACAGCTGGCTCACGAGCCATAGGTTCCCGACCCCTGGTCTAGTGGATAGTGTGCAGGATTGCTGTTCCTAAGGTTGGGGGTTCGAGTCCCCACAGGGTTGTCACTGTCCCCACAGTGCAGCTAACTGGGTTATCAAAGGCGGGCCATGTCTCTCACTGTCTATGGTGAGAGGCATGTAAAAGAACCGTTGCTGACTTTCGTAAAGAGTAGGCTGCAAAGCCGTCAGCATGTTTCTGTCACTTGCTAAAGGGGTTGTGACAGGAAGGGCATCCGACCTAAAACCGACTCCCGAGAAAAGGGAAAAAGCCAAAAAGAAAAGAAAGACAGTAGGTCCTTATTATTTGCGGGGGTTTTGTTCTGGCCCCTCCTGCGAATGAAGGTAATTTGTGAGTTCTGTACCCGGAAGTAAAACCCCATGTATCATATTACATTCGCTAATGATCAACCACAAGTAAAATACTATGTATCTATTACATGTGCTAAAATATGCTACTTAAACACGTTCTATAGACAGTCTTACTCATTAATACAGTATTAATGTTGTAAAATGTAGTAATGATTAAGAAAAACTTAACTTTTTCCTGTGATATTTATTGATAATAAAATATAAACATTATACAGTGCATATATATATATATATATATATATATATATATATATATATATATATATATATAAAATAGCACCTTTAAATGTGTTTTCCTTGAAACATACAGCACTGTAGTTTTCAAAACGTCCACTAGAGGAAGGTATTGCATTAGGCATGAGATGACTGAATTCAGGTATGAACTGAATTCAGTCCGAGCAGCTCAGCCACACCCCTCAGCCGGAGCAGGTAGAAAACAGAGTTTTAGAGTGAGAGAGTTCGAGAGTGTTACAAACCAAAGAAGCGGTGACATGATGTGAATTAATCCTCTGGCGCAGAGATGAGCGTGTATTTGATTATTGTGAGAAGATGAGAATAGTAAATTCAGGTGTGAGCCATGCCCCTCAGCCGAAGTGGAGACAAAACAATGAGTTAGACTTACAGCACCAAAATCAAAGTCCCCCCAAAATACAGACCATAACAAAAAGGACATAAAAGAACAAGAAATGTAACAAATTGGATAAACAAAACAAAATGAGAAGCATGCTTCACCACAGTAAATAAAATCACACACACAAACATTCTAAACATTAACTTAGGTACTGTACTGGAATAATAATTGAAAAATACTTTAATAGTGGAGTGTTTTACAACAGTTCAGATGATTATTCCTCTTCAGGCACTTCAGAGGAAAGTATAATTTCTTCCGGAGAAAGTCTTATTTCTTCAGAAGATACTTCCAACTTCATTTCCTTTTTCCGGTGCTTAGCAGGCGTTTGAGTGGCATCATAGAGCTTAACTGGTATTTAAAACACACTAAAAAAAGGCTCATTGACAACTTGTGCGCGAATGAGGAAAAAGGGGCATTACATCATCTTAACCAATCAGCAGGAAGGATGACAGCCATTGGCTGAATTTGAATCCCGTGACAGTTGCTCAGCAGTCTGCGAATATGAAAACCGTGAGTGCAAAACCGCGAACAGTCAAGGGCCTACTGTATATAAAAGAACATACAGGAACAACACATTAATGGTTAAGAATGCTTATCAGACGCCCACTAGAGGGAGGCATTGCATTACTGTACTGTACATAAAGAACATAAAAGTAGGACATAATGACGTAATGAGTTTTCAGTTGGACACAGAATGCAGGAGACAGCGTGAGATGGCAGAGTGGATTTATTGTTCAAAGGGGAAGCACAAAACATGCTAAGCTTGAACAACAAATCACTATTGAGGTTGCTGCCTCTGGTACTAGAGTTGGGGCTGTTCTGTGACAACACTTAGGAGAAAAGCCCAAGATGTACCCTATCATCTAATTTTTGTGCTTGTTATCTTCAGCTTAGAGAAACTATGATGTAGGTAATAGAGAGCTCCTGGCAATACAAGAACATGGAGTATCTATGCATTGCCAGAAAAGTGAACACATGCCAATGTTGATGGCCTCTGGCCACACAATTTCAATTTACCCTGGCCTGTCACCCTGCTTGGGGCACAAATAATGCAGAGTTCTTTTCCAAACAGTTCAGGCAGGAAGATAAAGCCCTCGAGCCAGCACATATTCTTCCAATATCTTGCTTTCTCAATGCCATAGACTCAGATACTGACCATGATGTCGGAACCTGTATATCACATCTCACCAAAATGCTTACCTATATGCCGTCACACCTTCAAGTACGATTTATCATCTGGGTCCACACTTCACCAGCCACTGGGCACACATTCATACCTCATGCTAGAGATGTCATCACGGTAAGATGTTGGTGACTTCCAAAGGATATCGCATATTGTGTTTCATTCATGTGCAGAATGTGCATGCATCAAGATACCACACTCCTCATCCAGCAGCAAGATTTTGCCACTCCTCACAGCATGTGGTGTCCTATCTTACCCTCATGGATCTTCCAAAATCCTTAGGTTATACTGTCATTCTGGTAATCTGCAACTATTTCTTCAGATTCCTGTGCCCCATTGCCTTGTGCAGCCTTCCTACAGCCACAACAGCAGCACTCATTCGGCATCTGTTAAGAATTTATTTCATCCTTAAAGACATTGGAAGTGATTGCAGGAATGAGTTTGTATTTTGCTGTGGAAATCCTTGAGAAAATTGGGGACATCAGTCAGCCTTACATACTGGCACTACACAGAAATAAACAGACAGATAGAGTTTACCAATCAGATGATTGTTGTTTGATTCCTCTTGCTGCGCAGGCAAGATAACCTCACGTCTATCCTTGGGAAAAATATGCCAAAAATCCCCAAGTCGTTCCACCACCAGTCTCTCTCCCTTCAAGTGTGTTTTTAACTTCCAGGAAGTCCTGTTCCAATGGAACACCTCTCTTACAAACTTCCCAGCTGTGGACGACGAGTTCAAGTATTGTTTTCATGATCAGTTGAGCTCTGCCTGTTCCTCATTTAGGATTGTAGACTGTATCTTAAATTTTTTTTTGCCTGGTTTAAGTCATAAAAACCTTTTAATGTCGTTCTTGCATCCTTGTGTTTCTTTACGACACACTAGTATGACACTCGTCAGTAAATTGTACACTGTTAAGTCACTATTAAAAAAAAAATACGTTAAATAAACAGTGGTGTTCATTATACAAACCATGAATTCTTACCATTACATTACCTTGACATTTTATAATACTGTAGAGAAGGATAAACAACCTCTCACTTTGTTGCATTTACATTGCGTTGTTTGTTAGTTTTTATAATTTGAGAGCAAAGAACTCGCGGCAATCACAGATCATGCCGTGCACGTCTTACCTCAACTTCCAAAGGTGAATAATAAAAGAGGAGAAAATTAATTTATTTTGTGAAAACCGATGCTCTTTCTTATGATAGATTTGTGTCCCTAGGTTTACAGGAAGTCTCGGTGGTAGGATGCAAAGCTGAGTTTCATCCTTCAGGGACGAGCAGAAGGTCCAGATCATGAAGTGTTCACATGGAGTTCTAGTAAGGGACAGAGAATTAAAAAAAAAAAATATGATAATTAACATTCACTTCACACATCATGTGATTAGATGGCTAATAAAATTTACTTCCTATATAAAATAGCATTCTGCCTCAAATTCTGTTTAACTCAAAACAAACCGATTTATAGTTTTACTTAAAGATCTGAACATCTCCAACTCTGGACTTAAGGAGGTGTATTACTGGCGAAAGTTCACAAATGCAAAATAAAAAACTGGATTTTTTTTTTGCAATTTGGTTCTTTTTCTTTCAATTTTTCTATCTTGACCCCACCACTCCGATCAAAACAAAAATCTTCACTGATGACGTCAAATCAGGTGGGCCAAGTGATCTCGGGCATAACCGAGGTGGATTTCTCCTGCCACCTGCATATGAATCGTCTCAGGATTTTTGAAAAATATTAATTGTTATGGTGAATAGATGTGTTATGTTCAGGTGTAGTGACACAGCTGACATAGCCAGTGGTATTTTGACACATTAATTCCCTATGAACCCAACATTCAATAAAGCTAAATGTGTGTCATGTTTGTTTTTTGCACCAAGACAAATACAAACAAAAACATTCATTCATTTTCTGAACCGCTTCATGCTAATTGGGGTTGCGGGGGTACACGTCTCAACCGACTCTGGGCGAGAGCAGAGTGCACCCTGGGCAGCTTCCTAAAAACTGGTGTTTTCAGATTTGCTATGCTTGTTGTCTATTGGCATATTATGAAATGGTCCTTTTGGCGGAAGTGTCTGCACATCTGTTGTCGTTTTTTTTTTTTTTTTTTTTTTTTGCAGTGGAGGTTATTAAACAGTCATTAAACATTGAGGCTGGAAATGGAACTCACTACTTATTAATAATACTTATTCTAACCATAGAATATTTAATGTGAAATTATTCATAATGCTGAATAAAAGTGCTATAAAGACTAGCTTTCCTACATTGCTGAGATCCACACACCAACCCAATTTGTAACTCACTTATATCCTGAAGAGAAAGTGCTCGGAACACATTGATGAAGATTCACCACCAGCGCTGTCTGGCTTCCATGTACCCGCCATGCCTGTGTTTTTTTGGCTGTGTCCTTTCCTGAAATCATATCACTTTCTGTTTCACTGGAATTATTTACCGTATTTGATGTAATGAGTGCCCAGGGCACTTAAAAAATTGAAGCAGGTGGAAAACATGAATAATAACAGAACAATAAAAAAGTTTTACTGGCATTTGTGTTATTCATTTTTTGGTATCAACCAAACTACTTACATGAAAGCTGAAAATAAACATAAAACAGCATAATTAAAAAAAAAATCTGGATCTGGAGAAAGCATATGACAGAGTGCCGAGAGAAGAACTGTGGTATTGTATGAGGAAGTCTGGAGTGGCAGAGAAGTATGTTAGAGTGGTGCAGGACATGTATGAGAGATGTAAGACAGTGGTGAGGTGTGCTGTCGGTGTGACAGAAGAGTTCAAGGTGGAGGTGGGACTGCATCAAGGGTCAGCTCTCAGCCCCTTCTTGTTTGCTATGGTGATGGACAGGCTGACAGACGAGGTTAGACAAGAATCTCCATGGACTATGATGTTTGCAGATGACATCGTGATCTGTAGTGAGAGCAGAGAACAAGTGGAGGAAAATCTAGAGAGGTGGAGGTATGCCCTGGAAAGGAGAGGAATGAAGGTTAGTCTCAGTAAGACAGAATACATGTGTGTGAATGACAAGGACCCAAGAGGAACGGTGAGGTTACAGGGGGCAGAGATAAAGAAGGTGGAGGAGTTTAAGTACTTAGGCTCAACAATCCAGAGCAGTGGAGAGTGTGGAAAAGAGGTGAAGAAGCGTGTGCAGGCAGGTTGGAATGATTGGAGAAAAGTGTCTGGTGTGATGTGTGATAGGACAGTATTGGCAAGAATGAAGGGAAAAGTGTACAAGACGGTGTTGAGGCCAGCGATGTTGTATGGTTTAGAAACGGTGGCCCTGGGGAAAAGACAGGAGTCAGAGTTGGAGGTAGCAGAGATGAAAATGTTGAGGTTCTCTTTGGGAGTAACGAGGATGGATAGGATCAGAAACGAGTACATCAGAGGGACAGCACATGTAAGATGTTTTGGAGACAAAGTCAGAGAGGCTAGATTGAGATGGTTTGGACATGTACAGAGGAGGGATAGTGAGTATATTGCTAGTCGGATGCTGAGGTTGGAACTACCAGGCAGAAGGCCCAGAGTAAGACCAAAGAGAAGATTTATGGATGTGGATAAGGCGGACATGAAGGTCGTTGGAGTAAGAGTAGAAGATGCAGAGGATAGGGAGAGATGGAGGCAGATCATTTGCTGTGGCGACCCCTGAAGGGAACAGCCGAAAGAAAAAGAAGAAGAAGAAGCATGATTAAAAAAAACAAAACATCCGCCTTTTGTTTTTCATTTTGTTTTGTCTACCATTTCACGTAAATATTGGTCTTCTTTTTGCCGTTCACGTATACATTTCCGATCAACATTAAATTGTTTTGATGCTGCAGAATCTGTTTAATTCTTTGCGAATTCTACCACTTTCAGCTTGAATGAGATATCATACGCTTTTACACGTTGCCCCTTGTGCATCGTTGTTGCATCCATTATAACAACTGATCTTTGTTTAGGATTAAAAAAAAAAGTTCCAGAAGTACCACTTGGAAAGATTCCACATTTAGTAGTTACATCATGTACATATGGGTTACCTTTGGGCCAAAAACGTCACTTCCTTTAAGCATGGCAGCAACTTTTACATGTGATAGTTTTATTCGAGGATTTCATATTTATCACAATATTTGGCAACCCTTCCTTAACGAACAGTTAACAACATATTGTCAGCTATCTAATCCTCATGATAGTTTTGCTGTAACAGTTTATAATGGTTCATTGCTTGTTGGACATTTACCAAGAGAATACAGCAAAATATTTTCATGTTGTTTAAAGCACGGTGGAAAAATCAAATGTGTTGTTACTGATGAACATTATAGACATTCCCCAGTGGCAGGGGTCTTGAAATACCATGTAAACTGACTTTTATAGGCAGTGAACGCCTCATTTTACCGTTACAGAGACTGATCGAATAAAATTGGGAAGTTTGATGTACGATTGTGCTCTCAGTACACATGGGCGGTTATTAGATGTAAAATCAAAAGCATATTGGATCAGGACGATTATTGAGTCGAATACAATATGTTCCCATGAGTGGCGGGAACTTCACATTACACAACAGGATTTTGTTTACACAGCATGATGAATGAAGTTGAAATTTCATAGTAGGCATATTAATAAGATATCTATTTTTGGTGGAAAAAGGCTTTCCTCTTAACTTTTACAAATAACATCACAATCTTAATGGCACCCTTGCTGACAATCTGAGACATCAGGTGAAAACTGTTGCGCTACAAATGCATTATCTTATTAAAAGATTCAATCATAATCTTAACCCTGACTGTTACATCATTCAGTATTCCCAGAATCCAGCAATCCGTAATCTGTCCATCCATAATCTGTTCATCTTTAGCTTGACCCAGTCCCAGCTGACATCATGCACGAGGCTAGGTACATCCTGAACAGGCTACCTGACTATTGCAGGGCTAAAACAGCCACAAACAGCCACTCACAGTCACACCTATGGGTAATTTATAGCAGCCAGCTGACAGAATAAACCAGGACTAAAGTTTATAGTTATAATACAGTTGAAATCAACCCCTACAGCGTGGCTCAAGATTCATCCACTGCACAGCATGAATCAAATCCCTCTGCCAGGAATCAAATTTGTGTCAATAAACAGTTCTTAGGATTAAGATATTCATTTTTTTTTTTTTTTTTTTTTTTATAAATTTGCTCAGTTTATTTGCTATTCAGTCTGATCTCTCTCTGTCTTTTAGCAACTTTGTTGTACTGCTGTGTCTCTGAGACTTTTATGCCTCAAGTCGCTAACGCACACAGATACACCTGTCTTGTGCTGGCCGTTCTCTTTCTTGCTATCGGCCTCTCTCCTGTAGCACATATTAGCCTTCAAGCGACCGAATGGGGTCATATATGACGCCGGGCATATATATTCGGACACCATTTTTCTAATTTTAATCAAAAAAAAGGTTCCTACCAAGAATTTGTCAATCTATTCGTCCTGCATTTGTTGGTAGAAATTTTGTAAGGATCGGCCGATCCGTGTGGCGAGTATAATCCAAACTTGTGCGGGTCGCTTATGACCCCTGGAAGATCTATGAGATTGTTGACATTATAGCTTCAGATGGTATTGATGGTTCTTCATTCTGACAGTTACTGTATTACAACATGTAACAGACAAGGGTTGTGCAAAATAAACGTAATATTGTTCTATCATTGTGCGTTTTTGTTTTCTTGTAAAAATATATCAAATTCTATACCTTACTATACATGGATGATGGGCAAATATATTCGAGTGTGAAATAAATGCGAAGAACCCGAAAACAATCATTTATATAGAAATATTCCTATATAAAGTCAATGGGGTCACAAATGACCCCACTCGGTCATATTCGTCGCTGAAATAGCTTGGTCGGTCGCTTGAGGGTTAATAGGTATGTTAATTACACACAAATAAATCTGGTGTTACCTGCTGGCCCTACCTGCCTCCTCTCTGTCTGCATAGGGTACTCAATCACGTCCTTACTGCCATGTATCTTTATCACCCGATTCGACTTTTGGCTGATACCCTGTTGGATGCAGAAGTAATATGGCACCACCATCAGAACCCCTGGCTTGTGGTTCACCTCAAATGAAAAGGGCTATAGCTCTAGATGGAAAAGAGCATTTCATGGATTGGTACCTTTTATGCAGTGGAGTCATTGGAGCGGTGTGAGTTAAAAACAGTTTGTGTTCCAGCAGGTAGTAGTGAGGACCGAGTGAGGACCAGCCAATCGATGCCCAATTATTACTCTTCTATAATACTGTAATTACTCTCCTTCATAGGGAGCATTCAGCCCATGTACAGCACTGGGCAACTCTCCATCTTTACCACCTGGGGGCAAAATGGTTCAATCCTAACCAGTTGAGCAGTTCAGTACTGTGAGAGATTGGATAGGCATCAAATTTAGACATAAAATTGGAATTTTGTGTCATCCACCTGAAACCCATCAGACTCGTGTATACAACCACAACTGGAAGAGCCTCACTGTGTTATTTTAAAAAAAGTCAATACTCAGCAGACACGAGAATATTTTTTTTCCTGCAACTGAGCAACCGGTGTTCTCTGAGATGGGAAAAGGTGACCAAAGGGGACCAAGTAAATTTGGCTGAATTCATACTAGCCTCAGGTCCCAGCTTATCCTGTCCTGAGCGATCCCAGGGCCATAGGAACCGCCTGTCTCAACAGTTTCTGAAAATTGAGGTGGTTATAGCTGAAATAAGTCACCTGTGTCAGTTTTCATAATTGCATAGTTAACTTTTCCCACTTGGAATACGACTTCAAAATGTCCTTTCCAATTTGCAAGAAATTTAGAACTCAATGCGGTAAAACAACAGGAGAACAACTGGAATATTTCTAGCACCTGAAAAATAGAGGCTTCACTGCTCAGACCCGAGCAGAATACATAAAAAGCTCAATCTAACCAATGTAGGCAGACTGACTTGCAGGTATCTAAATGTTCATGGAGAAAGCACAGAAATCAAAAGTCTAGCACAGCACAACATTTGTTAAATGGTTAATTAAACTGAGACACGCAGGTCAGACCACTGAACGTGGAAAGCAACTCGTGAGAAGCAAATCAGTGGAGATTTCTCTCCAGAGCTTCACAATAAGGCAGCACCTAAATCTATGTATTACTGTAATAATCCCCCTTCCCCATACTGCCTTGTCACAGGAAAATAAAATAATACTGATCTGGGTGGAGCACCTTTACAAAGGCTCGAGGGAAGGATGTAAATATCTGACTCACGACTTTAGGGCTGGTTCTCCTAAATAACCCGTTCCCAGAGTTCCCAGGTAGTGATCTCATCAGAACAGCACATAGCACATTCTGTCCCGTCTAACTAAGCACCCCTAGGTTGCATGATACACATTCCACACGCCAAATACTCTACAGGAAGTCAACCTTTTCTCCAGCTTCCCTGCAAACAATAGTTTTGCCACCAATTAATTACAAGCCAAGACACCAATAATGTGTCAATGACTTATTTGTAAATTATTATTATTATTATTATTATTATTATTATTATTGTTGTTGTTGTTGTTGTTGTTGCTCTGCAGTGGCCTGACGAGCTGTCGAGGATGCATTCTGCTCTCACCATGAGTTGGCTGTGATGGCCGCCAGTGACCCTGCGACCCATAATTAGGATGAAATGGTTCAGAGAATCAATGAATTATTATTATAGTTTATAAATAATGGACGGATAGACGAGGTCTTCACTGTAATTTATAGCATTAGAAAACAACCACTCATTAATTTGTCATTAGTATCTGCTCCATCTTGCATTGTGTCAAGTTGAATCAAGGGGCTGTCCAAGGAACACTGGTTATTAGCATTTATTCATTCGTTTTCTGTAACAGCTTAATCCTAATTGGGGTCCGGGGAGGCTGGCACCCATTCTAGCGGTCTCCGGGCGAGTGCAGAGTACACCCCGGACAGCTCATTACGGGCCATTACAGGACGGAAACACGCTGACGGCTATGCAGCTGCTCTTGTCGAAAGTCAGCAATGGTTCTCTTACATGAACCTCACACCGTAGACAGTAAGAGACATGTCTGGACTTTGAGAACGCAGTTAGCTGCACCAGGGGGACAGTGACAACCCATTGAGAGTGGGACTCGAACCCCCATCTTTGGGATCGGCAATCCAGCGCCTTTACCACTGGGCCACCACTGCCGCTGGTTATTAGCACCTGCTGGCAATTTCGAGTTTCCCATCTTCCCATCTGCACGTTGAGAGAGGCAGTAAGAAACTGTAGATCTCAAAGGACACCCATCAAGTCATGGAGAAAACATGAGAAACACAGACAGTAACGTGAGCGCTGGCTCGAACTGGAGAACGTCTGACTTCATATTCATCACAGGAGGAAACGCCAGTAGCAGCGGAAACGCTTCAATTTCGCCAGTTATAGCTGTTTATGTTGCTTCTGCAGAGATAATGAGACTCTGGCTTATGCTAAAATCAATATTACAATTGATTGCTCTTTTCTTTTCAGGAGAAACACTCAGAGGAAACAAACAGCACAGCCAGGGAGCCGGAATCCTTCAGACAATGTACAAAGTAAAAAAAAAAGATCATGAGCTACTCCGCAGGAGTCTCATCAGCTTTCCATGTAAATGCTTTTGTATTCACATGTGAGTGTCAGCACCTATGGAGTCGCCAAGTTCTGAGGGATTATTGCTTGCTTTTTGTTATTTTTTAATCATTATTATTATTTATGACCTCATGTGTGTGTGTGTGTGTGTGTATAACAAATGAAAACTGTAAGGAGCTCAATAAAAATAACTGTGCATTGGATCTGCTCCATAAGCAGCAACATGATATGCTCTAAAACGTAAAAAATGTTGTTTATTATACAATGTGTAATAATGTAATAATGTTATGAATTGTGAGGATGTAAAAGACAACTTGGACCTTTGGCGAACATTTATGACGAACACTGGTCAGAAGAACAATCGGACCTTCTCAGCGTGGTATGGCCTGAAGTTTCCTAAAAGCTGAGCTTCGAAAATGTTCAGATTTATTTTCAGTAAAGAAAGAGCCATAATATAACTCACTGTATTTTCATTAGTATTTGAAATCTTATTTCTCTTTCAGAACAAAAACCACTGACTGAACACGGAAAATTTTCTGTGAGGTGCTAGTGCGGTCAGCGTTGACTTCGTGGTGCCTGTGTTGACACGTGAGCATGGATGTGGAAACGAGCTCGGGCTGATGGGTTGATGGTATTTGTATAAGTATCTACGAATCTACAATAAAATGACTGTGAGTGCTGTGGATGGGGTGGTCATCCTGGAAAAGACCACACCCACCGGAATAGAAATGTTTCAGCTTGTACAAGAAGACGTGACTCAAACCACGACGGAAAATTGGACACGGCATTACAGAACAACTGGTTTTTGTTTTTCTCACTCACCTTCTCTAATTGTATCGCCATAATTCCACAGATATCCTGAGGGTGGCGTGGTGGCTTGTTGAGGTTTATGTGTTGATTGGTCTGTTAAATACATTTTCTTGACAAATTGCAATAACAAACAGGCACAATGGTGGCACGGTGGCGTAGTCAGATGGTCCTGGGTTTGATTCCCAGCTCGGGCGTTTCTGTGTGGAGTTTGCATGTTCTCCCCGTGCTTGCGTGAGTTTCCTCCGGGAACTCTGGTTTCCTCCCACAGTCCAAAAACATGCACAGTAGATTAATTGGCTGTTCCAAATCACCCATAGGTATGAATGGTTGTGTGAATGTTGGCCCTGCGATGGCCTGGTTAGTTATCCGGGTTGCACCCCACCCTTGCAACGTGTCAGCTGAGATGGGCGCAGGCCTCCATGTGACCCTGATTAAGACCAAGTGGTTCGGAAAATGAATGAATGAACAGGGTAGAGCAAAAATAAATAAAGGAAAGAAGGAATGCCTTCATTGTACTGCACATCGTTTATGATTCAAACAGACCACGACATAATAAACCAATAAATCTCATCTGCATGAGCTGGGATTAAAGAAAAGTCCTCACTGTTTACAAAAGATTATTTCAACATTGCATTTGTAATATTTAATACTTATATATTACTATTAGGCCAGTAGTGGCCTGGCGGTAAGGTCCTGGATCACTGATCCTAGGGTTGGGGGTTCAAGCCCCACTCTCAACAGGTTGTCACTGTCCCCCTCCAGTGCACGAACTGGGTTATCAAAGGCCGGCCGTGTCTCTCGCTGGCGATGGTGAGAGGTTCATGTAAAAGAAGCATTGCTGACTTTCGACAAGAGGAGCTGCAAAGCCGTCAGCGTGTTCCTGCCCTACGATGGCCCGGTGAACTGTCCAGGGTGTACTCTGCCCTCACCTGGAGTCAGCTGAGATGGGTTCCAGTCTCCCCGCGCCCCTAGTTAGGATTAAGCGGTTCAGAAAGTGAATGAATGAATTGAAAATAATCGCTTTGATAGAAATGAAACTGTTTTCGACATGCATCCTTTCAAATGCCGTAACGTCAAAGAAAACAATGTTTTCGGCAAAGTCCAAAAGGATTTCATAACCTGAAACAGTTCAGAAAATTACGACTTCAAAGCCTTTATTCGGAGTCCTGTGCGACTGTTTGCTCGAAGAGACTGTGAAAATTACCCCCAAAGGTGTTTTTTTTTAAATACACGGCTTATCCTGCAGGGTACGGGACGGTGTGATGGGCGTGTACAGGTTCAGTAAAGGGTTGTTCTGGACATGGTGACTTCTCCTGATTCCAGAATGTAAATCTTTTGATCCGGTTTGATAGCACAGCCCTTTAATGGCGGGTTAAAGCATTCACTTCAGGTCTTCTGCTTGAACCCAGAACTCGTACTTGACGTGTGCTTGTATGCGCTGCGATGTGCCACGGACACGTTTTATGTGAGACGATTCATACAGCTATGGCTTCCTTGCCCCGTCTTTCATTTCATGCATTTAATCATCGTTTGTTTAGGAACTCGGGATTAAGTTCTCATGCACGAGTGAACATGCAGTTCCAGTTGTCCAGCTGACCACAGTAGGAACTGGCTGTCTTGGCCAAGTGCACTGAAAGTGTGCAAGAGGAAGAACTCGGGAGCAGACGGGCTCACGTATGCAGAGAACACAAAAATATCCGAAAAGGCTTGAACAAAATCTCCTTCAATCAGACAAAAAAACAAACAAACAAAAAAAAAACCCAAAAACCCTGTGGAAGAAAGGCAAGAACTCAAAAACTCTCTTTATCTAAGTAAAAACAAAAAGATAAAAGTAGCAGAAACTAGTTTATTGAAAGCTGTGCAAAGGCTGAGTAGAGCAAGGTGCTGAAATCAACACAAACACAGGCAACAAAAATGAACTCAGAGAAAATATTTTACAATGGCGCCACCTGGAGGCTGACTACAGTCCAGGCTGTGACACCTGTCTTTACTGAAGCACTCATTGACTGAAGCATGGAGCACTGCAGAGAGTGGACAGGACATGTGTAGGGCTTGTTTGTCTGGGGTGGAGAATCGACTGAAAAATGGCGAATATAATTACAGATTCACTGAAAGAACGTATTCAATCCTTCAGTGCTTTTATACCCCACGGTTATATATATATCACTGCACTTCTCAACCTGTCAACTATGACGTCAGAAGCCATCTTCAGGGCACTGTGTGTTAAGATGACCGATAGATGGTGGAAGGTCGGCCTTATTTATTTATTTATTTATTTATGTTCTTATCTGGGACAGTGGTGTCCTGGTGGTAAAGGTGCTCAATTGTTGATCCTAAGGTTGGGCGTTCAAGCTCCATCCTCAACAGGTTGTCACTGTCCCCCCAGTGCAGCTAACTGGGTTATCAAAGGCCGGCCATGTCTGTCACTGTCTCTGGTGTGAGGTTCATGTAAAAGAACCTTTGCTGACCTTCGACAAGAGGAGCTGCATAGCCATCAGCGTGTTTCTGCCCTGCGATGGCCTGGTGAGCTGTCCAGGGTGTACTCTGCCTTCGCTCGGAGTCGGCTGGGATGGGCAGCAGCATCCCCGCGACCCCAGTTAGGATTAAAAGGTTACAGAAAAAGGATGAATGAATTTTCTTTTCTTTTAGTAATTAAAAGAATATATATGTTCAAGGAGCAGAATGCCAAACTCAAGTTCGGGCCCTCAGGTTCAGTTATTGTTTCCACTGGGATACACAGCGGCACGCTATTTTACCAAGTTTATCAAAAATATTTTCATGCTCAATCACATTTTGTAACTCATTCCCTGACACAACCATTCATCTACATTTAAAACACGCCTTTATAAATGAGAATTATATCTTTAAATCCATCCGTCCGGCCATCATATTTATCCTTCAGGGTTGCTGAGGAACCTTGAGCCAATCCCAGGTCACCAGTCCAGGGTACTAAAGCCATTCACCCCTATGGACAGTTCAGCATAGTCACTTGACCTGTGTTTAGGCTGTTGGAGGAACCCAAGGGCACCCAGAAGCCACTCAAGTGTACACAGAAAGAACACGCAGGCCAACAATTGGCAAAAATTTAAAGCCTGAACAGTTTTGCTGTGATCTCTTTAAATCCTTCTGATTAATTATTCATTTGTTTTTCGTGCTTTGATTGCCGTAGGGAGGAGGAATTTACTCCGGCGAACGTTCACACCAGCCACGCTGTTCTCAAAGTTTAACAGAGAAACAAATATTACTAAGCAGCTGTGATGAATTAAAGGGGAAATGAAACGCCGACTAAATAAGTTGTCGGTAGCTTAAGTATAATTTATTGAAGCGATTGTGGCTTAAATTTTATATCACAATAAACCATTGCACACACTGTGGTTTTGTTTTATGTGCTTGTCGCATAAGTTATCGGCCCGAAAGCCGCCATTGCTAAGTGCCCGCCTACACAAAGTTACCGTGACGTCACTGGGTTGGTACAAAGTACGCATGAAATATAGTGCATGCATATCACAGCATATTATAGGATATAAACAACATGGAATCTCACGCCAACAACACGCACAGCTTTCAGCAGAAGACGATTATTTTTTAGACGATGAAGGCGATATGGGGGGGGGAGAGGAAATGCCTGCTAATCCACAAGCATATGCTTTCGAACTTTTGTATATCCTACGAAATATCGCCAACATTAGTCCGAGAACCCCGGCTGAATGTGACGCCGAGAGCGATAATAGGGATATTGACAGTGATCACGATATTAACAGTGATCACCGACATGCCGGTAAACATGACCAGATCGGCAATTTTATGTGCACTTGTGACAATTGTACACCGTTACCACAAATGTCTTGCTGCCAGGACGCCACGCTTGACCATCTCTTGCGAGCTGAGGGAGAGCTGACCAGCATAACAAACCATAGACTGTTTCCTATGCTGTGCCTTGAAAGGGATATTTTAGAGATGGCCATGGTCTCCATGAGAGATGTCCGTGCTGAAACCCTTGAATGCCCCATAAATAGTTGGTAGGTTTACAGATCAAGTCAGAATTGTCATGTTATTATCTATAGTTTTCATGTTGTTGTCTATGGTTGTTTAATGTTCCGTACCTCTGTGTGTTCAGCCTGGAGAGCTCGTTTTTCCGCCCTTTTGCTTACATGCTGATACTATATTACTTTGCAGTGTGCTTGGTCTGTCAGTGCTTGTAATATTATATGCAGAAAAGTCAGATACGGTTGGAACTGATCCAAGTTTCAACGATGCGGTTTTGCACCACACCATGGAACCAGTTTCATCAGATTTGTATGTGTGTACATAACCTTCTATCCTGAAATGGGCACTGCAAATGCATGCACTTTCATTCACTGGTGGGTCGGCACGTTTCAATGCACTGAGCCAGGCTTTCAATGGCTTAATGTTGCTTAAAGGCAGCTGGTGAAAGTGCATGCCTTTACATTTATACAGAACCTCCCCGACTTACGTTCATTCATTTTACATTTTATGTTAAAAAAAAAATATATATATATATATATATATATATATATATATATATATATGTATATAATGACACAATGACATAATGATGCTGCGTCCATTTACAAACGACAGACTGAACGCGCCCCTGCTTCTTCCCTGTTCACTGCGTGTTACCCTTGTGTTAAGACGTCGTCTCTGTGATCTTTGTGTTTACACTGTTTTGCGGACTTTTGTAACCCTAAGCAAATATGGTTGGTCAGAAGTGTAAGCCTACTGGCATGGGTGCAAGTTTTCCGGCATATGCTGGAATTTCCGGTTTTCCCAAGACTGAATTAACTATCTGCTCAGATCGGTGCAATCTACCATGCATACTCAGTTAAGCAAAGAGAATTGTAAAATGAATGAAAAGAAAGAGAACTCTCCGCTCTGCTGGTGATTCACATCAGTACAGGCTGAGTACTAAACGAGTATTCAACGGTGCCCTTTCTCACTTAAAAGACCGTTAGTCTGGATAACCCACGCTTTGTCTCAAGCACAAGCAAGTGAACTACTTTCGGCGGAGCACCTCACCTATTGTAAGCATTGATTGGCTGTTTAAAGCTTCATGTAAAGTGGCTCAGCTCAGCTTCATGTAAAGTGACCATCCGTCAACCATTGTAACCATTTACAAGCAGAAAGATCGCATCATAGAGAATGTTAAAGGTTATATTTGTTACTGTATTTGATATTGGATGAGTGAATTTGATTAAAATGTATGTATTTGAAATGATTTTGTTTGAATTTAATTTATTTGAAATTAATGTTGATATTATTTTACAATGTTGTTTATAATAATTGATTTAGGGGTGTTTTATGAAATATGGTAATGGTATTTATGGATGTATAGTACAGCATGAATGTCATACATCACTGGAACATACAGTAACAACTTACGTTTTTTTTTTTCACCTCATGTTCGGTCATCCGGAACCGAACTGAAACGTAAGTTGGGGAGCGTCTGTAATAGCTGGTTGTACAACCCGGTGCGTTACAATGATGACTGGTACTTCAGGGCTTTTTATTATCATGCATCGATGCATTGCTAGCTATTGTGATATCATCAGGCCAGTGCTCATGCCTGGTTTCTGTAGCGTGATTTTCAACTGATCAGCTGCAAAAACGTGATATTGAGAACCAAATGAGGCGAGACAAGGTTACATTGTGATGTGCTTCAATTCCCCTTTAATTGCATATAGTATTATTACACGTGTGAAAACAGGAGCCGATAAAGCCCAGGCTGCGAGATCATCTATTTTATATCACTCTTATAAAACTAAGAGCAAATAAAGAAGGGCGATGAGGACAGAGAGACTGTCAAAAAAAGCATAACCCAATATAAGTGAGTCATTAAATTTAAGAGGAAATAGTATTGTATCATAATATAAATCAGCAGTGAACGTCCCAGCACTTTAAATGTTTAGATTGGGCTCTGAACGTGGTGTTCTGTTCGAACACACATATTTCTTTAACGTCAGAAATACTCTATAATAATTACATTCGTTATGGGGTTAACCTGAGGCATGTGACCCCTTTGGAAGATTCCTGGCTGGTGAGTATTTTGAGTCGAGTGGCAAGTCATCTCAAGATGAGCTGCTGAGATTCTCATCATTGAGATGAAAAAGGATAATCTGCGGAGTGTTAGAAAAGCGATGGGTATCGTACTTCATAATATTTTATTGGTCTGTGAAGAGTGTTTCACCCACACAATGTTTAATGTGTGGTTCATTCATTCATTCATTCATTTTCTGAACCGCTTAATCCTAATTAGGGTCACAGTGAGGTTGGCGCCCATCTCAGCCGACTCCGGGTGAGGACAGAGTACACCCCGGACAGCTCACCAGGCCATCGCAGGACGGAAACATGCTAACGGCTTTAAAGCGTGTTCTTGTCGAAAGTCAGCAATGGTTCTTTTACATGAACCCCAAACCATAGACAGTGAGAGACATGGCCGGCCTCTTGTAACTCAGTTAGCTGCACTGGGGGGACAGCAGCGACAACCTTGGGGAGAGTGGGACTCAAACCCCCAACCTTAGGATTAGTGATCCAGCGCCCCTATACCACTAGGCCACCACTGCTCGACATTCATGTATAAAAGCAAATATCTCACAAGCCTATTAACTGATTTTAATCATTACTGACTAAAAATAACCTTTGATGGTACTAATACAATTAACTCCCAGTTATATTATGAAGAAATCTCTTCTAATCTTTACAGCTTCTTAAATATAAACATTCCGTTTTTTTCCTGGTCAAAAGTCTTCTCGCAAAGCCTTAATCTATTGGTCTTGTTTGTAAATAAATATATAACATTGCAGCAAATATAATATCATATTGAAAAATGAAAAGCATCACTGAAGGTCAGTAGCGCCTCTTCTAACATGGCCTGGATGGTACCAGACTCCCAGGTGCTCGTCATCAGACCCATTCAAGGTCTTCAAATTACATTCATTCATTCATTTTCGAACTGCATAAACATAATTAGGGTTGTGTGTGTGTGTGTGTGTGTGGACACACGCAGCAGTGACAACCATAGACAGCGAGTGGGGCTTGAACCCCCAACCTTGGGATCAGCAATCCAGCATCTTATCACCAGGCCACCATTGCCCGCTGTTCAAATTACAAATAATAGCAATCTGTAAGGGCAACATTTATAATACACATGTAAGGTATGTCAGAGGGCAGCTCATTCATCAAATGGTCATAAAGCAGTGTGTTCTCCACATAACATTTGGAACATAATGGGACCAGTAATCTGTTGATATTTGTGTCAGATAATGTTCCAACCCATCTTACACAGCTTTGTGATATGTATGTACTGGAGGTGTACAGGTTCTTGTCCATGGTTCCCCCAAACCTTGTACAGTGATCAAACGTGAGATTGAAGAGTTGTTCCCGGAGGTTCCAAGATCTTGATGTGAGGAGGAGTTTGCTTTGACGGACAGCAGTTTAGTCTTGCTAGGGTGGGTTAAGTTTCAGCCTGTGAGCTGCTATCCATGATGAAATACATGCCAGAAATGCAGAGATCCAGACAGGAACAGTTGGTCTGATCCCTTTCCAGAGACTCCAATTCTTCTGCATTTATTTCGCATTTGATCAGAGTGTCCTTACTTGCAGACGTACTTATCATCACCTAAAAGAAGTGCGTACTGGTGAAAGTGTTGGTTGTACAGTTCATCATCCTCTTTGCAAATGGGCACCACGGACCCAGGTATTAGTCTGATCGTGCAAGTCTTAGTTCGGAGTTTTCCTTCTTCTAGCTCGCTGGCCGTTGGCTCACAGGGGGCTTATCCACCTTTCGCCAGGTATTGTTTATCATGTGGAGTGACAAGCCACCCTCCCCAAGCACAGAGCTTATGGATTGTGGGAATTGGTTTAGTCACCGCTCACCCGACCATGCATCAGGTGGTTCTGGATTACATGGTACCAGTAGCAGGCAGAGTCTGGCCTGACCTGACAGTAACGATGTGTACAGTAGTTATTAATGATAGTGGTGGTAAAGGAGGGAAGCTCTTGAGATATGGTCTGGAGTATTGCGGAAATTATGGGATCCAGTGACAGGTGGCAGGATTGCATGATGAGATGACTTGCAGGATCTCTTCAGTTGTGAGACTGGAAAACTGTGCAGAGTCTTTAGTGGTCAGCGAGGAGGGAGCAGGAGCAGCTGGCAGACTGAATGAAGAACTTTTTCTTGTACAAAGCTGTCTTAGCAAGAAGTCACATCAGATGATAATATGGGTCGGAGAGCATGTTCAGAAGCCAGATTTGTTGTGAGTTATGGTTTCTTCTGCTTTATATCTGCTGCTCTGAGTTATCTGTGATTGCTTCACAGCACATCCGAGAGCCAAGGAGCAGGGCAAGAAGTCTTCTTGGTTTTGTTTGTTTAATGGGCAGAAGAAACCCATTGATACTGAGAGTGTGGAGAGGAAAGTGTCGGTAGCAGATTCTGATGGCAATGATGAATAGGAAGGAGTGTAGGGCCAACAAATGAAGGCGATTCGGAGTGAAGGTTTTACTGAGCGGGGGAAGAAAACTGAAAGCTGGTGTCAGGTAGAATTGGTGGTCCCAAGCGATGGTTAGAGATGTGGTGTGGGGAGGCAGTAATGTCTGTGACTGGGGAGGGAGAACTCGACACATCATTTAGATTTCCTCTTTTGTGTACGGGAGAGCATTTTTCAGAGTTGGGAAAAAGGAATGAAGATGACGGAGAAGGCAAGAGGACTGGAGCTTGTCAAAGGGGAGACTGAAGTCTCTCACAAAGTTGAGAGGGGTGTTGTCAGTGGGAAACGTATTGAGGGGCGTGTCCTAGGGGGTCTAGGTACTTCAGTTTTCTCCCAGAGTCCAAAGACATGCACATTAGTTTAATTAACTGTTCCAACTTCCGCCTCAGTGTGAATGGATGTGTGTGTGTGTGTGTGTGTGTGTGTGTGTGTGTGTGTGTGTGTGTGTGTGTGTGTGTGTTGGTCCTGCAATGTACTGTCAAGCTGTTCAGGGTGTACTCAGCCTTGTGTCAGACTCTCAGTGACTGTAATAGGTTTTAATGATTTGGAAAATGAATAGACGGATGGAAAATCATCCCGAGCTTCTTGATTTCTTATGTTCCTTCACAATGAAATAATGAAATGATGTCTGCTTGCACACAAACTGCTGTGGTGATGCCATTGAGAAAACCTTAATCCTTTATAATAGTGACATGTCATCTGAAATTAAGAATTTAGATAACAATTTAACCGAAGTGCAGAAACATGAATAGTTAATGATACCGAGGTTGATCAAACGCTGCCTGCGTTTGCAGTGGATTCTGCCCTGAGTGACTCGGAGGAGAAAGAAGAGCAGAATGTTAAATGTGTTCTGCCTCACACAGAAGACTGAGTTTAACTGAATTTTAATATTCATGTTCCATACATGTTCTTCCCAAGCCAGATCAATAAGGTTAAAGTAAAGAAGAAAGGTCACAGAAAGGTCAAATGTCTGAAATATCATCATCATTTTCTGTAACCACTTAATCCTAATTAGGGTTGCAGGGAGGCTGGCGCCCATCCCAGCCACTCCAAGCAACGGTAGAGTACACCCTCGAAGGCTCACCAGGCCATCGCAGGGCAGAAACACGCTGACGGCTATGCAGCTACTCTACTCTTTTCGAAAGTCAGCAATTGTTCTTTTACATGAACCTCTCACCATAGACAGTGAGAGACATGGCTGGCCTTTGATATCTCAGATAGCTGCATTGAGCGATATCTGAAATTGTGTTATTCAAAACATTCTTCATTTTTAATTTTCCATTTTTAAATATACAGGTGGTCCTCGTCTTACATGGTTCTCGACTTACGACGTTTCGACTTTTCGACACCACTAAGTATATGTACGCCGCTCTGTTCATAAGCTCCTATGACGAGTACTAGTTTTTGACGCGGACTGCGTATGAATACACAGCTACGCAGTGCTACACAGTGCTTCGTGGTAATACGCAGTCATCAGCGTCATCCATTTTGTCTCGAGGCGTGTCATAAAATGTATTATATTATATATTTATTTTATTTTAATTGAAATGTTTATTTTAATTGTCTATACTATTTTCCCATGAATATGAAGTATAATACATGTATTTCGAATGTTTTTTTTTCGAGATTTAGAGGGTATTTTGGGGTAAAAATCCAACTTATGCGGAATTCCGGGTTACGACGCATCATAGGACATAGAACTTCTTCATAATTCGAGGACCGCCTGCATTTCATCCATGCACATTTTTATAAAGAAAGTTTTATTTTGTTGGTGGTGGAACCATCATTGGCATTGCATGCACTTGCTTTTAAAATTATTTTTAAGGAAGTATTTGATTACAATGTCAATCAGATTGGTGGTTGTGCCAAAACCATAGAATGCATCTTTGTATGAGGATAGAAAAAGGATGGCATTTTTATTTCATGCAATGCTTCAGTTCATTTGTCTTCAGACTTTGTTTTTCCAATTTGTTTTTCTTTGTCCTCCTTTATAGTCAACCCTGAATGATGAGCTCTTGCACAGGGAATTACGTCATATCGATATTACAGTGTTCCACATCATAAATGAGCCTATGGAGTTGTCCTTCTTTCAGAAGATTGTCAGCCGGCATCATTGAATGCACTAAAAACGTCCTGCTGCAGAAGTAGGCCCACAGCTATTATTATTTCACCTTTAAATTATTTTTCATGTCCATCTACAGCTGAATAAATATCATAAAATAATCTTCTCGTCAACTCTGTTTTGAAAATGTACTTGAAGAGTATGTTCAATATTTTTAGATTTCTATTGCCCAGTTGTGTTGAAGGTATGTCTGCTGATATGTGATGAAGAGAACAGCAGATTTCATTTAATAAAGCTGAAATACTAAAAGATAATAAAATTACTGCATTCAATGTGATACGCACCCAGGGTGCTTTAAAAATGGGAGTGGGTGGGCACTTATTAAAATGTTACCAGAGGAGTGGAACGGTAAGTGCTTAATACCATCGCGGTGGAAAACATGAATAATAACAGAACAATAAAAGAGTTTTACTGGTATTTGTATTATTCATTATGTGGTATCAACCAAATTACTTACATGAAAGCTGAAAATAAACAGAAAACAGCATACATTTAAAATAAAAGACCCCTTACTTTTCCCTTCCGATGCTGTTCCTTTAAACATTTCCCCGGAAGTAAAATGGACCAAACAACAGAATGTCAACTTTAGCACATGGCAAGTTAAACCAAAAACCACAAACATAAACAAAAGCACATGGCCAGGAACGTCTTTAAATTTATGAAGTTAGTGAGCAGGAGAATCGGGTAAAAGATACTCGTCATCACTTTCTGATAGGTCCATATCAGGCTCATCACTCCATTCATTCAGAACATCCCATAGTTTTGCTGTAGCAGTTTATAATGGTTCATCGGTTGTTGGACATTTATCAAGAAAACACAGTAAAATATTTTCCTGTTTTTTTTAAAGCACGGCGGAAAGATCAAATGTTTTGTTACTGATGAACATTATAGACATCCCTCAGTGGCATGGGGTCTTGAAATACCGTGTAATCTCACTTTTACAGCCAGTGAATGCCTCATTTTACCGTTACAGAGACTGATCCAATAAAATTTTTTAAGTTTGATCTACAGTTTTGCTCCCAGTACACATGGGCGATTATTAAACGTGAGATCAAAAACAGGGTGTGTGAGTGTATGTGTGTGTGTGTGTGTGTGTGTGTGTGTGGGGGGGGGGGGGGGTGTTATTGGAGCAGGGCGCTTATTACGTTGCTTACGGTACATTTGTTTTGAATAAAACAGGTGGACCCCTGAGGTGCAACAAACACACATAAAGGCACAGGAATGCAAATTAGTTCTCAGAAGTATTAATCTGTTCAAGCTGCAGTCTTTCTTCAACCGTGCAGCCACTGTAATGTTCTCTCTGGAATCAATTCAGGGTTACATACACCTGATGGCACAGGACCAGGTAAGGCATACATCATATACCATATACTGGTGTTCATTCATCATCATTTGCTGAATCGCTTGATTCTATTAATATTTCGAGGAGCCTGGAACTTATCTCAGCCAGGCCATCAAATGGGCCAACACACACACACACACACACACACACACACACACACACACACACACACACACACACACACACTCAAAATACACAATTCAATTCAATTCAGTTTGATTTGTATAGCACGTTTTACATTTGCCATCGTCACAAAGTGGCTTGACACAGTACAGGTAAAAGTTTACAGACTATAAAAGAGTTTCTACATTTTCTACACCCCCTACACACCCATTGTGAGCAAGCCAGCAGCAACAGTAGCAAGGAAAAACTCCCTCAGCTGACGTGAGGAAGAAACCTTGAGAGGAACCGGGCCCAAAAGGGAAACCCACGCTCATCTGGGTGAAACCATCTGAAATAATTGTGGTATTATACATGTATGCATACGTCAGTCAGGGGGTTGATCCTACTTCGCGGAAATTGTGTGTGTGTGTGTGTGTGTGTGTGTGTGTTGGGGGGGGGGGGGGGGGGTTGGTCTCGGTCCTCATTAACTGCGGAAAAAGTGAGGATCCCTGTATATGCGGTACACACTAGTACAGGACTCCCTCATTTTCCGCGGTTAATTGGGACCGAGATCCCCATGCAACCACCGAAATTCGTCAAGTACAATCACCACCCAACCCCCCAGCCCCCCTTGCCTGATGTGTATATAGTATCAATAAATACATTTTCAATTATATAAATGCTTATAATAACAATTAAATATTCAAAAATAATGCATAAGATATAAATATACTATAAATACACACACGTACAGACCCAGATGCGCATCTCATATAAAAATGTAAGTAGTTTTGATGGGAGGTTTTGGGTTAGTTTTTGTTTTGTGTCGTTTTATTTTTTTATTTATTTTTTTTCACATAATTGGCCTTGTTTTTGTGGCATTTTCCTTAACTTTTCCCCTATTCTTCTTTAATTTAATTATTTTTTAATTCGATGAATATTAAAAAAAAAAAAAAGCTGCATGAATTGAAGCGCGAAGTAGCGCGGGATCGCTGTATTGGTACTGGGTCTTTTTTTATTATTATTTTTTGGCATGTCGCATGTTAATGGCCTTCACATTGTCTTCACTTCAACTGTCAGTAGTAGATAATACACTCCATCTACTCTCTGAAATGTTCCATAAGTTCTTATGAGCATCCAGGTTTTGTTCTTCGAGTGATCCTGAAGGAGAAAGAGATCATATTTGAGACGGATTTCAAAGACTTCAGGTCCCCTTGCTAAATCTTTGTGATGCAGTGTAGAAATGCATTAGTATGCTGACTCGAGTCGAGACACAGCTGTTTTATTATATATATATATATATATATATATATATATATATATATATATATATATATATATATATATATATATATATAAAATTGGAATAACTATTTTTTTTCTTCCTGCATTTTAAACACTGCTGTGTATGGTATAAGAAATGAATTTTCTCTGTTCCATTATATATTCTGGAGACTCTGTGTTATGCTCTGATAGGAGTCGGTACGTATTTTATTTGAGCTGAAAATAATGAAAATTATTTTATTAAGAACAATAAGGCATCAAATGACTTCCACACATTTTCCACACATTTTATTCACAGTGCATTATTTTGACTTTCTCTTGAAGCCATGCACCGGGGACTCCACAAGCCTGAAACTCATCATCCTGCCTGAAATCCTTCAGGCACAAAAGGATGAAATTCGGCGGGTCATTCGTGAGAACCGCCTGGGGCCACTTGAGCACGTGCGTCTCTATGACTAATTTGCACCGCTGCTATCACAGCAAGCAGAGCATGACATAGAGCACTTCCTGGTGGAGCAGCATGCCTTTCAGGAGATAATGATGGAGGTGGCACGTTACGAGCAGCTGGCTAATGAGATAGAGTTTGGCTCCTGCAAGGTCAGTTTACCTATAGCAGCCATTTGTTTTAAAGGTGCAGGATCTGGTTTACTTGTTATAGTTCGTGTTGTGCTACACTTTGTTTATTTTTTTCTGAATACAAAATCAGGTTTAGATTTCATGGTGATATATCGACAGGTATTTTGTCACCATATTTGCATTTTTTCTAATTTGTTTAGTAAAAAAAACAAAAAATCTGCTGTACAGACACAGGGGGTATTCTGAGCTGAATGGCCACGGCATTGCTAGCTTCTCCGATTGAATTCCCTGTCATACCTACGCACAGTGTGATTCCATCAGTGTCTCGTCCCTCAACCTGATTGCTGATTGCTGGCGATATTGATTATAAATTCGCCGATGTTATATCTGCCTGCCTGTGTTCCTGACGCCCACCTTGGTCCAGTTTATGAATCATGTCTCGCTGTTCTGAATTGCGTGTTAAAAGCTTTTCTCTGCAGTTGTATCTTTGTGTTCTCTTTCCTGGTTTAACATGAAATAAAGGCGTCCTACAGTCAAACAGAAAAACATCGTTTATTGGATGATCAGAAATTTACAATTTTGGTTAGATATGGTATTTTTGTTTGTTTGTTTTTTTCTAAATGTCTGAATCCTCCACCAAGAACAATGTTTCAAAACCAGTAATTTTAATATTTAGTTGTTCTCTTTAGGGCAGTGGTGGCCTGGCGGTAAAGGTGCTAGATGACTGAGCCTAAGGTTGGGGGTTCAAGCCCCACTCTCCAATCCTAGCTGGGTTATCAAAGGCCGGCCATGTCGCTCCCTGTCTGTGGTGAGAGGTTCATGTAAAACAACCATTGCTGACTTTCGTCAAGAGGAGCTGCATAACCTTCAGTGTGTTTCTGCCCTGTGATGGTGAGCCGGTGAGCCGTCCAGGAGAGATCCTGCCCTAAGAGAGCAGATACATGCAATGCCCACCAATGCCACATGATGGTTTTCAAAAATAGGAGTCAGATACTATCAGGAAGACAGAGTACGCTGATTTCCAGACACAGTGTGACCTACAAATGTGGCCACCTTGAACTCCACCTCCCAACCTTACCTTGCTTTATTCCAAGTAACCCCAGGTAGAACCATGCACACCTGTTAGCAGCCACTATAAAAACCACGAGTGAACACTCACGCTTGAGAAGGAACACTCTGTTTATGTATTGCCTGAATTATCAAGCTTTTATCCTCATACATTGATTTTCTGGTTCTGGCTCTGTTTTCTATTTTTTTAATGACTGAATGAATTACTTTTCTTTTTGCCTCCTGGTTAGATTTGCTCCTAACATGTTTATGGATTCTGTTTTGTAATTGGTCAGTGGTGTCTTCATATTAAGTTGAAAGTTTGCATTCATCTCAGGCTGCTTTAAATGAAGAATGTGATTCACAAAAACACAACTAACAATAATTTCTGCACTCCAACAGATCCAGATTGTATTCTGAAGTATTGCAAATGATTCAATAAATGAAAAATGTGGGAAATGCTGTTACTGGTCCAAAATGGCTCATGGTATCATTAAACAAAACAACCAATGAGCCCATGGCATGGCGGCACGGCGATGTAGTGGTTAGCACGTCCGCCTCACAGCTAGAAGATCCTGTACTGGATTCCCAACTCGGGCTTTTCTGTGTGGAGTTTGCATGTTCTCCCCGTGCTTGCTTGGGGTTCCTCCTGTCCTGGTACTCCAGTTTCCTCCCACACTCCAAAAAACCCCCAAAAACAAAACAAAACGAAACATGCACAGTGGGGTAATTGGCTGTCCCAAATCACCCGTACAGTAGGTGTGAGTGTTAGTATGAATGGATGTGTGAGAGTTGGCTCTGCGATAGCTTGCTGAGCTGTCCAGGGTGTACCCAAGCCTCATCAATTGCTGTGACCCGCCGGTCAGTCTTGTGACCGGTCAGCAGTCTTTCGAAACCCGCGAATGACGAAATGGTCGTATACGTATGATACCGCGCACTGCCACAAAATGGGTTCGTATGTTGCAAACAAAAACAAAAATGGTCGACATGGCGTGGGTACTCACCAAAACGTTCAGAAGATATTCGTTTAAAGATGAATTTGAAATACTAAACATCAGTGATGATGCTATGTTACCAAAATAAGACGCAAGATTTGCTACAAGTACAAATTAGAGAAGCTTCTACGTTGATTAATACCTTCTGACTTATCAAAATCATGTTATAGCAACACAATGGAGTTCGAGGTATTCATGTTAGCGATCAGTGAAAGTCCCAGTTCAGCCAGTTAAAGGTTCAGGTTGGTACTACTGGTGTTTGATGTTAATGCTGATGGATGAAGCGTTGCATGTTCGTGTAGTAAAAGTTTTCCATCAGTTAACAGATTTGTATTAAAATGTAATATTTCAAAATAATTAGTTGTCAATAATTTTTACATTACTTTAACATTATAAAATTCAACATCATATTCAAAATTCAAGATATTATGCATACATCAACTGAACTTAAGAGCACAAATCTGACTGATTCAATAACAGGTTTGTTATTGTTGTACTTTTACTTCAGGGAATCATTTCGCACAACCTGTGGGTTATTCATTCATTCATTCATTCATTCATTCATTCATTCATTTTCTGTATCCACTTCATCCTAATTAGGGTCACGGGGAGGCTGGCGCCCATCCCATCTGACTCCGGGCGAGGGCAGAGTACATCCTGGATGGCTCGGCAGGCCATCGCGCGGCAGAAACACACTGACGGCTTTGCAGCTCCTCTTGTCGAAAAGTCAGCAATGGTTCTTTTACATGAACCTCTCACCATAGACAGTGAGAGACATGGCCGGCCTTTGATAACCCAGTTAGTGCACTGGGGGACCTGTGGGTCAGGCAAATCATTTTCAACTGAGTCGGCTGAAATGGGCGCCAGCCTTCCCGTGAACCTAATTAGGACCTGGTTCAGAAAATGAAGGAGCCCATGGCGCATTTTAAACAATATCATGATGCAATTTAAAAAAGAATCACACACAAAAGTGATTCAATATTAAGATTTCGAAAACTTTTATATGGTGAAAAATTCATTAGTTTCTATCGATATTGCTTAATGTGACAGATCGTGCGACTTGGTATGTTTGAAGTGCAATGCCATGCACTGGTCCATGCACTAGCATGGCAGTATATAGTAAAAGACAAACGTGGTATAATTTATATTCAGCTCAACATATACACTGTTAGCTACATAGCACGAGTAGCTTGGCTCTAATCCGACCTGCCTTTGTAATGATAAAAATATTTAAATATAAAGTATAAAATCTCTTGCCTCTGGCTTGGTGGACATCACTGAATTGAATATTATTGGTATTTCAATGTCTTGGAGACAATTCACCAAAATCCATCTCACCTTTGACCCATAATTGTTAATTACCCACCCTAGAAACTTATGACATTGCTCAAGTGGGATTCAACACCTCGGTATCCTCAAACCAGCTGAGTGTCCCTCCGGCATGTGCCGAGTCGACCCCAGTGTCCCTTCCTGGTTGGACATGTCCGAAACACCACACCAGGGAGGCGTTCAAGAGACATTCCTACCTGACACCCGCGCCACTTCAACTAGCTCATCTCAACACAGAGAAGCTTCTTGAGCTTCTTCCCCTATCTCTAAGGGAGAGCCCCACCACCCGGCAAAGGAAGCTCATTTCAGCCGCTTGTATCCACGGTTTTGTTCTTTCAGTCACTATCCAGAGCTCGTGACTATAGGTGACAGTTAGAATATAGATCGACTGGTAAATTGAGAGGTTTGCCTTGCGGATCAGCTCCCTCTTCACCATGACTGGTACAAGCTCCGCTTTACAACAGAGGCTGCAGCGATCCGCCTGTTGATCTCTCGCTGCATCCTTCTCTCACCCTTCAACAAGACCCTGAGATACTTGAAGTCCTCCACAAAAAAAATCAAGATACTTTTGAACCTTATTCTCACCATTGTGTGTGTGTGTGTGTGTGTGTGTGTGTGTGTGTGTGTGTGTGTATGTGCCCATGTGTGCCCAATAGATTCAAATTATGTGATGAAATTTAGAAGATTGCAAAAAAACAAACAAGCAAAAAAAACCCTCTCAGCACTCCTTTAAATACGCCCTTAAGGCGCTACAGTAAATCCAGATGTATTAACTCACAGCTCAAACCTTCATTAAACTCTCATTTTCACCTCAAATTTGTCCATTTTCTCTTTATTTTACGCCTACGTAAGGAAAACTGAAGCTGAAAAAAATTCCCAAAATGGAGCACCAGCTCAGCAAGTCCATGGATCGTCTTTGCTTTCTGGCTGGTGATGAGTTTTCATCAAGGGACATAGCACTGAATAAGAAGAGCGTACAGTGGCGCATGCCTTCCATCGATGACAAGCACCGAGAGATTGCTATGGAGAAGACTGTTCAATTCCTGGACTTACTTAAACTAGAGACATCACACCGAAGAAAATTACTCAGTCGAGCAACCCAAATATTAATTTCTAAGCAACAATAATTGCTCAGTCATAAAACAGCAAAGAACAAAATGCCTACGCTTGAGAAAAATCTAAAGTAAGACATACAACTTCATCTTAAATTAGCTTCTTAAATAAGAAAACTAATTAAATTTCCTCATATTATAAGCTAATAGCAATGTGTGGTGAAGCATAAAGCAAATTTACAACAGACTCAACAAGGGGATGTTATCCCACTGACATGCTAGGCCGCATTAGCATTAACGATCTCTCTCAAATGTTAATGACTATGTCTATTAGATTAGATTAGATTAAATTAAATTCAACTTTATGTTATTACACATGCATAAATACAGGCTAATGACATAGAGTTCAGCATCCAATCAGAAGTGCAGAGAACAGCAAGTGCAATATATACAGAATGTGCAGTATTTACAATTAGAAGCAATTATGCACAAACAAGTGCGGTGTAAAAGGTGGGAATAGCCGTGCACAGATTATGTATAAATTAGTTATGTGAACAGTTATGTACAGATATGGGCAGTGTAAAGGTGAGAATAAATTAGCATTAATTTACATAGGAGCACTATACACATGTTCTATATTATTATCTCTCTTCTTTTCCTTTCGGCTTTTCCCTTCAGGGGTCGCCACAGCGAATCATCTGCCTCCATCTCACCCTATCCTTTGCATCTTCTTCTCTTACACCAACGACCTTCATGTCCTCCTTTACCACATCCATGAATCGTCTCTTTGGTCTTCCTCTAGGCCTTTTGCCTGGTAGTTCCAGCCTCAGCATCCTATTACCAATATACTCACTATCCCTCCTCTGTACATGTCCAAACCATCTCAATCTAGCCTCTCTGACTTTGTCTCCAAAACGCCTTACATGTGCTGTCCTCTGACGACTCATTCCTAATCCTATCCATCCTCGTTACTCCCAAAGAGAACCTCAACATTTTCATCTCTGCTACCCAACTCTGCCTCCTGTCTTTTCCCCAGGGCCACTGTTTCTAACCCATACAGCATCGTTGGCCTCAACACCGCTTTTGTACACTTTTCCTTTCATTTTGCCGATCCCCTCCTATCACACATCACACCGGACACTTTTCTCCAACCATTCCAACCTGCCTGCACACGCTTCTTGACCTCTTTTCGACACTCGCCATTGCTCTGGATTGTTGAGCCTAAGTACTTAAAATCCTCCACCTTTCTTATCTCTGCTCCCTGTAATCTCACCGCTCCTCTTTGGTCCTTGGCATTCATGCACATGTACTCTGTCTTACTGAGGCTAATCTTCATTCCCCTCCTTTCCAGGGCATACCTCCACCTCTCTAGATTTTCCTGCACTTGTTCTCTGCTCACACTACAGATTACAATGTCATCTGCAAACATCATAGTCCATGGGGATTCTTGTCTAACCTCGTCTGTCAGCCTGTCCATCACCATAGCGAACAAGAAGGGGCTGAGAGCTGACCCTTGATGCAGTCCCACCTCCACCTTGAACTCTTCCGTCACACGACAGCACACCTCACCACTGTCTTACATCTCTCATACATGTCCTGCACCACTCTAACATACTTCTCTGCTACTCCAGACTTCCTCATGCCATACCACAGTTCTTCTCTCGGCACCCTGTCATATGCTTTCTCCAGATCCACAAAGGCACAATGCAGCTCCGTGCCTGACCTTCTCTGTACTTCTCCATTAACATCCTCAAGGCAAACACTGCATCTGTGGTGCTCTTTCTGGGCATGAAACCAAACTGTTGTTCACAAATGCTGACTTCTGCCCTTAGTCTAGCTTCCACTATTCTTTCCCATAACTTCATGATGGCTCATCAACTTTATCCCTCTGTAGTTGCCACAACTCTGCACGTCTCCCTTGTTCTTAAAAATGGGCACCAGCACACTTCTCCTCCATTCCTCTGGCATCCTCTCACTCTCTAAGACCTTGTTAAATGTTCTTGTCAGAAAATCTACTGCTACCTCTCCTAGACACTTCCATACCTCCACCGGTATGTCATCAGGACCAACTGCCTTTCCATTCTTCATCCTCTTCAATGCCCTCC
The DNA here is from genome assembly GCA_024760905.1 of Plotosus lineatus. Taxonomy (NCBI): domain Eukaryota; kingdom Metazoa; phylum Chordata; class Actinopteri; order Siluriformes; family Plotosidae; genus Plotosus; species Plotosus lineatus. The sequence continues at coordinate 90,313,952 of CM045729.1, read as the reverse complement.
TCACTTCACCCTTACTAATCTTTGCTACTTCCTGGTCCTCAACAGTCACCTCTTCTACTTTTTTTTCTCTCTCATTTTCCTCATTCATCAGCTCTTCAAAGTACTCTTTCCATCTTCCCAGCACACTTCTGTCATCAGTCAATACATTTCCTCTCTGTCCTTTATCAATCTAACTTGCTGCACGTCCTTCCCATCTCTATTTCTCTGCTGTGCCAACCTGTATAAATCATTTTCTCCTCCTTACTTTCCAGCCGAGCATACAAGTCATCAAACGCACTCTGTTTGGCCTTTGACACTGCTACCTTTGCCTTACGCTGTGTCTCCTGTACTCCTGTTTACTCTCTTCGGTTTTCTCAATGTCCCACTTCTTCTTAGCTAATCTCTTCCTTTGTACACACTCCTGCACTTCCTCATTCCACCACCAAGTCTCCTATCTACTTTCCTTCCAGAAGACACACCAAATATTCTCCTACCTGTCTCCCTGATCACATTCGCTGTAGTTGTCCAGTCATCTGGAAGCACTTCCTGACCACCCAAAGCCTGTTTCAACTCCTCCTTGAAGGCAACCCGACACTCTTCCTTTGTCAACTTCCACCACTTTGTCTTCTGCTCTGCCTTTGCCTTCTTCACCTTCCTCACCATCAGCATCATCCTGCACACCACCATCCTATGCTGTTTGGCAACACTCTCACCCGCTACTACTTTGCAGTCACTGACTTCCTTTAAATTACATCGCCTGCACAAGATGTAGTCTACCTGTGTGCTCCTACCTCCGCTTTTATAAGTCACCCTATGCTCCTCTCTTCTGGAAGAAAGTATTCACCACAGCCATTTCCATCCTTTTTGCAAAATCTACCAACATCTGTCCTTCATGCTCCTGTCCTGGATACCAAACCTACCCATCACTTCCTCGTCCCCTCTGTTTCCTGCACCAACATGTCCATTGAAGTCTGCCCCAATGACCACTCTTTCACCTCTGGGGGTACTCTGCATCACTTCATCTAACTCCTCCAGAATCTCTCCTTCTCTTCTCGCTCACATCCTGTCTGTGGGGCATAAGCACTAACAACATTGACCATCACACCTTTAATTTCTAACTTGAGACTCATCACTCTGTCTGACACTCTTTTCACTTCTAGAACATTCCTGCCAACTCCTCCTTCAAGATGACTCCGACTCCATTTCTCTTCCCATCCACACCGTGATAAAACAGCTTAAACCCTGATCCTATGCTTCTAGCCTTGCGACCTTTCCACCTGGTCTCCTGAACACACAGTATGTCCACCTTCCTCCTCTGCATCATGTCAGCCAGCTCTCTACCTTTTCCTGTCATAGTTCCAATATTCAAAGTCCCTACTTTCAGTCCTAGACTCATGCCTTTCCTCTTCTCTCTCTGGCAACGGACACGCCTCCCGCCTCTCCTTCTTCGACGTCTTCGACCAACAGTAGTCCAATTTCCATCAGCACCCTGTTGGTTGACGGCACTGATGGCGGTCGTTGTTAACCCGGGCCTCGACCGATCCGGTATGTCATTCTTTCTTGTGATTCGCATAGTTTATTTGGCATTTGTTTTACGCCGGATGCCCTTCCTGACGCAACCCTCTGCATTTATCCGGGCTTGGGACCGGCGTGAGGGAGAGACACTGGTTTGTGCCCCCCCCTCACGGCTGCATATTATTATACCAAAGAATACAATATGCAGATATAATGTTCCAATATACAGTATACTTATATGTAATATGAAAATGTACAGATGTATTATGAACAAATCTACAGATATGCTGTGTTGGAATATATATCCAGGTATAGAGATGTAATCTGGACAATATACACATGTGCAACATGTATAAATAGACATATATACAGTTATACAGTGTGCTTTAATTGTATATACAGTAGTGGAAGAAAAGCACTGTAAACAGACTATGCAATGTCAGCATGCACATGTCCATGAATGATATACATGATATTAATGGAACGAATGGTACTGATATGGTGGAGTGTAGATGGGAAGGGAAGGTTCAGAACGGCACTGAGTTCAGTATGGTAATATCTGTGGGGAAGCTGTTCCTAAACCGGCTGATTTTTATCTGAAGGCTCCTAACATGCCTTCTGGAGGGAAGGAGCTGAAACAGTCTGTTGGCAGGATCAGAGGAGTCCCTGAGAATGCTGCGCACCCGGTGAAGACGTGTTCTCTTGTGGACATCCTCAATAGCAGGAAGTGGAGTTCCTGTGATGTGTTGGGCGGTTTTCACAACCTGCTGCAGGGCCTTGTGGTCACCGATAGAGCAGTTCCTATACCAGGCTGTTAGTCAGGATGCTTTCTACTGTGCAGTATAGAAGAGACCCAGGATGTCAGCAGACAAGGTTCTTCTTCAGTGCCCTCAAGAAGAACAGGCACTGATGGGCCTTCTTGATCAGGCTGGAGGTGTTGGATGACCAGGACAGGCTTTCTGAGGTTTGGGGCCACAGGAATTTGAAGCTGGAGACACATTCAAAAGCCATGCCATTGATATGGATAGGATGATGAGTGTCAGTGATTTTCTTCCTGAGTCCACAAAGAGGTCCTTGTTTTGCTGGTGTTCAATAGCAGGTTGTTGTCAGTGCACCATGCAGCTAGGTGCTTTATCTCTGCCCTGTAATCAGACTCATCACTGTCACTGATGAGTCAGCTCACTGTGGTGTCGTCTGTAAATTTTATGATGGAGTTGGGACCATACATGGGCCTACAGTCAAGGGTGAAGAAGGAGTAGAGGAATGGGCTCAGCACACAGCCCTGAGGTGCGCAGTGTTGAGTGTGATGGTGGAGGAACATTTGTGGCTTGACCTAGCATACTGGGTACTGCTGGTTAGAAAGCCCATGATGCAATTGCATAGGGACATACTGATTCTAATATCATCAAGTTTTTTGGTTAACGTAGAGGGAATGCCTATGTTAAATGCTGAGCTGAAGTCAACAAACAGCATTCTTGCATACATGTTCTTGTAGTCCAGTTATGAGTAAACAGTTTAGTGCTGTGGATACAACATCCTCTGTATTTCTGTTGCTTTGATATGAAAATTGGTGTGGGTCTCGTGTGGCGACACATTGTTTGAGGTGTGCCAGATATGCTCTCACAGTTGGATTGTGAGAAGTTCATGGAAGAGCTGAAAGTCTACGCACAGCAGGTGGAGGAGCTTACCTTTTAACTCAGCAAGTATCAGAAACGTGCTCAGGCACTCAACTCCAAACGGGAAAGGGCCATAGAGAAGGTACGCCTACATTATAGTTAAATCTGTATTATTCTTTACTCCAGTGAAGGTTTCATTAAAATATTTTGGACATTGAACTCCAACTAATGAAAGAAAACGGGATCTCAGTTTGTTCACGTGCAAGATAATGGAGAATTTTAACTTGTGGATTAACTTTGACTTTTCTCTTTTTTTTGTCAAAATCTACAATTCAGTTTCATCATCCATTTCACCCTAATTTTACTATGATTCTTCTTCCATGATTGAAGGCTGTGGAAACATTTGGATGGCTTGTATTCCAATTCCCTTTACAGAAAAAACTCCAAGACCAGCTGCTCCCATACCTTAACATGTACCAGACAGCTACCGAGTTCCAGGCTCAGCACCAGCAATGGTGCTCTCACGTCCATCAACCCTGAGAAGGTGGAAAATGACATCAACCACTACGCGTGCTTACTCTACAGACTGGATTAGAGTTTTCAGTTGTCATCCAAGGCTATGCATGTCGCTGCCCAAATCAAGGCTGAGGTGGAGAATTTCAAGAAGCACATCCCCTTAGTGCAGGTATTTAAATGTTAAAGAGATAATGTTATGCATTTTCCAGAGTTTTGACCTATAAATATTGTTACAACCATGAACAACTGTGCTAGATGGTGCTAGAATATCCAATAAGAAGGTTAGCGCACGGTTACGTTTTCGCTTCAGACGACATTGGCTGTAAACACAAGTTTGCTGGATCTTCTGATTAGCTGGTTTTCAAACCCTAACACTTCTGGCAACTTCTGGGGACAAATCAGAGTAGTGCAGTCACAAGAAACAGAAAGATCACAAATGAAAGGAGGAAGCATTCACATTCAAAATCAGCGTTTCAGTTGGAGGTGGATAAACAGCTTATTGAAAAACGTTTTTTTTGGACTAGGAATGATACTTTGGTATTGCCCTGATGTTCAAACTGAAAAGTAAAGATCTGAAAATGAATAGAATATCTGACCTTTCAGATGAACAATAGAGACGGTATAGATCAAATGCTACACATACATTCCACAGAAACACACACACACACACACACACACACACACACACACACACACACACACACTCCGAAGATTTAATAAGAGTGCACCGCTACAGCTTGAAAGACCATCGCAGAGCAGAAACACGGTGATGGCTATGCAGCCTCCTCTTGACAAAAGTCAGCAATGGTTATTATACATGCCTCTCACCATAGACATGGCCGGCCTTTGATAACCCAGTTAGTTTCACTGGGAGCAAAATGGCAAATCGTTGAGAGTGGGGCTTAAACCCCCAACCTTTGGAACAGTGATGTAGCAGAGTTCAGGCCCATTATATAGTAAAGGACTCTGGCATGTGTCTTTCAATTTTTCCTGATCGCAAAACTCTCAATGAGTTAATGTAAAATACAGTGATACCTCAGCTCACGAACATAATTGGTTCCCAGAAAGTGTGTGTGAGGCGAAAAGTTCGTCTTCCGAACATTTATTTCCCATAAGAAACCATTAAAATGAGAATAATCCGTTCCCAGGTCCCCATAAAACATAATTTTCTACTAAATAAGCCTTAAAACTACACAAAAATATACCTTATTTTATGTATAATAAATGTGCTATTGTATTGTAATTAAAGAAATAAACTGTACTGTATAATAAAGTGGTTTTATTTACCTTTGTGATGGTAGTTGATGGCTTGATGGAATGTAGTGGGAGGAGGGAGGGAGGGACTTACTGTTTGGAAGGAGAGTTTGGAAACGCCTACTGTTTGGAAACACCCTTAGCCACACACCCCCCCTTAATAGCTTCCTTGTTCTTAAGGATGGGAGCAATGGTAGACTTAGCGTACTGGTACTGGGACGCTGAGTCACACAAACACACACCTCGTCCGTGTTTTTCAATGATCTCCGCCTGTGGTGGGGTCTTTTTCGGTCCCATAATAGCAAAAGTACACTCAATATGGTCCAAAATGTCTAGCAAACACAAACCACTTCCGCACTCAAAGAAAGGGGGTGACGAACTGTGACGCCGTGAGCGTGCGTCAGCTTCTCGTGGCCGCCGCCGTGGCGCTGTTCGACCGCGTGGTTTGATTCGTCCGCCGAAAACTAGTTCGTCAGCAGAGACTATATGCTCGCAAATTTAATGTTCTTGAGGCGAAAAGTTCGTGAGCTTAAGCGTTCGCCAGCGGAGGTTTTACTGTATTATAAATGTGGGAGTGTAAAGGAACCCTAGCCATAGAAACAAATCAAGAGAATCTCTTCATTCACTTCATCAAATCAATCACCAGACTTTTTTTTTCAAAGTTGCAGTGGCAGTAAGATGGCTCATGGGTTAGCATCTCCACCTCACAGCAAGACGGCCCTGAGTCCGAATCCTGATCACAGAGTGTTAGCCCTGTGATAGTCTGGCAAACTGCTCAGGATGTACCCTTCCTCTGCCCAGTGTATGGTATGAAATTCATCTTTTTGCCCTATCGTGGAACAGGCACATCCATTGCATCACTCAGTAGATGAGCTCCAGATATTGACATAGTCAAGACAAAAACGATGTGTGGTTCAGCTTTCATGCCAAAGTTACCGTAAGTGTATTATTATTATTATTACTATTATTATTATTACTATTATTATTATTATTATTATTATTACTATTATTATTATTATTATTATTATTATTATTATTATTATACTTTTACAGAGAAAAACTCCAATTAGTTTGGTGGCCATTACAGGTTCTGGGTTTGAATGTTCTGCAGGTGGAAAGCCTGAAGTATAGTTTTAAAGAGATTGGTGAACAAAACTGATGGATAAAAGATCGGCGCAGTCCACGTGGCTCTACCTGGATTCCATTTTAAGTTCTTCAGACATTATGGCCTAGATGCCAGAAGTGGGACGCCAGTTCACCACCGTGGATAAAACCAAGAGGAATATAAGTAAGCAAGTCAGTGTCAAGGGTCGATATAGTGTATGCAGCTCTTACAATCATAAATCATTCATGTACACATTCTTTTTCTGAACCGCTTAATCATAATTAAGGTCACAGGGAAGCTGGCGCCCATCTCAGCCGACTCTGGGAGAGGACAGAATACACCCTGGACAGCTCACAAGGCCAACGCAGGTCAGAAACATTCTGACGGCTATGCAGCTACGCTTGACTAAACCCAGCAATGGTTCTTTTACATAAACCTCTCGCCACCAGCAGTGAGAGACATGGGCGGCCTTTGATAACCCAGTGAGCTGCTCAGTTGAATCATAAATCATTAACTCGTAAATATAAATTATGTATGCAATGATATATACAGTAGGCGCCCACAAAAAAAAAAAAAAAAGTTTCTAATTTTTATTGTCTCTTCCTGTAAATGTGTTCACAATATGAAAAGTAAAACAGTGCCACAGTTTGGATGTATTATAATAATTTTTACTGGTAGCTCAATCATCCCAAAGTTACAAAAATTATGTGTAATATTCCGCTAATATCTGAAATGGTCAGCTAATGTTAAATTTAACAGAAAAATATAAAATCACAGAAATCATCCAAATCAAACACTTCCAGTTCAATCAACAAATGATCTCGGACACTAACAGTTTAATACAGTGTTCAGATTAACTCATTTATATTGTTTCTCCACACATTAATTGTCAGTAGCTACAGCGAGAACTGTCAAGGTGGACAGATTGTTACTGTTTGGAAAGTCACGGCGGTCTTTCTCTACAACTTGCAAACAAAAACTGATCGATGATGAGTGCAGGTCCTTTATTTTAGAAATGATATGACAATCCTTACACACTGGAATACCCACCTTGTCCCAGAACTGAGCTATTTCTCTCATGGTTGTTGTTGCACCCGCTGAGATTGTTTGTAATTCCTCCTTGTGCGGATAAAAGAAACTCTGCAGCACTTGTAGATTTGAAGGAAGTTTGCTTCCAGAGATTGTTTCCAGAGTTCGTCCAATCAGTCGTATTCCATGCTGCTTCTTCGGTGGACTACAACTGGAACAAGCCACCATTTCAGAAAACAAATGTGTAACACTCGTCCAATACTACATTTCAAATTCTGCAATGATCAGATTCATAATATATATATATATTATGAATATATATATATATAAACAAAAATAAAAGGACAGGACAAAGACTTTCTATTGAAACTCCATTTATTTTTGTTATTTGCTCTACCAAAAAGTATTGAGCACTCTCCTACGGAAGGATCTACTCAGAAAATCCTATATATATATATATATATATATATATATATATATATATATATATATATATATATATATATATATATATATATATATATATATATATATATCGTAGGCCCTTGACCATTCGTGGTTCAGCGCCTCCCCCCCACATACTAGTGGATTGGAAACAAATCCGGAAGTAACTTGCACGTGATTCAATTTTAGCCAATGGGTGAGAGCTTTTTGTTCCTCTCTTCTGCTGATTGGTTGCAGATGATGTCTACACCTCTTTTTCTTTCCTTCGCGCCAAAGTTATCAACGTGATTACTTGAATTGTGAATTCAACTTTTTCGTATGTTTTTAATGATTATTTAAGCCCTATGATGTCATTCAACAGTCTCAACATGGCTCAACAATCCAGAGCAATGGAGAGTGTGGAAAAGAGGTGAAGAAGCGTGTGCAGGCAGGTTGGAATGGTTGGAGAAAAGTGTCCGGTGTGATGTGTGATAGGAAGGTATCGGCAAGAATGAAAGGAAAAGTGTACAAGACGGTGTTGAGGCCAGCGATGTTGTATGGGTTAGAAACAGTGGCGCTGGGGAAAAGACAGGAGGCAGAGCTGGAGGTAGCAGAGATGAAAATGTTGAGGTTCTCTCGAGGATGGATAGGATCAGGAATGAGTCCATCAGAGGGACAGCATGTGTAAGAGGTTTTGGAGACAAAGCCAGAGAGGCTAGATTGAGATGGTTTGGACATGTACAGAGGAGGGATAGTGAGTATATTGGTCGTAGGATGCTGAGGTTGGAACTACCAGGCAGAAGGCCCAGAGGAAGACCAAAGAGATGATTCATGGATGTGGTGAAGGCGGACATGAAGGTCGTTGGAGTAAGAGTAGAAGATGCAGAGGACAGGGTGAGATGGAGGCAGATGATTCGCTGTGGCGACCCCTGAAGGGAACAGCCGAAAGGAAAAGAAGAAGAAGAAGAAGAAGAAGAAGATGTCACTCAAACGCCCTGCATCTTCTCTAGCTTCTGGTAAGGAGCCTAAGCACTTTATTTATTCATAAATATTATCACAGTACAAAATTAAAAAGTTTTTACTTAATCCTTACTACATTTTACTGCGTTATTCCTGTATTAACGAGTAAGACTGGCTATAGAATGTGTTTAAGAGGCTGACTCTGAGCGAAGGCATGGTACATCCTGAACAGATAGCCGCCCACGAACAGCCCGTTCGCCTAACTTGTATGTGGGAGGAAACTGGAGAATCTGGAGGAAGTCCATACCAGCACAAGGAGATCATGCAAACTTCCCTCAGAAACATAACTGCGGAGCCCAGGACTTGCACTCAGAACTTTCTTTCTATGAGGCGGACTTGCTAACCACTTCGCCACCATGCCATCCTGTAACCCTGCTCTGCAGATTTATCACCGTGACCTGGGTTGAGTGGAAGTGAGTTGAGCTCCACGTGAAGTGGCGTAAAATTAGGTTTGGTGGTAGATTTGAGTGGAGTTGAGTGGGAATTGAGTGGAGTTGAGCAAAATTGGACTAAATTGAGTTGAAAATCATGTTGCTCGCTGCGAATGGCACGCGGTACTTTAATGGCTGACTTACTCCAATAAAAAAAAAACAAACAAAAACTTTTGCATGATTGCATTGTCTAATCACTAGTTCTTGACTGTGCTACAAAACAGGGCAATGTAGCCATGGAGCCAGAAATGCGCTGATATTATCTGATATAATGCGACGCCTCAGTCTTTGTAGAAATAAATGACATGTCATGACAAATGAGAACATACTCAGGCTATTAATAGGCGTTGTGGGCTCTAATCAGTCTTGCTTTGCTCTCTCAGACACATACTCACACATACATCGCTACTCGTTTTAAGACTCTGAAGGGTTCAATTACTTTCCTCAGCTGCTGCGAAATGAGACACGTCAATAGTGTGTTGTTGTGAGACAGAAAGCGACATCAAATAGAAATTATAGATTTTGTCTGCAGGCCTCGACCCTGGCACATCAGTGAGAAAATGACAAGTGAGGATGGGTCATTATTTTTTATTTATTATTATTTTTTTTTAAATACAACCCATTTTAGAAGATAACAAATTTCCTTCTGCACGCAACTACCCACATTTAATGAATTAACTCCCGTTACACCAACGAAGAGCAGGAATCAATGTAACCGAGATTTGAAAACATATTTTTCGATGTTTTACAGACGGTACTTGATTATTTTATTTTATTGCATATAATGCGAGACAATGCAGAGAATTTGCAAACTGCAGATTGAATATTATGACCTGTGCCATACAGAATCTCCACATGGTGGTGCTGTTCTTCCACCGTTTATCCTGTGATCATGTCAAAGGCTCCCTTCATCAAACATATGAACAGACAAAACATTGTGAATGTGTGTAAGTATACAAGCCCTGTTTGAATGCATCTTGTTAATTAAGTCTTATTCCTCTCCATGAATTTCTCC